>JAJSOF020000031.1:93037430-93424930 GCA_025594305.2 Periplaneta americana
TGGAACGGAGAAAAATTCTCTCCGGCACCGGGATTTGAACCCGGGTTTTCAGCTCTATGTGTTGATGCTTTATCCACTAAGCCACACCGGATTCCCATCCTGGTGTCGGATCGAATCGTCTCAGTTTAAGTTCCAACTCTTGGGTTCCCTCTAGTAGCCTGCCCTTTGGACGACGTCATAGCTGTCTATGAACGTAGGACAATGTCCACAAATGTGCTGAGGTGCACTCGTTATGAGTGACTGATTGGCCGGAATCCGACGGAATAAGCGCCGTCTTAAATCACAAAGTGATTTACGCATATCATATGTACTTCGGTACATTAAATAATATATATGATATGCGTAAATCACTCGTGATTTAAGACGGCGCTTATTCCGTCGGATCTCGGCCAACTAGTCACTCATAACGATTGCACCTCAGCACATGTGTGGACTTCAGTCCTACGTTCATAGACAGCTATGACGTAGTGCAGAGGGCGGCCACTAGAGGGAACCCAAGAGATGGAACTTAAACTGAGAGGATTCGATCCGACACCGGGATGGGAATTCGGTGTGACTTAGTGGATAAAGCATCAGTACGTAGAGCTGAAAATCCGAGTTCAAATCCCGGTGCCGGAGAGAATTTTTCTCCGTTCCACTACTCTTTCATCGTAAAAACATTAAGCTAAAATTTCCCCGAAAATGAGAATTTGATCTCAATTTGTTCCAAAGTTATTCATGAGGAAATAGTGTATACATTATTTTGGGGTACCTTGTATGTGAAAGCAATATCTAACAGGCCTGTAGGCCTATTAACGTTGATGATTATGTGTGTTGCATATCAATATTTGAACATATTAAATTATTGTGTTACATCAATTGGATATTTGCATTCATAATGTTAAATATTAAATATTAGAGTCATGAGTTTCATTCGCATATAATCGAGTCAATCTGAATTTAAGAATGCATGAATTATAATTGAATATAAATTTAAAATTAATTGTGATATAAAGTTAAAGGTTAAAAATTAAAAACATGAATGAAGGTTTTGTTACATTACAGTTATTTAAATAAGGCAATTAGAAGCAAAGGGGTGTAAGTGACATTTAAAAGAAATGATTTAAGTGCATCCAGGGTAATCCACGCATTTAAAATTTCAGTGCCAAAGGAATGTAGCCTATCTTTTAACTACATCACACGTTAACATTTAAAATTAAAACTTCACATAATTTACGAAAGAGTAACTTTTAATCACACCTTCTCGAAGTGTTTGTCTTCTTTACCTACAATATTTCAATATTTCTTCTTATTCTGACTTAGTTTACCTGCGATTTTACTCGTATTTACAACAATTTTACCTAGCTATGTCGGCAACTTCGTCGACATAATCGCTTCGCAGGTTGCCGCAACAGCAAGGATTAGTCGAGTATTTGAGCAACTCTGCCTTTCCTGGTTGACAATGAATCATCCCAGAATCATTACACTGAAATCCTCCTTAAAAATGATCAGCGGGTAGGAACTATGTACATACAAAAATTGTGCTGCCAAACAGAACTGCAAGGCACAAGAAACTGCTTCCAAAAATAACTTAGAAATTATAGTTGAAGCTAGGCTGTTTGAACAAATGTGTCTGGCACGGTTCTTCTAGGTCCCTTGTCTTTCATAATTAATAATAATAATAATAATAATAATAATAATAATAATAATAATAATAATGGTTTATTTTAACTGGCAGAGTTAAGACCGTGCGGCCTTCTTTTCCACTCAACCAGTATGATAAAAATTACTACAATGCTATGAATATAACATAATTAATACAATACAATACAATACAATTCAAAGCAATACAATACTATAAATACAAGACAATATAATACATGATTAATATAATACAATGACAATTTTTTCATCTTCACAACACCAATAAAATAATTATGAAATAATAATAATAATAATAATAATAATAAATAATAATAATAATAATAATAATAATAATAATAATAATGGTTTATTTTAACTGGCAGAGTTTAGCCTTTTACTTGAAAGCCTTATCTTCCACTCAACCTTATGATAAAAATTACTACAATGCTACTGAATATAACATAATTAATACAATACAATACAATACAATTGGCTCTTCAATACCAATACTACAAATACAAGACAATATAATACATGATTAATATAATACAATGACAATTTTTTCATCTTCACAACACCAATAAAATAATTATGAAATAATAATAATAATAATAATAATAATAATAATAATAATAATAATAATAATAATAATAGTAATGATAGTCATACCTAAATTAAATTAAATTATTAGAGAATCGATCACAAGTATAACTTCAATTTGACTGCGCCCGTAAGAAATCGTTTAGCCTTTTCTTGAAAGTGGTTATTGTCTGGCAGCCCCTAATCTTCTGAGGTAGAGAATTCCTTGGAATTGATCACATAAGAATGAAACCATATCACGAGGGACTGAGACAGTAAAAGAGGATGAATAGTGGGATGTTCTATGGGCAGGAATTGCTAGGAATTGGCTCTCCTGTGACCTGGTGTTTAGATTGTGACTGGAGGATAAGTAGTTAAACCGGGAACGAAGATAATTTGGAGTAGAAGTGTGGAGAACTCGAAACAGAAGAGAGAGCGAATGAAGTGTTCTACGGTTACTAAGTTGCAGCTGGATAAAGATTTGAACGAGTGTGTAATGTGGTCAAATTTGTGAGAATTACTGATGAACCTGACACATATATTGTGTACACGCTGCAGCTTGTTCGAAAGGTCAGTTGTCAAGTCTGTAAGTATTACGTCGCAATAGTCAAACAGTGGTAAATCCACGAGGGTTTTGAGAACTAAAGTCTGTTTTAATTCTGGCGAGAGGAAGTTTCTGACTGGGTTAAGAGAGTGCATGGTATAGCACACTCTCTTGGATATTTCCTTTATTTGGCATTCCCAATTTAAATTTTCGTCCAAGAAAATGCCGAGGTTTCTGTCTTTCCTCACTGTATTAAATATTTCCCTTTTAGACGCCACAAAGTCGTACTTGGGCACCTTTATGCCAACCTGACCTTGACACTACAATTAGATGGTGTAGCCATCACTACACTCTGATCAGCTTTTGACGTAGAACTACACTTTTCTCCTTACTAGGTATGCGGGGATCAACTTGGAAATTGACCTTCACATAAGTATGAAACCATATCTCGCCGCTACAAAGAGAACAAGGGGAATACAAAGGGAACAAAAGGATGGTGAGGGGAATACTATGAGAACAAGGTAAATAATAGGTGCCAAATCTAGCGAATCGTGTACGACTATTTTAAGAGTGTATGTACGTGAATGACCACAAATTTATCAGAAAATGTAGGCGTTTTCTCGTTAAATTTCTAAAATTTTATAAGAAAAAATGAACTCCATTCAGACACAAATTATTAAGAATCAAATAACTATCAACAACAAGACTTCATTGAAAATTAGAACTTAAATATCTGATGAAAGTATAACAAATGTTTGCAGAAAGCATTTGCTACTAATAATATTTTTAATAATTCACTTTTTACTTTCAATTAAATTTTCCAAAATTTGAAAATTTTACACATATTATTTCATAACTCCACAACCATTAGAGATAGAATTCTTATTTAACACGCATTTATCCAAAATGTAGACTACAATAATGCCCATTTCTTTGAAAATAGAAAAATTAGGTCACAAAACATTATGTAAATAATTTTAATATATTTTATATAGGACAAATAAAAAATTTACAGCATTAAAATAAACAACTCTACATGTCTTAGAGTAGTCTACTTTTCAGAAATAAGTGTTTATTACATGCAGGAAAAATATTAAAGCTGTCAGAGAGACCATAACAATGTTATGGTTACCAAATGATGTAACTGCAGAATTTTTTTTCTTACTTTGTTAAAGCTGGTTTGAAAAATATTATTAGTCACCTTTTTTTATACTTTTATCAGATATTTAAGTTCTAATAAGTCTTGTTGTGGTATTTTGTAATTTTTGTCCAATTGTGAGTTCATTTTCTTATAAAATTTTAGAAATTTAGAGTCTGAATTTTCTGATAATATTTGTGGTCGTTCACGTACAATATACTCTTAAAAAAAACTACATATAATATCCATGGCTTGTCAGTATATTTTTTCATTAATAATCTTCCTCGCATGTAATCGTGAAAACTTTGTAACTAATTCATCAATTCACAGCATAAATAGTCTTCAAAAAGTGACTTTCATACTCCATCGGCAAGCCTATCGTGCTATCAAAAAGGAGAATGTTATAGGACAGTAAAATTTTTAATAGCCTCCCTATTGAAATAAAAAATCAAACTCAAAACACAAGATTATTTAGGGCCAAATTAAAGAAGTACCTAATTTCTCACGCTTTCTATTCTATAGGTGAATTTATGAAAGGGGGTTTCAACGTGACTTTGTAGAACGCTCCCTTGCGAGGTCTTGGGTTCGATCCACGCTGGTTTCTCCACTTTTCCACCCCGCTCAGCAGAATATCAAGAGGGTGCTTTCACGGATGATGGAGTGAAGTGGAGTGCATTTTTATGTCAGAGCCGCGGGCGTGTGTTTACGTTTCATTTTTCCATTCGGGAATATCCGAGATGAATATGGGTGGCGTAGGAGCGCCCGAGTTTGGCGTCCATTGTTACGGCGACGCGAGTCTGTAATTGCAGCGTGGGTTCTGCAGGATTAGCACATTGACTTCGAGGGAGACGAGACTTGTAAGCGAATTGATGTCGTGATGAACTACAGCTGAATCAACACTCCGAGTTGTTCTTTACCGAATCATAATTGTTACACTGACACCACCTTCTGGGCCTCGTTTCACAATGTTAACAAATTAGAGGTTTACAAATCACAAGCAAGAATTACAAATGCTTGTAAACTCTATTACACAGTATGATTTTATTAATTTGACAAGCTTTATAAAATAAATTAAGCAAATTTAGAAACACAAATAATGCGATTTTATGCAATATAAAATGTTGCCAACGACAGTTTATGAAAATCGCTTGGAAACAGAGGTGAAGTTAACATGTTTTTACCAATTTCAGTGAATATGTTTATATTTTATCATACAATGAGTTATGAAAAATCCCGAAAAGACAAAGTATATGATTATGCCTCGTGACCAGAATATTGTATGAAATGGAAACATAAAAACTGGAGATTTATCCTTCGAAGAGGTGGAAAAATTCAAATATCTTGGAGCAACAGTAACAAATATAAGTGACACTCGGGGGGAAAATAAACGCAGAATAAATATGGGAAATGCCTGTTATTATTCGGTTGAGAAGCTCTTATCATCCAGTCTGTTGTCAAAAAATCTGAAAGTTAGAATTTACAAAACAGTTATATTACCGGTTGTTCTGTATTGTTGTGAAACTTGGACTCTCACTTTGAGAGAGGAACAGAGATTAAGGCTGGTATTCATAGTCGACACTTTCGATTAAAGTGTCCTTTGGAAGACGCAAAGTATCACTTTTCCGTTGCACAGTGACACTTTGGTGCAAAGGAACACTTTGGATGAAAGTGTAGTTCCGACCACACTTTGAGCCGAAAGTGGCACTTTATATAAAAATGGCGGACGTCTTGGAAGTTGTCGAATTATTAGAACGTACGGAAGAGATGGCACAATTAGTGGACAATGTACAAATTAGAGATAGGCCTAAAGACAATCCCGTGGAATTTTATAATGATATAGAATTTAAAAAAACTGTTCCGATTTGATAAAGAAACTTTTTGAGATTGCTTATATTTTCGATGACTGGTTGACAAAAACGCATAGGCCCTAATAGACGTTTGCCAGTGCCTCCAATAATACAGTTATTGACTGCATTAAAATTCTACGCTACAGATATGTACCATACATTAATAATAGTTCAGGTATTTCTGTAGTAACATTCGTATATTTATAACCTCAATTCTATGAAGTGATATGTAGGTGGATATGCCTATATAACCTATTTTTATTACTGAAACGAATTTTTTTAACTTAAATAATATAAACTAACTTCAACCTAATGTAGGCATAATTATTTTAAATTAGCATTGAGAGACCTCACGTGCCTGCTTTCTAAGCAGATTCCATAATTATATTGGGTTTAAAATGATTTTGATTTTTGTTGGCTACCTGTATTTTGAGATAAGATTTATCTTGATGTTAATATAATCATTACTGTTTTGATACCGGTAATATATATTTTCACGCCGGTAAGCAATACATCTACTTTCTCTAGTTCATGTGCAGTCATAACCTCACCATGAAAAGAGATCTCATACTATTAGGCCTATTTTGTTTTGCATTGTAGGAACATTTGGCATTGAAAATATTCCTGAAGAGCAGGCAATAATGGAAACGAGAGAGAGAAAATGTAATAATAATAATAATAATAATAATAATAATAATAATAATAATAATAATAACAATAATAGCAGTAGTAATGTGTTTATCTCATTCTTTTTTTGCTTCTGTTCACTATTCACGAAAAAGACAAAAATGAAAATAACGGAAATAACACGATATATCAATGAAGCAGATACGTATAAAACCTAACCTAACGATATAAATATATATATATATATACATATATATATATATATATATATACATATACAAAACTTAACCTACTCAGTCCAACTTAACCTATCTATATAAACTAATAGAAGATATGTAGGCTACAAAATTTAACCGAACTCTATAAATCAGTGGAACGGATACATACAAAATCTAACTTAGCGACATAAATCAATGAAAAAGATATGTACAGAACCTAATCTAACTATATAAATTAATGGATCAGTTATGTACTGTACAAAACCTAACCTAATTTCACCAGCAGTATCACTAACTATTTAATAAAATGTTATATATCTGAACTGACTGAAATAATCTAAACTATCGGCAACAAAAACTATAAACTGAAATAAAACAACTTTAAATATATATTTTCTTCCTCGCGCAAGCAATAGGCTCCCAATTCAAATCACAAGCATTGTAATTTGTAGGTTATACGTCATTAATTTGTTATTGTTTGTTCACTTGTTTTGAAAGGCATTGTGGGACTTCTATTACCAACCAAATTGTAACTTTACACTTTGCTGGCGTAAAGTGACACTTTGTGAAGTGCACTTCTTCAGTCGTTTATGAATACCACTAATATGAAAGGGCCACTTTCGTCAAAAGTGTCACTTTGCAAAGTGGTGATATAAAGTGTCGACTATGAATACCAGCCTAAGGGTGTTTGAGAATAAGGTGCTTAGGAAAATATTTGGGGCTAAGAGGGATGAAGTTACAGGAGAATGGAGAAAGTTACACAACACAGAACTGCACTAATTGTATTCTTCACCTGACATAATTAGGAACATTAAATCCAGACGTTTGAGATGGGCAGGGCATGTAGCACGTATGGGCGAATCCAGAAATGCATATAGAGTGTTAGTTGGGAGGCCGAAGGGAAATAGAATTTTGAGGAGGCCGAGACGTAGATGGGAAGATAATATTAAAATGGATTTGAGGGAGGTGGGATATGATGATAGAGAATGGATTAATCTTGCTCAGGATAGGGACAAATGGCGGCCTTATGTGAGGGCGGCAATGAACCTCCGGGTTCCTTAAAAGCCAGTAAGTTAGTAAACATTTATGTTATTTATTTCAATGTTGTATGTTATTCAAAGTTACGAAATCTTTCCACGCCGACCAAATACTATTTCGAGAATGACGAGCCGAGACTCGAAAGACAAATGCAACGAACATAGCGAGCGAGAGCGGCAGTTAGTTTTGTTCAACTCTACTACTTATCGAGTAAAGCAGTGTTAATATTTAGGGAAAAATTATATTTTTTTCTGAGAAAAGAATTCATTTATGTTTAATGTAGTATTAGAATTTTTTGTTCTGCCCTATCCAAGGAATAATCTGCACAATTATATTATTCCCAACCTGTATAAGTTACATCTGTTTCACGCCCACACGAAGAGACAGGAATGGCATTGTCCTTTCAATTCATCTTAAATTTAATTTAATTTTTATGTCTAAAGAACACTTGAGTGAAGAATACCGTTACTTTGGACTATATACGGGACAGGAAAGGATATCTAAAGAAGCAGGGAATATCCGTGACGGTTTTATTCATAGTAACTTCATAATTCATTTCGAGTGACAGACTTCTCTTTCTGAACAAGATGACGAGCGTGTTGGTGGTCTCCACATCGGGCAAAGGAAGTGGCTACCTTCGCATGAAGGGAGACATAGCCCTATACGATTGTCCATTTGAAGTGTGTGCATGAAAGCAAGTCGGTATTGGGTATTTAACGACGATTCTTCCAGGGCGAGGGGTTATTGTAACACTCCCCAGTAGCAACTGTCTGCTCGGATGGGAGCAGTATTCCAGAACGGCTTTATTCTGTGTGGATTAGCCAGGCCAGGCCTGGCGGACTTGAAGTACGCACTTGAGTCGCTATGGCAACAATACGTACTCGGTGGGGTCTGGAATTGTCGTGGTCCCACACAACAGATCCTGCATGAGGATTTTCGGACCCTTGTTTCAATAAGTTATAGAAAATATAATCGGGGTTTGCTGCTGTCATTGCTGGGAAAACCATAGTAACATTCAGAACTGTCACTCATAAGTCTAGATTTTCTGCTAACATATTATTGGATTAAGAGTGAGGAATACGAAATCTAACGTTAATTGGTTATTTAACGACGCTATTTCAACTTCGAGACTGTGCTGAGTCAGTATTCAGTCCCAGTATTCGCCATGGATTCACCTGACATACGCCTTACTTACTTAATGGCTTTTAAGGAACCCGCAGGTTCATTGCCGCCCTCACATAAGCCCGCCAGCGGTCCCTATCCTGTGCAAATTAACCAGTTGATTGATTACCCCCCTTCAAATCCATTTGATTACCTCCCATCTGGGTCTCGGCCTCACCGAAAAGGCAAATGCTCTTTTTTGGTCTCCCAACTAACCTCTATTTCATCTCACTACATCTCGCCAAAAAAAAAACGTGCTAAATGCCATTGCCCATTTCTCAAAATTCTAAATTGTAAAACTATAAAACTTTTAAAAAATGTAATTCCTAATTGTAAAATGTTGAACAATAAAGCTTCATTGCTCATGTAAGATCAGTTCTGAATGTTGTGTCCCTCAAATCCTTTCTCCATTCTCCGGTCTAACACTCTATATGCAACTTCATCCCTGCCCATCTCAAAGTCCCCAAATATTTTCAGGTGAACTAGAATGCACCTTCCATTTCTCAAACACCCTTAGCCCCAAAACTAAGCACCATTGTTCATGTTCCTCTCTCAGAGTGAGAGTCCAAGTTTCACAGCCATAGAGAAGAACCGGTAATATAACTGTTTTATAAATTCTAACTTTCAGATTTTTGGACAGCAGACTGGATGATAAGAGCTTCTCAACCGAATGATAACACGCATTTACCATATTTATTCTGCGTTTAATTTCCTCCCGAGCGTCATTTATATTTGTTACTGTTGCTCCAAGATATTTGAATTTTTCCACCCCTTCGAAGGATAAATCTCCAATTTTTATATTTCCATTTCGTACAATATTCTGGTCACGAGACATAATCATATACTTTGTCTTTTCGGGATTTACTTCCAAATCGATCGCTTTGCTTGCTTCAGGGATTCGTAACAATCTGTTTTTTTACGGTGATGGGTTGTTAGCCCTTCGCCCAACCTTACAGTTGACAAAATTCAAATGAAAGAGGAACCCAACCAAGTTATCAGCCCACGTCTTTCCTCGGTTATTTAACAACGCTGTATCAACCATTAATTTATTTAGCGGCGGTGAAATTGATATAATAAAACAATGACAATACTATAGTTCCGTCGCTCTAATTTCCGGCAGCCAATCGCGTTGCAGGTCGGCTACATTTAAACGTGTGCGTCTTGTGATTCGCTTATGAAGACGTTATTCATTTCTTAAGGCTCGATAAATACTTAATATAATCGCCCGCCATTTTGGCTCTTTCGTTGGCGTTGGCAGAAAGCACACGAAGACGTTATTTGCCGCTCAATTATTTGCTGAATTACAGTGCGTTTGATTTATTATCATAGGAGCTACGACATGATAATGTTTAACGGTGTGGCAAATAGATTCCTCGTATGGTAGCTAGGCAACGAAAGAACAAAAATGGCGAACGATACTACCTACCTAGACTTTATAGAGCCTTCACTTCCTAAGACGTAAGCAAGGAGGAGGAGTCACGCCGGGAATAACAGCGTCGCGACTATAATAAGATTAATTTAAATGATACTAATTTCGATAGAGTTTCCTGTTTTAGGTATCTGGGTTCCACGGTGAAAGACAATAATGATGTTATGACTGATATAAAAGAGAAGATTGCAGCTGGGAATCGAGGTCTTTGGGCATTGAATAAAACTATGAAGTCCAGGTGTATCTCAAGAAAAGCTAAAATAAGAATATATAAAACTATTATTAAACCAATAGTAGTATATGGAAGTGAAACCTGGACTCTACCTGAAAGGGCAATAAAGATCTTAAATGCCTGGGAAAGGAAAGTATTACGAAAAATCTTTGGGCCTACTTATGAGCAAGGGTTTTGGCGAATCAGAACAAATGCTGAGTTATATGAATTATATAAAGATATCAACATTGTTGTTGACATAAAACTCAGAAGGTTAGAGTGGCTGGGACACGTAGCCGGGATGGAGAACAATCGCACACCCAAAGCTCTACTAGATGCATTACCAGTAGGAAGAAGGAAAGTCGGACGACCTAAATTGAGATGGCTGGATGACGTTCAGCTGACTAACAAAAGTTGGAATTAGAAGATGGAGAACACGAGCATTAGACAGGAGTGATTGGTCGGATGTTCTGAGGGAGGCTAAGGCTAAACTATAAGGGCCGTAATGCCAATGATGATGATGGTAATGATGAAACTGGTACTAGAGAGATGGTATTTCGAAATGTGATGTTGAAGATTCGTCATGTGATTACGTGACATTTCCTTTACAGTCCGAAAGAAATACAAAAAATGTGTCTACGTTATCAATCAAAGCTCGACTGGGTAGTGTTGCGGTTAAGACTTAGTGCAGCAAGCGGAAATATCTCGGGTTCGACTCCTGATGTGGTCATGGATTTTTCTTTCATTCACCTAATTCTTCCGGCTTCACTAAGACCCTAGGTTGTTCACTATTGTGGAGTGACGGTTAGCATATCCGATTGTGAAACGAGAGGTCCCGGGTCCAAATCCTGGTTGGGGCAAGTGATATTGCTTTGAATGTGGTCATTTCACAGACTGGTAAATAAAAAACAGTTATTTTTAATAGGCAGTATCACTGTGATCAACACAAATTTTTAACAACCCATAACAGGCAACTATGAAATAGACAGTATATTAAATTGGCATGTGTTTGAAGATTAGGTAAAGTTTTATTCAATAGAATGTAACTTTTACTCAAATTATCTCAATGTACTCAAATTACTTCGACCAATTCTAAAGACTTTCGACATGTGATGTCACTTTCTCTTGGCTTAAGAACGGTGAGTAATCACTGACGTCACAATCAATCAACCAATCAGCTAACCTGCCAACCAATCAACCTTCCATCCAACCGACAACCGACCGACCAACCAATCAATCAACCCAACCGATCAATAAACTAGTCAATAATTCACCGATCAACCTTCCATCCAACAACCAACCAAGCAACCAAACAATCAACCCAACCGATCATGTAACCAATAAACTAGTCAATAATTCACCGATCAACTCACCGAGCAACTAACCAACCAAGCAACCAAACAATCAACTCAATCGATCAATAAACCAATGAACTTGTCAATAATTCACCGATCAACTGACTGACCAACCAACCAACCAACCAACCAACAAACCAAACAATCAACCCAACGGATCAATAAACCAATAAACTACTTCAATAATCCACCGATCAACCTTCCATCCATCCAAGCAAGCAAGCAAGCAACCAACCAACCAACCAATCAATAAACCAATAAACTAGTCAATAATCTACCGATCAACCTTCCATACATCCAACCAACCAACCAATCAACCCAACCGATCAATAAACCAATAAACTAGTCAATAATTCATTGATCAACCGACCGACCAATCGAGCAATCAAATAATCAATCCAACCGATCAATAATATAATAAACTAATCAACAATTCGCCAATCAATCTTCCATCAACCAACCAACCAATCAATAAACCAATAAACTAGTCAATAATCTACCGATCAACCTTCCATACAGTCATCCAACCAACCAATCAACCCAACCGATCAATAAACCAATAAACTAGTCAATAATTCATTGATCAACCGACCGACCAATCGAGCAATCAAATAATCAATCCAACCGATCAATAATATAATAAACTAATCAACAATTCACCAATCAACCTTCCATCCACCAACCAACCAAAGAATCAACCCAATCGATAAATAAACCAATAAACTAATCAATAATTCAAAGATTAACAGACCGACCAACCAACCATTCAACCAAGCAACCAAAGAATCGATCCAACTGATCAATAAACCAATAAACTAATAAATAATTCACCGATAAACGACCGACCGACCAACTAACCAGCCAACCAACCAACCAAGCAACCAATGGACAACCGATCAATGAACCAATAAATTAAAAAAAAAACATTTCACCGATCAACTGACCGACCGACTAATTAAGCAGCCAAGCAACCAAGCAACCAGCCACTCAACCAATCAATTAACCAGGCAACCAAAAACCGATAATTAAATAAATAAACTAATCAACATTTCACCAATAAACCGACAACCAAGCGACCAACTAACCAATCAACAACAGACCGAACCACCGAATGAACAACCGATCAATAAACTGAGCAAGCAACCGACAAATCTACAAACTGATCAATCAAGTTATCAACCTACCGACCAACGAATTAATCAAACTATAAACGAGCAATAAACTCACCAACCAAGAAATCAACCAGGCAAAAAGCAGTTTCTCGTAATTTTGGCTGGTCTTAGGAAAGAGATATTAATTTAGCGTCACTAACAACATTGAAGCTTCACATTTCCCAAGCGTAACGAAGTGTATTCAGCACTGTTCACCCCTGCCGCGCCGAGTTTTCTCAGTTGCGGGCGCTGTGCTAATGCTCTATTATGGATGATATTTTGACAAACATTGAAAAGTTGACAAAGCTCTTAGCGGCTTCCTGCAATTCCACTGATCCGAGATGATCCCCGTGGATTCAAATCGAGTGCCGGAAATAGAGTGGGGTGGGGTGCAATCACAACACTCCACGGCCGACCCGCAGACTCCGGCGAGCAGCTCCTGCGTGCTGCAAACGAAAACAATGCAATGAAATTCTATTAATTTCGGAGATGTGGCGTGCAGCAGTGGCGCAAGTGCGCAGCGACAATGCCAACGGTGCTGTACAGCGACGTCTTCGGCTCTGGACTACTGTAAGTTTACGCTGGGCGTGTCGTTAGGGCCAGAGTGACTGCTTTTCATGCAGAAAGTCGGGGTTCAAATCCTGGCTAGTCGAAGTAAAAATTATGAGCAGTCCTACTACAAAAATAAGAATATCGGCGTATTTCAATTTTCTCTAGCATACTTCCACAAATTCTCCACGATAAAAGAACTTAAATGGGAAACTTTGGAAAACAGACGTAGGAAAACTAGAATAACATCATTGTATAGAGCACATCTAGGTCAGAAAGCATGGGTAGACATAACGGCTCGGTTAGAAAAGCCAACGTACTATGGTAGGAACGATCATGATTTTAAAATCAAATGTAGGAAACAGAAAACAGATGTAGGTAAATTCTCATTTTTAAATAGCGGTCTTTGAGGGCTGTCCTTCCTTAAGGAGATTCAAGAATTACTTAAAAAGTTGTGTATAAAGTGCAAATTAAAATTAAAGTGACATTTAACATTTAATTTTTTTAGGTGACGTGTATTTATTTAGCCTGACGAGTTATTCCCTTGGTTTGAATTGTAAATTATTTAAAAATAGCGTGTAAGAGGGCCTTAGACTAAAAAGGTGCTATTAATAGACATTTGCTAGCCCGGGCTACGAGCGTGCTAAACAGGATTCGTATCATATCATATCGCTGACACTGGTTTATGAATACGAAAAAGTTAGTTCGCTGATCATCCACCGAAAGCCCGCGCTAAGAATGTCTATGAATACGGCCCGAAATGTTTAGCTTAAATGTAGTTCTGTTTATAAGTATGCATAAGGGTGTAATTATTTGTCTTATTTGAACTGTTGTATCAGTGAAGCGAGGTGAGTCAGTGAAGTTACGGTTTTACAGAGCAATAAATAGTTCCGATCACTGATAATTTATAGCGTCAATGAAATGTGTTCTATAGTGTCAGTGAAATGTGTTGCAGAGTGTCAGTGAAATGTGTCCTAAAGTGTCAGTGAAATGCGTCATAGTGCCACTACAGTGAGTGGGATGAGAGTAAAGTGAAAGACTATTGAAACTTATGTAGGACCTATACATATGTAGGTTGTATTGTAAAATTAGGTTATTTTATGTTTTATTATTAATTGTAAATTGTATTGTGTATTCTTATCGTATTGTGTATATAATTGTATTGTCTATTGTAATTTTATTGTGTATTGTTTATATTGTGTGCTTGCCCACTTGCAGTGTAAATAAATACATACATACATACATACATACATTCATACATACATATCAATAAATAGAAAAGGCAAGCATAATAATTATAGTGTGGTTACTTGGAACACATACTATAGGGATGTCAATGATAAAATTTATATTTTGTTGCACTAGCTCCCATAAATATTATAAAAGAAAATGTCATTAAAGTTTTTTGTAGAAAAAGAATTCTACATCCAATCATACCATTAAAAACAATTTTTGGTTGGGGAGAAAAACCTAAAAAATAATACAAAATACTCCCGCCACAGAAACTACACTAATCATGGTTGGTAATTTTAGTAAATTCAATTGAATCATTGTTGTTTATGCTTCATTTGTTATTCTGAGAAAATGGTATTTGAAACAAAAAGTTCAAATTATTAAATGGTATTCACAGCCTTGAATGCAAACGGACTGGAAGGTCCGGGGTTCGATCCCAGGTGGTGACAGGATTTTTTTCTCGTTGCCAAACTTTCAGAAGATATTCAGCCTCCTATAAAATTAGTACCGGGTCTTTCAGTCAGAGCGTGGTGCCGACCACACCACCTCATTCTGAGTGAAAAGGTCACGGAAAGCATGAAACAAAAGTTCAATTTTACGGGGATGGTTTACTTTTTAACCTTTTATTACCACAGCCTACTATATACAGTCACGAAGCTCAATACGTAGGAAATATGCATCCATAGATAGTTGCTAACCGCTAAGATCGCTACTGTCGCCTCATCACAGACAATGCGAAATAGTACCTGCACAGTCTATTGTTCCTAGTACCCTCAACAACTCAAGCTTCGTGACTGTATATAGTAGACTGTGGTACTACTACGGTATGCGGCAAAACAAACGACACTGAAATATTATGTACCTGCACAGTCTATTGTTCCTAGTACCCTCAACAACTCAAGCTTCGTGACTGTATATAGTAGACTGTGGTACTACTACGGTATGCGGCAAAACAAACGACACTGAAATATTATGTACCTGCAAATTGTTCCTATTATTCATTTGACTGTATATAGTAGACTGTGGTACTACTACGGTATGCGGCAAAACAAACGACACTGAAATATTATTGCTCATCTGCTGTTCACGTTTCCCTTCAACGAAGTACTTATTTATTTTTTTTACAATAGTTTGACATATTGTGAATTCAGTGTTGTGTTAATTCCTGCAATTATGGTTCTCAAAACAAAGGAGAAGGTGTTTATGGTAGACCATTATTTCCGGCATACGGAGTGGGACGCCAGAATGGGTCGAGCTTGCGCCACGTTAAGGGGAGAGGATGGTATCTTTTGGTGAAAAATGAGTAAATAAAAAAAAAATTCTTTACAATGCTCTGTGATAGCATAATATTAATCACTCGACCCCATTTATTGTTTTTTCCGGTAAATTGAATTTTCAAAAAAATTTTTTTCCTTAAAATACTCTTTGACATATGTGTGAAATGCATTGCATAACATTTCGTGGGTATTTGTGCCCTTATCGGATGTTGAGACGCCATTTTTAAACTTCCTGCGCTATGGATTTTTAAATCACGCCCACTTTTATCGGTTTCCAGTAACTTCATTTTTTTGCTACATTGCCAGAAAAAATGGATATAATTTCTGAACTATTAAAGATACATGCATGAAATTTAGAACACACATTCTTTAGACTATTAGGAAATATTTCTCTGTAACAGAATTTTGTTAATTGATTTCATTTTAAAACTACGTCCGTTTGTTTGCAAGAAAGGAATTCAGAAAAGTGTTATTAAATTTTAATTGTTTATTTTACAAACGTAGGGACTAATATCAAAATTCTGTTACAGACAGTTTGTAAAGCATGCTTTTGCAAGCACATTGCAAAAAAACGGGATGAATCTACCTTTAAAAATGGTTTAGATATATCGATTTTAGTAAAATCCTGCATTGGGCATATTTTTCTCAAATCTGGGCCCCCTAATAATTTTTTTTTCAAAACATTTATTTTTGGTTGAGTTTCTACAGGTATGAGCTCTCTACATACAAAAAATTAATATTTTACTCCAAATAGGAAAAAAGTTTGAAAAAATACCTTCCTCTCCCCTTAAAGAGCAGTACCAGTAGCGATTTAACAATGCAGCACCAAATAACACAACAATGTTAGCTGTCGTCGAGAAGTTTCGTCGTACGCGATCAATCTTATGTCGCCTTGCATATTATAATGACTTATGTTAGTTTTCAGAGTATGTTTGTAATTTGAGTACCCCGTATGACCGGAAATGATGCTCGACAATAAATACCTTCTCCTCTGTTGTGAGAAACATAATTTGAAGAAATCAACACAACATTGAATTCACAATATGTCAAACTATTAGATAAAATAAATAAATGCTTGGTTACTGGAAGAACATGGACAGCAAATGGGCGATAATTTCAGTGTTGTTTGTTTTGCCGCATACTGTACTACCACTACTACTACTATTACTACAACTATTACTGCTACTGCTACGTAAACAATTCGTTCTCAGTGCACTACATCCCTCTGCCACTAGGTACGCAATTCTTCACAGGGAATGCACCGTGTGAGCTGCTGTATCGCTCTGCCGTATTTTTCCAGTTGCGTGCTGACATAAATCAGGTGAGACTGCCATAGAAATAACTTGCCTGCCGTTATGGACGAGAAGCGAGCAGTGGTAACAGCATTACGAGGAACACAGCTTTCAGACATTGAGACGGCCATAAATATGTTGTCACTTCCATTCCTTTATAAAGATTCGCACCACAGTAATGTGATGTAAGATTAAGGTACCGGTAAACGATCAACATCAAATCTGTTAGCTTAAATTCCAGAAAGCAATGCAGGTGCCTATATTATACGATGATTGGTGAACTATGATATCTATTTGTAAAGTATACCAAGACTACTGGCTTGTGCAGCAAATGCTGCAAACTAAGTTCATTATACGTTCAAATAAATTTTTTTCAGATTTATTTTCAATGAAGAATACCAGACATTTTGAAAGTTATTTGCTTCCATAATAATGAAACATACTCCCTCTGAATGCTTTTTTATGCCAAATGCTTTTTATTGAACTTATCTACCTTCAGTTTTTGAGTTTCAACGCGAAAACGCAACTAACAATGTCAGGACGATCAGTGTTTTTTTTTTTTTTTTTTTTTTTGAAGTAAAGCAATAGCTATTTCAGGTCATTGTGGATTGTAGGTGAAAGTTAAAAAAAAGTCAGGTTTGCCATGCTTTCGAACAATAAACATAGCATTTTAGTATAGCTGCATCATGTAAATCTTGAAATGTAGAGGGTTAAATGTTATGTTTTATTTAACGACGCTCGCAAACAAGGTTATATCACGGAATTTTGTAGCATATTTTTGCCAGTAAATCTACTGACATGAGCCTGTCGCATTTCACTTAAATGCCATCGACCTGCCCCGGGATCGAAAATCTTACACCAACGTGCCAACCAGGTCGACAAAATGTAGAGGGTAAAATCATTTTATCCTGCTAAGAGATCTTGCTTAAATGATCGAGAGACTACAACATTTTATTAGTAAGTAATACCGTCTTTCCTTAGGAACTGTAAGTTTTGCGCTCTCTCGAGCCAATACTGAATCTACACCACACCGCCATTAAATATATGAAAAATACCCAACCCCACTTGATTAATAACTATAAAAATATTTGATTTTTAATAACAATATTATTATCTTACGTAAATTTTGTAGTTTATATATTAACATCATTGCATTAACTATAATAATAATAAATTTCTAATGGTAATAATGTCATCAAACCACCTCAAGTTTTGTAGATTTTAATATCCAATACACAGCTGTATTCAGAAAATTACATACCGCAGAATCAGACATGTAAATTATTTTTAATGAGTCTTGAAGCTTTTAATAACCAATTGAATTTGAACTCTAAATATGTCAGCAATCCTGCAGGTCATGGCCTTCGTGTAATAGCCTACTGTTTATTGTAGTGTGTATTTTGTTTTATTTTGAAATGAAATTAGTTCTCAAAACTGACGACAGATGGATTTTGGAAAATAGGAAAATGATGAAGGAAAATTGACATTTCACTGAAAACTACAATTTTTCTGAAAAACTTTGGGTTCCAAGCTTCAAAATGAGGGGTCATTTATTAAAATTCGTTCAGCCGTTTTCCCGTAATTTCCATTACCAGTTCAAATTATATATAGCTATTAGGTATTTAAAACAAGAGAGGTGGAGTTACCTCCGGTTAAACTGGAAGTAGAGAAAACTCGGTAATACCATTATTGAGTTCTTAGTACACGGGTATCCCCACACACGGAGTTTCATGACACTGAACCACATGCTTCAAAAGTTATTTAGGTGGCGCGAAACTTTTAACTAACCCCGTATACGAGGAAAGGTAAAAAATTTGGGATGTGAATTCTGAAGTAATTCTGAGTTAAAAAGTTCATATGAATATAGATCCGTTTTCGAACGGTTACGGAGATATGGCGCTTTGATTTCACAGAAACTTCTGGGGTTTTATTGTACTAACTCGCATTTAGAGACAGATAACGGAAAAATATAAAGTTTATATTCACGTATGCATACATACCTAATATTCTAGACGTCGGGGTCGATGTTTTCGCACATTTTCAAAGGTACCTCCTTCTGCTGCAATGCACTATTGCGCTCGGGCGTGAATCGCGATCATCGCTCAGGAAAGTTGCACGTGGCTGTTCTTTATGCGTCGTGCAGCATCCAAAATACGGTCGATTAGCGCCTCTCTCGTTTCCCCCTTCCTTTGGTATACCAAGTCTTTCATCCAACCCCATAAACAGTAAATACTCTTCGATATGATAACCTTCTGTTCGGAAAGCGTCGTTCATATTCAGCGACGGCACGCAAGGAACTTCCATCGCACAAACCATAAACATACACAATATCGGTGTATTCTGCAGTCGAAAATTTATAAGGCATCTTGAAAAACACAACTTAACACTTTCGATAACTGTCCCTGTATAACTACTGTACTGTAAGTAGCTGACTGAATAGCTGTGAACTCATAAGCGATAGTGTATTTGTGTTATGCGCGCGATTTGTGTCATTACATCAGATATGGGCAGGCGATTGGACATTTGTAATGCCCCACCACCCAGCTTGTGAGGTGAATGAACTTATCCACGTCGCTCAATGCAGATTCCAATGTTACGTCATTCATTGCGATCCGTGACCTTGTCTGACGTCAGTAGCATATGGTAACGTCTGATTCACATTGGGGCGAGACGTTTTACCAAAAAAATGCATCTAGCTCCGCCATCGTTCGAAAACGGACCTATGTTCAAATGAACCCTTTCACTGAAAATGGTCTAAGATATCGTATATTAAATTTTTGACCTTTCCTCATTGTGTTGTATTGTTTTTGAAATGAGCGAGCCTGGATTCAAATCCTGGTTGAGGTTTTTTCCGGGGTTTTCCCTCAACCAACTGAAACAGAATTGCTGGATAATTTTCGTCATTGGACCTCGGACTCATTTTGCCATCATTAATTCACATATCATCATCCATACAAAAGCCCGGGTTAAGCTCACGGTGCAGCGTGTTGTACTTGTACAACAGCACGGCCGTTTGGCTACCCAATAATTCACAAGAAGGTAAGCACAATAAGCCTCAGGCTGCAGTGTAAAAACTTTCGAGTCCCTCCTCTGTACAAGGGAGAGGTTGAGTTTAGGGCACAAAATAAAACAAAAAAAAATATCCTGTTACATGATATTAAAATTATTCTTCAACAGAATGGATCACATACAAAGTTTGCATAATCCATCACAGTCTTAATTTATAGTCACAGTCTAGATGAAATATATACTGACGAGATTTACAATATACTCTAATAGTACAACACAAAGTTTTAGTATCAATTTCATGAAGTGTCATTGAATGTCATGAATACACCTACAGAATAGAAGGCGTGAGAAATTAGGTACTTCTTTAATTTGGCCCTAAATAATGTTATGTTTTGAGTTTCATTTTTTATATCGATAGGGAGGCTATTAAACATTTTTACTGGCATATAACGCACTCCTTTTTGATAGCACGATAGACTTGCCGATGGAGTATGAAAGTTATTTTTTAAGTGTATTTATGCTATGAACTGTTGAATTAGTTACAAAGTTTTCACGATTACATACGAGGAAGATTATTGATGAAAATATATACTAATAAGCCATGGGAATTATTTGTAGTTTTTTTAAAATAGTCCTGCACGATTCCCTAGATTTGGCATCTACTATTATTCTAATTACTCTTTTTTGTAATAGAAATATACTGTTACTATCTGTGGAATTTCCCCAGAATATTATTCCAAAACTCATTACCGAGTGGAAGTATGCAAAGCGAATCACCCTGTATAATATTTCTATGTATTCATTTTATTTCTTGTATTATAATAGAACTACACCTGAACACGAACTTTGCTCATACGGATGTTCCTGATGTTTTATGTGTTATGTAATTAATTAATTTTAAATAAATATAAAATATAAAATCCAAATCATACTCACACTAACAATTACAAACAGCATGAAAGTTTCACTCAATTACATGGGTTCGATGAGTGCCCTGTCACTGTTCCCTCCACAGATTTCTCAGTGTCTCTTCATTTTCCCCTCTGATCAAAAGCCATCAGTTAACCGATCTACGGCTGGGCCAAAAAGAACTTTGGACCTCTGCCAGACTGTAAGCGCTGATACATGTAGTCACTGTTGACGTATGACGCTTACAATCCCTAGTGAAATTCCGGACTGTCCAATGAGATTTGGGAAGGGATTGCGTTTGTGTAAACACCAACAAAAGGCTAACGTTTTGATAGTTATATACGATTACTACATAGTTTACAAACATTCCAAAAATAGACTTCAAGTTCTCTGCGAATAACGCATGCATAGTGCCAATACTCTTTTGAACTTATCGATCTGTTAAAATCTGGTCAATAGTTGTAATTTTCCTTTAATTAATTGTATTAAGAGTAAAATACAGTATAAGTTGTACGCGCATGTAACGAATATAAAAATAGTGTCAAAAAGCTAACACGGACTTTCTCATTGTACATTTTAAGCTAATTTTCTTCACCATATTGCGGAGTTCTCAGTGATCACCGATTAAAGTTGAAATTGCTACACACCAACTTAAAAACTTGGAGTCTCAGTAATAAATTAATAGTTAATGTCACCAAAAGAATGTGTTTAAACTTCCATATGAATTCTATTAATACGAGTATTGTGTACTTTCTTTTTAATGTGACAACGTTTTTAGTTCGTGTTTGCATTCACTTTATCGTGTTGTTTGTATTTTCGTTTTTGAAAGAATTTTAGGTAAGGGCGCAAATGACAACAGTAGCTGATGCATCCTTTTGAAACCGCATTAACTTAGTTCTATTAATAATGAATTTAAGTTTAATTTTGATGGAATTTTAATGAATGCTCAAAAACATGTTAAATTTCTTAGTTTGTATGTTGATGAATTGTTGGACTTCAATGAGGAAGTAGATTTTGTAGCCAAAAAATTAACTTAACACACATTTAAGAGAATTTTTATACAGAAATGATTTCATCTCTATTTACAGCTCCTTTGTCTATTTGTACTTAAGTTATGGAATTGGGGTAATTTTGTTGACATGAATATAATTTTTATATCTGATAAACGTATCATTAGAGTTATTTTAAAATTTAATAATAATAATGATTTATGTAAATTACATTTTATAAATCTCAAAATTCTTACTGTTTCTTGTACAATACTACATATTTAGACTTTTAAAACATTATGCTATAATTAATAAAAATTACCTTTAATTATTTAGATATGAAGATTTTCATTACCATGTTACTCGTTACTTACTTACTGGCTTTTAAGGAACCCGGAGGTTCATTGCCGCCCTCACATAAGCCCGCCATTGGTCCCTATCCTGAGCAAGATTAATCCAGTCTCTATCATCATATCCCACCTTCCTTAAATCCATTTTAATATTATCTTCCCATCTAACGTCTCGGCCTCCCCAAAGGTCTTTTTCCCTCCGGTCTCCCAACTAACACTCTATATGCATTTCTGGATTCGCCCATACGTGCTACATACCCTGCCTATCTCAAACGTTTGGATTTAATGTTCCTAAATATGTCAGGTGTAACTTTCTACATTCTCCTATAATTTCGTTATAGAAATTTAATCTCTAGGAGAGTAGCAAATATGAGAAATCTCCAATATGCTGGCATTAGGTTTTACAACAAATTGCCCGATAATTGCAGGGATTTTCCACTGAAAAAATTAAAAACTTCTATTAAAATATTTTAGGTGACAAATGGTTTTATTTCATATTGGAATTTTTAGTTAATGTATTTTAAAACCATGTCACTCTTTTAGTGACTATGTCTACAACAAATATATTGCTCATACGACATATAAACTGAATATGAATATATTGTTTATAGTTCTTTTCTTGAAGAATTATTTGATAACGTTCAAGAATAGTACATTATAGATTAAGGAAGAGAAACGCATGATTTTCAGCGAGGTACATAACTGGAGCCTGAGGGATTTATCCTAAGGGCTACAAATGTACTGAGAGGAAAATGTGTTTCGATTCCGTGGTGTATATTATACTATTCTTTCCAAGGCCACGACTAAATTATCGCATTTTATTTTATTTTTATTTATTGAAGTTTGTTGGAGCTATTTTTATTGAGGGCATATGCACTGAAGCAAAGGAAATGCCATAGCAACGTTCTTCTGTTTATATTGATTGTATTGTTAGGATTTGCATGTGCAATGCAAAATGGAAAGTTTAGAAGAGTCAAAAGAAATAACGTATGCTGCTAGTGAGGCAGTTTCTGGTTTACTGCCGAAAAGATCCAGGAAATTATATGAAGGTCCATAAGCTCGTTTTAAAGAAAGCTGGGAACAGGTGCATTATAGGGGCCACTCATCACACATTATACGCAAAAAAAAAAAGGTCAGTGGAAGTAATGGTTCGATTGTCGTTTTTAGCATTCGATATTCGATATGGATTAGATGCTACCAAATTAAAAAAATTAATAAAAATGATTTAAATAGTTTGTTACTAGATGTGATTTTAGTCAGTTTGTATTATATTTTTGGTTCAGGGAAAATAAATTTTACTTTTACTGCTGTTATTTCCATTTTGAAGTAGGCTACAAGTCAACAATATAAAACTGATGTTAATTTAGAAGTTGGCAACATATTTTATATCGATTATAACAACAATACATATCGATAGTAATATTCATACCAGTCAACCAATAAGGAGATTGGCCCCTATAATGCATCTGTATCAATATTGAAAACTTATTGCATTGTTAAAGAGGAATTCAATTGTATATCGTGCAAAGAAATCGGTAAATGATAAGCACAGGAACACCATTTCGTAGCGCTTTAGCAATATCTTTAACAAGACTTGTGGCTTCTGTTGCATTCAAACAATTAAAATACGATCATTTTGTCCAGAGATCATACGTTTTTGGTGCAAAGATAATTCATTTGGCGTGTTTGTTAATTATTGTAATTACGAAATGGCTTTCCCGTGCTAGGTAACCTTTCCTGGCACCAATACGAGAATTAGGCCAATTGTACACGATTTACAGCGTCATATGAAACGTGTTTTAATGCTAGGATTGCATAAATGTTTTCTATACTTACGAAAGAAATTGATATTTAATATTTAAATTAACTGAAATGAGGAACGTCCAAAAATAGTATGCAATGCACATGTGTTAAAGTGCATTAACAGAATCTCAGAAATATAAATAAGTTTGACTTCGTCTCGTTTTATCAAACTCTTCCTCGATTCTGCGATAACGCAATCACCACACTTGTATCACAACAATTATTGTTTAGTGATCTGTCAACAGGCAGGTGTGAACCTCATAAGTGACATCAAAAAGGCATCACTCATGAGGCAACTAAGCCAGAAAATAATGGGGTAGTGTGACCAGTTCCTTTCCCCCTTCATTGCACACATCGCTGACTACTAAAATATTACACTAATCACACTTCAGATACATTTAATATTAGCTTCCATCTGTTTGAGCTGACTCTACAAATTACACAGAAAATTCTGAGGAAAAGTTTGATTCCAATCTGGAATCTGTGCTGGAGTATACTCAAGAAACGTTATCTTAAAACGATTCTACAAACTGCACAGAAAATTCTACGGAAAATATTGAACAGAATCCTGATTTCAATTTAGAATCTGTGTTGGAATATGCTCAAGAAACGTTATCTTAAAACGATTCTACAAATTGCACAGAAAATTCTAAGGAAAATATTGAACAGAATCCTGATTTCAATTTAGAATCTGTGTTGGAATATGCTCAAGAAACGTAATCTTAAAACGATTCTACAAATTGCACAGAAAATTCTAAGGAAAATATTGAACAGAATCCTGATTTCAATCTGGAATCTGTGTTGGAATATGCTCAAGAAACGTTATCTTAAAACGATTCTACAAATTGCACAGAAAATTCTAAGGGAAATATTGAACAGATTCCTGATTTCAATCTGGAATCTGTGTTGCAATATGCTCAAGAAACGTTATCTTAAAACGATTCTACAAATTGCACAGAAAATTCTAAGGGAAATATTGAACAGAATCCTGATTTCAATTTAGAATCTGTGTTGGAATATGCTCAAGAAACGTAATCTTAAAACGATTCTACAAATTGCACAGAAAATTCTAAGGAAAATATTGAACAGAATCCTGATTTCAATCTGGAATCTGTGTTGGAATATGCTCAAGAAACGTTATCTTAAAACGATTCTACAAATTGCACAGAAAATTCTAAGGAAAATATTGAACAGAATCCTGATTTCAATCTGGAATCTGTGTTGGAATATGCTCAAGAAACGTTATCTTAAAACGATTCTACAAATTGCACAGAAAATTCTAAGGGAAATATTGAACAGAATCCTGATTTCAATCTGGAATCTGTGTTGGAATATGCTCAAGAAACGTTATCTTAAAACAATTCTACAAATTGCACAGAAAATTCTAAGGAAAATATTGAACAGAATGCTGATTCCAATTTAGAATCTAAGTTGTAGTATGCTCAAGAAACGTTATCTTAAAACGATTCCACAAATTGCAGAGATATTTCTAAGAAAAATGTTGAACAGAATGCTGATTTCAATCTGGAATATGTGTTGGAATATGCTCAAGAATTGTTATCTTAAAAAATGATCATGTAATAAATTGTATTTCTTTTTAACCTGTTTTATGGCAGCTATGAATATTTATTTTTGAATTAATCTGTCTTCATTTATATTATAATTCGACTAATTGTTTCTGCCGCATTCTGTACAAAAGCAGAATTTCCAAAATATATGAGTTTGTATTTTGCATGGCTTCTAAAAATATCCTAGTTTGATAAAAGTTTCTGAACATGACTTGCGCTTTACAAAGGATTAGCACAGCCATGCTGATCCATCTCGGGGCTTGCCTGCTTATGAGTTAGTTGGCAAACAAGTTAGGAAGCCGTGACATGCATAACAACTGTTTTCTGACACGACTGGAATTAGAAGGCGGTGGTAAACGCCAGGTTTTCGGCTCCAGTCCCCTTCTTCCCTTAATAATAATCAGTTGGATCAATAATTACGTAATATTCTGCACAACAGCGTACAACTTTGCTTGCCAATTGATTACGTTTTGCTATCCAATTATGTTAAGTTACGACTCTCAAGAGATCCGAAATTCTTACGATCAAACTCTGTTTTATTTCCAAGTTTTCTTTTATATTTGGGATTACAAGATGCAGACAGGTAAAAAGATATTAAAATGGCTTTAAGATTAATTAATAGCAATAATAATAATAATAATAAAAATAATAATAATAATAATGATTTATTTAATCTGGCAGAGTTAAGGCAATACGGCCTTCTCTAAGACTCAACCAGGAGTAAAACTGCGTTACAAAAAACACTACAAATTTACAAAATATACTACAATTTTACAACAAAACTGAATAAGATAATAAAATAATAATAATAATAATAATAATAATAATAATAATAAAAATAAGAATATTAATAATAATAATAATAATACACTGGTCAAAAAAAGTTAATATTTCCAGTTTACCCTATAATACCTGATATTTATGTTTCTTTTGGTTTTATGTGGCAATATTATGTTTACTAATTCAAATTCTTTCATTTGTTTTATTCTGCATCATTTTTAACGTCCAAATCACGGCTAGTAAACAAAGCCTGTAATTAGCGAAGTTCAATCAGTGTCGTTTTGCTTCATTATCAGTAAAATGGCTCGAAAACAAAATTAAAATGGCAGACCGCATCAAAATCATCACTTTGATGGAACAAACATGAAAAGTTGATGTTGAAAACATCCTTCATGTGAATCAGAGTACTGTGTCCAGACTGTGGAGAAAGTTCCAGGAAACCTAGTCAATAGCAGATCGACCTCGCGAGGGCCGTCCACGCAAAACAACACCAGGTCAGGACCGGTATGTAAGGTTATCTGTTAGGAACCCTATAGCCTCAGCTACAACTCTGCGCCATGACCTGAGAAGCCACTGGTGTTGTTGTAAGTAGCAAACTGTGTGAAAGACCTCATGACATAGGGTTGTATGTGAAGACCAAAGAACTCCAGAGAGAAAATCCACATCAACAGGGGTGCTTGCATGATGGGCTAGAGCACATTGAGAATTGGAATCGAGAAATGGACTAAAATTTATTCTCATCTAAATGGGTACAGACAATAACTCTATTCGCGTATGGAAAACAGGGAACGAAATCATCCTCAATGACTGTGGAACGTCACCAACAGTTTGGTGGTTCAATCTTTTTTGGGCAGGTGTCATGTTTGGCCGGCACACCACTGGTTTCAATAGAGGGAAAAATGACTGCTGCCAAAATGAGAACAACATCCTCCAACCCATAGTAAGAGGTTTTGATAGAGACTTTTAGGAGAAGGGTTCACTGTTCAGGACGATAATGCGCCTCATCATGCTCATAGTGTGCAGCGGTATCTGGTAACATGGGATCCGAAGAATGGATTGGCCAGCATGCTCACTGGAAAACTGCATAGAGCAAATGGAGCTTTATCAGGAGAGCCATTTCCAAACATCACCCATTAACGATTCAAGTTCAGGAATGCTGTTTGGAAGAATGGGTCAATTTGCCTCAGGAGAGCTTAAACGTTGGTACTGAGTATGCCCTGTCACAACAAGAGTGCCTCAGGGTTCGTGGAGGACCAACACGTTATTAAACAGGGCACTGAAACACCATTGCCTTTTCTTTGATGATGTAAAACTTCCCTTATCTTTTCAGTTTTTCCAAACAATGCAACTTTTTCATTTCATATTGAGTCCATTGTTAACAAATAGTGTATTTCTACTTTTAAGTTTATTCTGTGGAACCAAGAAACTTTTCCCAATTATAATTTATCTATTTTATTTTAATTAATAAAAACCGTTATATGCCTAATTATGCTTAACTTTTTTGACCAGTGTAATAATAATAATAGTAATAAAATAGTGCAGGACAAAGCATACAATGAATACAATATTTTTAAGTACACACAGTAAGGAAAATTATGATTATATATAAATCAACTTATCACATTATAGATATACCCTTTATCGGAAAATATGAAACAAAAATATAAAATAAGTTAAATATCACTAGAACATAAAAAAATGTGAATACGTGGAAATATGCAATACAACACTTGTCATAATAGTAAGTTAGTTTGTCAACTCGTCATAAGATAATTTTCAAAGATTTGAAAGATTTCAATGTTGCAGCCGTTGACTGGAGGCGATTAAAAGAATGTCAGAGAATAAATATTATTGCAACATTTGAATTTATATTCTAACACATTCATAAAAGTTAATCAAACTAAAATTATTTTCAACTACATAGTACAGAGTATACATGTATGTAAAAGCTTTAAGAAAACATTTCTCATATATAGAGGATAAAAATATAATCGGTTTACAAGCAAAGCACATTAAGTCAAAAAAATTACTTCTGAGGAAATTATGGCCTGTCTAAGAGACTGAGTTCGAATGGGTAGTGAACGCTCGGGACAAGGCTTTGAAAAGATTGCGTATATTCTTCCAGTCAGTTAAATAAACAACTAATAATAACTAAAATCTTCCAAAAAATAATTTGTCGAGATTTAAAACAGACAGATCGTTCAGAGTGTTTAAACAGTGAATATTGTAATACAAACACTATATACTGTATAACAGGTTCTCAAGTGGAGTACAACCATTGCTCGTTACAATGCCATTTTGACTGCAGAAAACTCTTAGCGTAGTTTGTAGAGCGATAGCTTAAGAGTTCGTGAAGTTGGAAGTTCAGATCTTCGTGGAGTTACTAAACATATTTTTTTATTGCGTTTTAAATGCATCAGTGAAAATATAACAGCTTTTCGTCATTTTTTTATTCTTAGAATACTTTTCGCTTTATTACTTTTTTCGTGTTAATAGATACTTAAGTGCGTGTGATTCATTTTTATGGGGTATCTAAAAAATAAGGTATACGCAGACAACCATGAAACATTGAACAATATTGAAACCAGCAATTCGTGAAGAAATAGCCTATCAAACATCATAGTCGAAATGTTGCAAAGTGTAGTGAGAAACTTCAAAGAGCGAATAGAAGAATATATGCACGTTGGTGGAGGGCATTTGAAGATTGTCATTTTTAATAAGCAGTGGTTACATGCAAATGGCATACTACATGGGACATTCGATAATAATTAGTGGCAATAATGTCTGCATGTGGCGCTATCAGAGGTAAATAACGTAAGCTGATAACAATGAGAAAGAGGAGCATCTGATGTGTGTTATCTGTGAGTTTGAAGAAAATAATGTCATTTATAAGATATTTGCAGTGAGTTTAATTTGTAGACTGTTATCTGTAATGCTCCAAATGTTTAGCAAATAAGAACAAAGATGCTCCATTAAAATTCAGATTGCAAGAGGCAAGAATGCCTTTCAGAATACTTTAATCAAATGTTGCCATTAGTTTTCGAATGATCTATGTATATTCTATTTTTTCATATAATAAAAAGTAACTTATTATAATATTTAAAGTTTCATTTCACTATTTAAAAATCTCCCGTTTCTTTGGTCTACCCTGTATTTGATAATAAATATCAGATTAAATATTAATTTTATGCTCGACCATGCCGAAATGTAGTAATTATACACCTGGTAGCAGCCCTTTAATGGACTTCATTAAAGTACACCTATTCATTAAATTTCAGGTGTTCCACCAATCAGAAAATACCATTGCAGCAATATGAAAGCGCCAGTATCGATTATTTTCGGATATGCAATCGAAAGACAACTAGTTCTTTACTATAATAATTAGCGTTAATTGTAAATAATATTCAAATAAATTCAATTTGTCATCTCGTTTTTCATTGTCTAATTCAATTTCAAGATTATATCAAGAATAATGTTTATTTTACTCTCTAGATTATATCAAGGTCAATGTCGACATTTGTTTCTCGGAAAAAATCAATACTTTCGCGTCTGCGCACATCTCACAATTTACGAGGTATTGCACAAGGTCAGTTCCGCTCCCCAGTCAGGTAAGAATAACATGAATACGTATGAATAATTTCAAGTTAGAAATATGATCGAGCATAAAAAGTCGTATGAAACTTGACTATAATGGTAATTAAGACGCTCGTATGAAAATTATGAAACTCGCTTGGGCTCGTTTCATAAACATACTCGCGTCTTAATTACTATCATTATAGGCTCGTTGCATAATGTACTATTATAATAATGATTATTATGACTGTGAAGATAATAAAATGCTGATTCCTCTATAAACAGCATATAAGAAATCCATACGTGCAAATCGCTCCATACTTGACAAGGAAAGAGGTCGGTATCAAATGCAGTGAATGTCCCACCCCAGAAATAAATGAAACACAAAACATAGCAAATTCATTTCACACATAGGCTACTTATCTGAAGAATATTTGGCGGGGCTGCGACAAAGCCTGCTGCATACCTGAGCATGGTGCACCTGTGTTGTTCCAGGGCGTGAAAGTGCCCAGATGTCCGCTCGCCGCCCCCTCTGTGAAGAGACAAGAACAACACTTGAACAGTTCGCTCTGCAAATACAAACTCATGCCAAGGAATGGCATTTGGTTAAGAAATGGATCTGTTTGGCGGGTCAGGCTTCGCAACAGACACTGGTCTTTACAACCCCGGAGTATTTACATACCGGCAGGTCCGTTATTCTTATGTAACTCTAAATTGCACTTGTTGGTACGGTAAGTTGGGGCACAGCTTCGTCGCTTTGTGAGTTGAGTTGTCTTAGATCAGGGGAAGTCAGTAGTATGCTCTGTCTTGTTGAGTACCTTACTGTACACTGCATGAACTAGTTAACAACATTGTAGGGGTGGAGTTGTGAGGGGAAGTTAGGTTATGCATAGATCTAAAGATGTACGAATGTAATGAGAATAAGACTTGCGTAAAGTGTCCAGAAGATTAAAAGTAGACCTATAACTCGGCTTCCAGGTTATAATTTCCATAACAAAATGTCCACAAGTACAAAAGGTCCACAAGAAAATGTCCATAAACTAAATAGTCCAACATTTAAAGTCCTACATACAATTTGTCCATGGAGTAAAAAAGCCCAACATCTACTGGGTGTTCATTTGAAAGTGTGTCATGACGTCACTGTTGATGAGTCAGCGATTTGAAGCGAGTTTCAGCTTTTGTGTCAGAGAAGTTGCCTATTATTTTATTTATGAGAATATTATTTTGTATTTTTTTTAGGTAGTGATATTAATTCTATATTTTTTTATTTTAGGCTTTCTTTTCTTTCTTTTATGTTCATCTGAGTTCGTGGTACAATACCACATTTTCGTTATGATAAGTTAATGTATTTGGCCTGGAAGAGATTTTTACCCTTGTCATTTAATTATTTACTATTTTTTTGGGTATTAAGATTGATTTATTTTTATTGGCGTTCAATCTGAACTTGAGAACGTGTACGGTATAACTTGAACGTCGTAGCAACAGATGGCGGTCTGTTCGGTCTGTGTGCTACCATAACCTCTTTCGAACTGCGTTTTGTGCGGGCAAGTCGTACGCAGGGTATTTGTTATCGGTTGCGTACGGCAACATTCCACAATAAAAATCAAATGCTCCGTGTCCATGTTGATCGTCGAAGTTAATGTCAACAAATACGTAAGTAATCGTCTTAACCCTCTCCCCATATCCCGACAGTAAGAAAAAAAAATACTTCAGTACACGTTTCGAAAAAGTTCACATTCCTGCCACTACCGGCGTTACCGTACGTATCGGTAAGTACTCTTCTGAATGAACGCCGTACTATCTAGGCAACTTCTCTAGCTCATAAATAATACACCTCTGCGGAGGTGTAGGAAGATTGAATTTTCTAGGCTCATCGACTAGCTACATGACGGCATACAGCGAGCCATGACACACTTTGAACTGAACACCCAGTATGTGGTCCACTATATTATAAAGCCCATCATAGAGAAGGTCCATCATACGAAATCAATTTCAGCTTTTGACAGTGCATGGAGTCATTTGAGGTTTTGTATTTCCTTTAGTATATTGCCTAACTGTAAATAAGACTGAAAATACTTACCGCACTGTATATAATGAGATAAAAAATTATTCAGCACATTTAAATCTCACTTGCAATCCTACTTATACAATGCCTGATTTTGAAATCGCCAATATGAATGCTTGTCGACTGGCATTCCATTAGGCAGTAGTGAGTGGGTGTCTTTTCCACTTCAGTCAAGCAATATGGAGAAATGTAGTCAACAGGGGTCTGAGGGCACAATATTTGGGTATTGAGAACCCTGAAGTAAGAAACCAAATACAGGAAATTATGGGATTGCCATTTATTCCGCTAAATGACTTGCAATTTGTTTGGGATTTATTAAATGAAAGATTTGAGGACGATATCTTGGACTTAGCATATTACATTGAAATTACATATATTACTGGTCATCCGGCAAGAGGGCGAAGGCGAGCAGTTCCCCCTAGATTTTCTCCTGAGACATGGAACGTCTATGAATCAGTAATTAATGGCGGACAGCACACGAATAATGTGGTTGAAGGATTACACTCCCAATTCCAACGACTTGTGGTGGCACATCACGTGAACATTTCGCGATTCATTAGCCATTTGCAGCAACAGAATCTGAAACATAGCATTTAGTAAGCCAGGTCCTTGGTGGGCATACAAATATTAAGCGGCCAATAAATAAACGGTAGCCTATATCAAATAATCAAACGAGAATTTTCAACATTGTCGGTAATTATCAAGATTACGAAGATAGGAATGAAATTTTTGATATCTTACAGCGACATCATACCATTTGAAATTATATAGTGACCCTCACGATGAACAATAGATGTATCTTTTGTATTACGTAACAGAACTGAAATGACAATAAATTTTTCAGCACATTCCTTGCAGTTTTCCTTGTCGGGCATTTTAGCGAAATGGACGAATTTATTTGTGGACATTTTTAAGAAGAGGACTTGCTGACAGTGGACCTTTTCAGATAAGGACATTTTTATGGCATGGACGAATTTTCTATATGGACATTTCTACACGTTGGACATTTTCGTAGAGAGGACCTATTGCAAAATGGACCATATCTCACTTAACCAAAACTTGAACTGTAATAGTATCCATTCAAGTTAATGCAGACAGACCACAACTACAATTAACTGTAAAGAAACTGTTAGAAGTTGTAGGTCTATAACAGGTGGGCCTAACTAATAAGCAGGGTTATATTATTATAACGATCTTTTTAGAAAGAAACAGAGATGTTGTTTTATTATAGTAAACTATACTGAGTGAATTTTAAGTAATTTTATTAATTCCAAGAGGTTATTCTTTGAGATATTTCAAACAAAAAGTTTAATATAATTTTGATTATTTTTTCTTCCTTTTCGAGATAAAAATTGATCTATATCAAACATTTTATTGGGAAAGTTATTTATTTAATTCCCAATATGCTCAGTCCACTTAAGAGAACATTCTATTATGATAATACATGGTTGAAATAATTTTAGTTTTGTCCTCTAAATGTGCAGAAATTTTATCCGAAAAAATGTAACTTTTTAAAATTCCTTTTCAGAACGAAAAGTTATATTTATTCAGAACAAATTTCCGCATATTTAAAGGACAAAACTAAAATTCTTTCAATCATTAAATTATCATAATACAGTGCTCTCCTAAATTGACTTAACATATGAAGAGTTCGCGGAAAAAACGATGAATGTCACATGATCTAATTGAGTCTGTAACTGCAAGATGTAGTGCTGTTTCTATAGAAAATAAAGGAAAGGATTACTGTATCCGTGGTGATAATTCTCCTTTTTACCATTTTGCATAAGAACAACATTAAATTTCGCAGCGATCCATTGAATTAGATAATGACATCAACCTTAAGAAAACTGTGACATTCATCGTTTTTCCCGCGAACTCTTCATATTGAAAATTAAATCAATAGCTTTCCCAAAACGCGCCATGAAATGTTTCATATAATACAATTTTTATCTCGAAAAGGAAGCAAAATCTAGCAAAATTGTATTAAACTCTTTTGTTTAACATATCTCAAAGAATAATTTCTTGAAATTAATAAAATTACTTACGGTTTATTATTTATATATGATAAGCGTACATATTTCACAGTAGCCTAATACTCTTACACAAACAATCATTATACCTTTCGGAATTAATTTTTTTCTGTTTCAAGAAAGTGTGATCTTTAAACATTAATACATAGGATTAACTTCATTGTGATAATTTTTTTGGATTTTTTCATTCTCATTTATGCAACCAGTTTTTCGATGTTCTTTTCAATGTAAATTATAAAATAAAACCTTAAAACACTCTTACAATTAAATTTATAAATAAAAGACAAATATTCGGATGCAGTGACTGGGCGATATTTGGCTCAGACTATGCGTGAAGTTCGTGTCTGACAATGGAATTGTATATTTTGTTTAGACAAAATCATTATTCGCACAAGAGTGTTGATCCAAACATACACAACTTAGGTGTAGCAGCAAACCTATGTAATCTTGAGAATCTAGTATGCGGAAAATCATGGTAAAAACCACTTAAGCTCTTTCTATTGTTACATTTATCTTTCAATATGTCACACTGGAGCTCCGATAATTTTATTTGATACACAGTCGGAATGTCTTTTACTTTCGAGCTTAATACTTTCCGCACACAGGCTTTCCTGGTGCAGATTACGATGAATTGTTATCAGCTCATCTGTTAGAGCAGGAAGAGATTTCATCACTGAATTCCCCGTACTGTACCGCAACCTGCTACACTTGCACTTTGACAACAGCCTGTACAGGTTGTCTCAGATATATTCAGAGGAGTCAGTTGGGTGGCCTAGTTAGATTATTACAGGCGATCAAGTTTGTCTAGGTCTTAAAGTATGCACGAATAAAATAAAAAGATAACTATTGTGAATATATATATATATATATATATATATATATATATATATATATATTGATGTACCGAAGTACATATGATATTTCCGTGCAGATATTCTGCGTCATCACATGATGGAAGAGTGATGGAGCGGAGAAAAATTCTCTCCGGCGCCGGGATTTGAACCGGGTTTTCAGCTCTACGTGCTGATGCTTTATCCACTAAGCCACGCCGGATACAATCCCGACGCCGTTTAGAATCGTCTCAGATTAAGCTCCATCTCTGGGGTTCCCTCTGGTGGCCGCCCTCTGCACTACGTCATAGATGTCTATGAACGCAGGACCGAAGTCCATACATGTGTTGAGGTGCACTAAGATGAGTGACTGATTGGCCGGGATCCGACGGTATGGGCGCCGTCTTAAATCACAAAGTGATTTATTACGCATATCATTCTAGGAGAGAATTTTTCTCCGCTCCATCACTCTTCCATCATGTGATGACGCAGAATATCTGCACGGAAATATCATATGTACTTCGGTACATCAACATATATATGATATGCGTAATAAATCACTTTGTGATTTAAGACGGCGCCCATACCGTCGGATCCCGGCCAATCAGTCACTCATCTGAGTGCACCTCAACACATGTATGGACTTCGGTCCTGCGTTCATAGACATCTATGACGTAGTGCAGAGGGCGGCCACCAGAGGGAACCCCAGAGATGGAGCTTAATCTGAGACGATTCTAAACGGCGTCGGGATTGTATCCGGCGTGGCTTAGTGGATAAAGCATCAGCACGTAGAGCTGAAAACCCGGGTTCAAATCCCGGTGCCGGAGAGAATTTTTCTCCGCTCCATCACTCTTCCATATTGTGAATATATTTTATAAAAATTGTGTAAAATAACGTATTTATCACCATTCCTATATACAGGGTGTTTCCGGTCTAGTGTTACAAAATTTCAGGGATGATGGGGAAGGGGACATGTATCAATTTGAGATAAGGAACCCTGGGCTGGAAATGACTGAGCCGAAAGTTATAAGCAAAAATAGGAAAAATATATATACACAGTGCCATCAAAAATTTTTTCCTTACATTTTTATTGTACTTTGTTTTTTGACTATATCATGCAGGCTTTGCTTAATGGTAAGTTTCAGTTGCCATGGTAATATTTTACACTGCATAGGTACAATCAAGACGTAGTTAAAATGCAAGGAAAAAATTTCTGATGTCACTTTACTATACTGTACAGTTTGTATATCATTCTAGGACAGGTAAAATAAAATGTTAGAAATTAATAGGAAACAATATTGCTGCTTTTTATATAATTACTGAAAACATAAAACATTAACATATAAAAATATACCTGCTGGCTTATTGTAAAATAAAACAAATAGAGCAAAATATTTTTTGGTAACAAATTTCTTAACATTTTATCTTTTACCTAAACGGGGTACCTAGACTGTCTTCCTTTTTCCAAAACCAATTAAATTGTCCTACAGGTGGGTGAGTGGACAGACAGATAGACAGCCAGATAGATAGATAGATAGATAGATAGATAGATAGATAGATAGATAGATAGATAGATAGATAGATAGATAGATAGACAGACAGACAGACAGACAGATATAGATAGATAGAGAGACAGACAGACAGACAGATATAGATAGATAGATAGATAGATAGATAGATAGATAGATAGATAGATAGATAGATAGATAGATAGATAGATAGATAGATAGATAGATAGGTAGGTAGGTAGGTAGGTAGGTAGGTAGGTAGATAGGTAGATAGGATAGATAGATAGATAGATAGATAGATAGATAGATAGATAGATAGATAGATAGATAGATAGATAGATAGATAGATAGATAGATAGATAGATAGATAGATAGATAGATAGGTGGATAGGTGGATAGGTGGATAGGTGGGTGGGTGGGTGGATAGACAGACAGACAGACAGACAGACAGACAGACAGACAGACAGACAGATAGATAGATAGATAGATAGATAGATAGATAGATAGATAGATAGATAGATAGATAGATAGATAGATAGATAGATAGATAGATAGATAGATAGATAGATAGATAGATAGATAGATAGATAGATAGATAGATGCTAATACAAGGGTTTCTCGCCTCCCGTGGGTTCAGTCGCCAATGAGTTGGACACACGCGGTCCCCGTATTGACCAAACACAAGCGGCATGGCAGTCGGTGCAGGAGGCAAGCGTCTTCCTGCCATGCGCTGCGCCGGCCTCTGCCGTAGCCACATTCCGCTACCCTGCGGACAACAATGATAATGTATTTTGTTTCCCTTTTTTAAACGCAAAATTAATTAATTTGATAGGCCATCAAACCGCCAACGAATATCGTATCGATTGCTGCGGACTATTTCGGCCAGACTTGGGACCTGTGAGCGCATATTCTGATGTAGGCGTAACAGGAAAAAAATCGTAGCTTTTTCCTGCAATATGCACAAAATAGAGATATTATAAAAAATTAATAGCAAACGGTCTGAAACGAAAATAAATGGGCTGTTAGATCCATGTGAAAAGAATGGATCAGAAAGGATTAAACAAGCATCGAATGATTAATTAAACCTCCAATAGGAACAAAATTCAATCACGGAAAAGCTGAACGAATCGAGTTATACTAGATACTTCCTGACCTTCCTACCAAGGAGCATGTTTACTATCAAACAAGGAGACAAGACACCCGTTGCGCGACAGTTCGTGGGGGCCGACTGGCCTAACGTTCACATACTTCAGCAGAGGCAGACGATTATCCAAATAGTACAGAGGTAACGTTTCGTCTGCACGGTGATCCGTCCGCCCAAGCCGTTACAGTTGGCCTGCAAAATCGGATTTCGCTACTCACTGCAGCTCTTAAGGGGAGAGGATGGTATTTTTTAAAACGTTTTTCCTATTTGGTGTAAAATATTATTTTTTGTATGTAGAGAGCTCATGGCTATAGCAACTCAACCAAATATAAATATTTTGAAAAAAATTTTGGGAGCCAGATTTGAAAACAAAAATGTACCCAGTGCAGGATTTTACTAAACTCGATATATCTAAGCAATTTTTAAAGATAAATTCAAACAGTTTGTTACAATTTATTTGTAAAAGCATGTTCTACAAACTGACTATAACAGAATTTTGATATTAATCCCTACATTTGTAAAATAAAAAATTAAAATTTAATGGCATTTTTTTATTTTCTTTCTTGCAAACAGACAGACTTATTTTTAAAATGAAATCAATTAGGAAAATTCTGTTACAGAGAAAAGTTTCCTAGTAGTCTAGAGAATGTGTATTCTAAATTTCATACATATATATTTAATACTTCAAAAATTATATCGATTTTTGTCTGGCAATGTAGCAAAAAAATAAAGTTCCAGAAACAGCAATCAAAGGGAGTGTGATTTAATAATACAGAGCGCAGGAACTTTAAAAATGGCGTCTCAACATCCAATAAGAGCACAGATATCCACAAAAGTTATACAATGTACGTATTCCACACACATCTCAGAGTATTTTAAAGAAAAATTTGGTTTTGAAAAAAAATGAAGTTCCGGATACAACAAACAAAGGGAGGTGTGATTTAAAAATCCAGAGCGCAGGAAGTTTAAAAATGGCGTTTCAACATCCGATAAGGGCACAAATACCCACAAAATATCATACAATATATTCCACACATATCACAGAGTATTTTAAGGAAAAAATCTTATTTTTCGAAAATTTACTAATTTTTCACCAAAAATATCATCCTCTTCCCTTAAGGGGAGAGGATGGTATTTTTAAAACGTTTTTCCTCTTTGGTGTAAAATATATTTTTTTGTATGTAGAGAGCTCATAGCTGTGGCAACTAAACAAAATAAAAATATTTAGAAAAAAAAATTATTTGGGGGCCCAAATTTGAAAAATCATCATCATCATCATCTTCCTAACAAGTATTAGGCCAAGTGGCCTGTTACGGTCTCAAACTAGAATTTTCAGTCCATCTCTTCTTTGGACGGCCTAGAGATCTTTTGCCATATGGATGGTAATGAAGCAGTGCTTTTGGAATTCTGCATCGATTCATTCGTTCGAGATGACCCTTCCACTGAAGTTGATATTTGCTGATGAACTGCATAATGGGTTCTATTTGAAGTTCTTGCATTAGGTCCTCATTTTTTTATGATCCCAGCGAGTATATCCAGCTGTTGCTCTCATAAACCTCATCTCACTTGCTGTTATTCTACTGACATCTTTATTCTTCACAGTCCACGCTTCGCTACCATAGCTTAATACTGGCTGTGCTAAGGTTTTATACAAGCCTATTCTTGTGTGTCTTTGTACTAGTGAGGGTTTCATGATTTTATTAATGATCCCCATTGTTTTATTATATTTACATATTTTTTCAGCAATATCTGCTTCATCATAAGGTGATAAATTTGAAAAATAATATACCCAATGCAGGATTGTAATAAAGTCGATATATCTAAACCGTTTTTATAGATAGATTCAAACAGTTTTTGCAATGTATTTGCGAAGGCATGTTCTACAAACTGTCTGTAACAGAATTTTGATATTAGTCCCTACGTTTGTAAAATAAACAATTATTACAATTCAATAACAATTTTCTGATTTCCTTTCTTGCAAACAAACGGACGTATTTTTAAAATAAAAATCAATTAACAAAATTCTGTTACAGAGAAAAGTTTCCTAATAGTCTAAAGAATGTGTGTTCTAAATTTCATGCATGTATCTTTAATAGTTCAGAAATTATATCCATTTTTGTCTGGCAATGTAAGAAAAAAAATGAAGTTACTGGAAACCGATAAAAGCGGTCGTGTGATTTAAAAATCCATTGCGCAGGAAGTTTAAAAATGATGTCTCAACATCCGATAAGGGTATATGCAATGCATTCCACACATATCAAAATGTATTTCAATGAAAAAAATTTTTTTGAAAATTTAATTCACCGGAAACAACAATAAAAGTGGGCGAGTGATTTAAAAATTCATAACGCAGGAAGTTTAAAAATGGCGACTCAACATCCGATAAGGGCACAAATACCCACAAAATGTTATGCTATGCATTCCACAAATATCACAGAGTATTTTAAAGATTTTTTTTTTAAATTTACTCATTTTTCACCAAAAAATACCATCCTCTCCCCTTAAGTTACACACACTGGCCGAAATTTCATGAGACAATTTTTTTGTTCATGAATACCCGAGTCAGTGCCCAATCCAGAACGCAAGTCGAAAGAATGTTAAATGTTATGTTTTATTTAACGACGCTCGCAACTGCAGAGGTTATATCAGCGTCGCCGGATGTGCCGGAATTTTGTCCCGCAGGAGTTCTTTTACATGCCAGTAAATCTACTGACATGAGCCTGTCGCATTTAAGCACATTTAAATGCCATCGACCTGGCCCGGGATCGAACCCGCAACCTTGGGCATAGAAGGCCAGCGCTATACCAACTTGCCAACCAGGTCGACTAGGTCGAAAGAATGACCCTTAGTCCACGCAGCTATGGCACTGGTCTGTTTACTATTTATTTAGTACCAAACCCATCACGAGAGCTGAGGCAAGTGTCGGAGCAGGTATGTTATACCGGGTTTGGGATGAACTAGAGTCTAGACCAGGCCTGCACAAACAGCGCTCAACGAGCGCGCGCTCTCCTTCGGGGGGGGGGAGAGCGGTGTTTACCGCTCGCCGAAACGGAGAGGAAGATACGTCAGAATGACATAGACTTGCTATAGGTAGAGGAGAGGGAAACGACCACTCAGCTATCTAGTGGAGTGCAGTGTGTAGGCCTATTCTCAGTAACTGTTTCACGTTGCTTACCTACTGCTACAGTACAGTATGGAGGAATCTAAAAGACAGAAAAGTGGTGATCAAGCAAATTCTTTCAATGTTGCATGGGAAAATGCTCATTTTTTCATAGCTGCTGGAGTAAATACTCAGTGCTTTATCTGCCACAACATTTTGAAAGGTAGAAAGAAACGTATCATAATGCGTCATTACGAGTCCAGACATAAAGATACTAAAGATATTAATCTTCAACAATTTAAACATCTCTCTTCAAGGATATGTTGAATAAATTACGGGATTTCAGTTGTAAACTTACACTTTTCGTAAGTCAGTTTCGGGAAGGTAATAGCCTATGGCTTACTTTCGAACGATAGAATCTACTCGTGATGAAGCCATGTTAAACGATTATGTGCAAATATTAATTTAAATTCAAAATGAATTTAATTCTAGGTTCCAAGATCTTGTCTTAAGATCCAAACCTGTGGAGTAACGGTTAGCGCGTCTAGCCGTGAAACCAGGTGGCCCGGGTTCGATTCCCGGTCGGGGCAAGTTATCTGGTTGAGGTTTTTCCGGGGTTTTCCCTCAACCCAGTATGAGCAAACGCTGAGTAACTTTCGGTGTTGGACCCCGAACTCATTTCACCGGCATTATCACCTTCTTCTTATTCAGACGCTAAATAACATAAGCTGTTGATAAAGCGTCGTAAAATAACCTACTAAAATCTTTCTTAATTGGAAAGAAGTTTAAAGTTATCATAATAAATTCCTTCAACACCAGTTGAAACATGTCATATAAGTTACAGGTGGGCCTGGTTGGCGCAGTTGATATAGCGCTGGCCTTCTATGCCCGAGGTTGCGGGTTCGATTCCGGGCCAGGTCGATTGTATTTAAGTGTGCTGATATAACCTCGGTAATTGCGAGCGTCGTTAAATAAAATATAACATTTAACGATTTACAGCTCGGACTTATTGATCTTCAATGTGGGCTAAGGGCTAAAGATCGTTTGAATAATACTACTAGCCTGGTTGAGTTTTACAAGACTAAACATTAGCAATAATATCCACGACTACACAGGCTGGCTGTGAAAATGGTTGCTATGTTTGGCTCAACATTTATATTTGTGAGCAACTGTTTTCTATTATCAACATTAATAAAGGCAGGCATCGAACATCTGTAACTGATGTTTCATTACGATCAGTAGCCCGCGTTTTCATGTACTGATAAATAAAAATATAACAAAATGATATTGTACATTTAAGTAGGTATAAAATTTCTATTATTTCTGTAAAATTTCTATTACAGACTTGACAACTGACCTTTCGAACAAGCTGCAGCGTGTGCACAATATGTGTGTCAGATTCATCAGTAATGTTCACAAATTTGACCACATTACACCCTCGTTCAAATCTTTATCCTGGCTGCAACTTAGTAACCGTAGAACACTTCATTCGCTGTCTCTTCTCTTTCGAGTTCTCCGCACTTCTACTCCAAATTATCTTCGTTCCCGGTTTAACTACTTATCCTCCAGTTACAATCTAAACACCAGGTCACAGGAGAGCCAAATCCTAGTAATTCCTGCCTATAGGACATCCAACTATTCATCCTCTTTTACTGTCTCAGTTCCCCGTGAATGAAATTCTCTACCTCAGAAGATTAGGGGCTGCCAGACAATAACCACTTTCAAGAAAACGCTAAACGATTTCTTACGGGCGCAGTCAAATTGAAGTTATAATTGTGATCGAGTTTAATTATTTAATTTAATTTAGGTATGACTATCATTACTATTATTATTATTATTATTATTATTATCATCATCATCATTATCAGTATTATTATTATTATTATTATTATTATTATTATTATTATTATTACATAATAATTTTATTAGTGTTGTGAAGATGAAAAGAATTGTCATTGTATTATATTAATTATGTATTATATTGTCTTGTATTGCTTTGAATTGTATTGTATTATATTGTATTGTATTGTATTAATTATGTCATATTCACAGCATTGTAGTAATTTTCTATCATACTGGTTGAGTGGAAGAGAAGGCCGAATGTCCTTAACTCTGCCAATTAAAATAAACCATTAGGGTAAACTAGGGTCTGTTGGACAGTCGGGCATGTTGGACACGCCGTACTTTAACGTGTTACCACGCCACTTGTGGGCACCACATTCAGTTAGAAGTCAATGACGGAAGTAGCCACGAGTGGGCTACTTCCGTCATTGACTTCTAGCAGAATGTGGTGCCCACAAGTGGCGTGGTAACACGTTAAAGTACGGAGTGTCCAACATGCCCGACTGTCCAACAGTCCCTAGTTTACCCTATTATTATTATTATTATTATTATTATTATTATTATTATTATTATTAAAATAAATATTTCTGTATTAATTAATAAGTCCAAGATAGTTTGGAAAACCCTGAACGGAAATTCATTTCATGAACCTCGTAATAGTACTTCCTTTTGTGTATATTTTGTACGAGATCACCCTTCTTCCAGTCCACCCTTATACAGAGCGCAGCTAATATCTGCATTCCGCTCATGAGCTGTGAGCCGGCTCGGAGAGCGCAAACCTTGTGCAGACCTGGTCTAGACTATCATTCTTAATGTGTGACAGAAGGAGCACATATTGAACATTTGTGAATTTCCAAAGTAAACTTGGAGAATTACCATAATAACAGTGTAAATTGGTTCCTGATAACATTAATAGTTTTGAATTTATAAATATTGAAAGTGTCTATTTCCTTTTTAGTAAGCCTGTACAATACAAAATTTTCTAAAGTAGGAAAACAGCATGAGGCCTAAATTCAGTGTGGTAGGTCTTGCTGTAGCACTGGGATATGGGATAGAAGGAGAGACAATTTATTGGTTACGTTATTTTAATTTGCGTTTTATGTAGTTGTTAAATTTAATCTAGAATACAGACATTAGTGGCAGCTGTGTTTGAGTTACAGTACTCTGGAAGCGAAAGATTCCCTCTAAGAGGCAATAAATAATTCCGATCGTCAGACATTTAGAAAGCTTCTGAGTCTAAGACATGGCATTGTTCAGCTGAAGTCCTGACCAGACTGTCGTAAAGTACGAACTGTAGTGACAGACTACAAGATAAGCAAGGCAAGATTGAGGCATCCTCACATAAACATACAATCATGACACACAGTATCACACATATGAAAATATACGCAACTTTTTCAAGGATTAGTTCTGATTCTACAGAGTGAATCAAAAGTCTGCAAAGTCTACAAATATCTTCCATATGCTTGATTTTCGATCACTATAGGTGTTACCGGTATTTGTAAGACTAAATACTCTACCAGCGACACATTATTTATTTATTTATTTACTTATTTATTTAATGCATTTATTTATTTATTTATTTATTTTTTATTTTGCTAATAATTGTAACATAATATATATATACAGAAAAACTTTAGCTCGCCCCTGAAAGACTAGAACTCGTGCTCAGGGTAGGATTCCTGAATTGAAATTAATAATTATACAATACAATGTCTTATGTCTACTGTGCAATTATCTATATATATAATTTGAACTGGTAATGGAAATTACGGGAAAACGGCTGAACGGATTTTAATGAGTGACCCCTCATTTTCATGCCTGGCATCCAAAGTTTTTCGGAAAAGTAGCAGTTTTCAGTGAAATGTCAATTTTCCTACATAATTTTCCTATTTTCCAAAATCCATCTGTTGTCAGTTTTGAGAACTAATTTTATTGAGTCACGGCCGACTTCATTGAATTTCAGAACAAAACACAAACTACAATAAACAATAGGCTATTACACGAAGGTCATGACCTCCAGGATTGCCGACATATTTAGAGCTCAATTCAATTTGTTATTAAAAATTGATTCTGCAGTGTATAATTTTCTGAGTACAGCTGTGTATTGGATATTCAAATCTACGAAACTTGAGGTGGTTTGATGACATTGTTACCACTAGAAATTAAATATTATTATAGTTAATATCATGATGCGTCTATTTTTCATTAATTGTACATAATATTGATGCTATATTGATGACATGAACGTGAAACGTTTTGTGGTTATGTAAGTAAATGTAGAGAATATCTTAATTTAGATCTTCATTTCTATAACTTACTGAGTGGCTGCTATATATAACTAAAAAACTTAAGTGAGATAATAATATTGTTATTAAAACTCAAATATTTGTATACTTATTAACCCAGTGGGGTTGGGTCTTTTTCCATTTACTTAATGGCGGTGTAGTGTAGATATTGATAGGCCTATGTGTCATTGTCTTCAGTATTGGCTCGAGAGAGCGCAAAAATTACAGTTCCTAAGGAAAGATGAAAAGGTATTACTTACTGATAAAATAAGAGGCCTAGAAAATTTTTTAGTCTCCAGATCATTTCAGCAAGATCTCTTAGTAGGATAAAATGATTTTACGCTCTACATTTCAAGTTCTACATGCAGCAGCTATACGAGAATGCTATTGTTCGAAAGCTTAGCAAACCTGACATTTTTTTAACTTTTGCCTACAATCCACAATGACCTGAAATAGCTATTGCTATCGTCCTGACATTGATACTTGCGTTTTCGCGTTGAAACTCAAAAACTGAAGTTGGATAGGTCCAAGAAAAAGTATTTGGCCTAAAAAAATCCATTCAGAGGGAGTATGTTTCATTATTATGGAAGCAAATAACTATCAAAAAGACAAGTATTCTTCATTGAAAATAAATCTGAAAAATATTTATTTGAACGTCTAACGAACTTAGTTTGCAGCAGCATTTGCTGCACAAGCCACTAGTAGTATATAAATTTAAATTGACAACTTTTCAATTTTTATAAAATCCATACATAACTTTTTTAATTTAATACTAGAACTATTAGAATTGACAAGATTAGGATATTTAAATATAAATTTGTTATATTCTTGGGCCTAAATTACTACTATGATTAAATACGTAACAGTGTTGCATTTTGGTTCAAACAATTTTAAAGAATTCATACCTTTTGTTTCATAACTATGAGAATAGAATTCAAAATTATTTCGATTTTTATGTATGAATTTTATTAATACAATATAATAAATTTGTCTCACGTTAAGTACATTAAAGTCTAGAAACAAATTTCGAGATGGAAAATCAATAGGTTTATGAAGACATATTTTAATTATTTTCTTCTGTAATAAATAAAGTGGATTAAAATTGGATTTAAATGAACTACCCCATCCTATAATTCCATACATAATTACCGACTGAAATAAAGTTAAATATATTGTACGTAATAAACTTATTGACAAGTAATTCCTCAATAAAACAAAATAATATACTATTTTATGTAATTTATTACAAAGGTAATTAGATTCTAGCCATCAGCTATCTCAAAAGTCGTCATTTTGGATGCAACTTTGAAATTTTAAATGGAAAGTGTGTCATGTAAGTACTCAAAACCATGTGAAATTTTCTGAAAAAAAAAAAAAAAACAATGGTGCAATCTGTTTTGAGATATCTCTAATCGTTTTCGAATTATTTAAAGATAACTATCATAATTACACATACATTAGTTACTGCATCTACAGATTTTTGTAACATGGTACTGTACTAAGGAGGCTTTGGAAAAGGTGTTTTTTATGAAATTCTGATAATTAACTTTTCCTGCTTTACTGTTTGGTTAACCTGTGTTCTAAATTCAGAAACCATTTACTGGGAAACTACTCACGATAAAGGGCTAAAATTTTGTATGCTACTGTAAACCCAAACCCAAAAACCAAAAACCCAAAACCCAAAACCCAAAAACCAAAACCAAACCAACCAACTATCCAAATACCCAACTAACTATCTAACTAACTACCCAAATAAACAAACTAACCAAACCAAACCAAACCAAACCAAACCAACCAACTACCCAAATATCCAACCAACTAACTAACTAACTAACTAACTAACTAACTAACTAACTAACTAACTAACTAACTAACTAACCAACTAACTAACTATCCAACTAACTAACCAAATAAACAAACTAACCAAATAAACAAACTAACAAAATAAACAAACTAACCAAATAAACAAACTAACCAAATAAACAAACTAACCAAATAAACAAACTAACAAATAAACAAACTAACCAAATAAACAAACTAACCAAATAAACAAACTAACCAAACCAAACCAACCAACTACCCAAATACCCAACTACCCAAATATCTAACTAACTAACTAACTAACTAACTAACTAACCAACCAACCAACTAACTAACTAACTAACTAACTAACTAACTAACTAACTAACTAACTAACCAACCAACCAACCAACTAACCAACTAACTATCCAACTAACTATCCAACTAACTAACTAACTAACTAACTAACTAACTAACTATCCAACTAACTAACTAACTAACTAACCAACCAAATAAACAAACTAACCAAACCAAACCAAACCAACCAACTACCCAAATACCCAACTACACAAATATCCAACTAACTAACTAACTAACTAACTAACTAACTAACTAACTAACTAACTAACTAACTAACTAACTAACTAACTAACTAACTAACTAACTAACTAACTAACTATCCAACTAACTAACTAACTATCCAACTAACTAACTAACTAACCAAATAAACAAACTAACCAAATAACAAACTAACCAAATAACAAACTAACCAAATAACCAACCAACCAACCAAACTAGTAAAGATATGCTTTTATGTTCAGCACTATAAAAATGGTGTGTAAAAGAAGGTAGAAGACCTACTGCACGAGTATGTGATGAAGTAAGGTGAAATAGAAGGTCACAGAGAATCGAATCAAGCACGTATCATCCATATTACTTCCTTCCTTCCTGCCGACTGACATATGGGTGCAGCATGTCTTCTGCTTCAACAGCATATCCAGCTCCGAAGCTGATTAATGGGTGGAAAGAAGGTTTTGTTGAGTTGAGTCAATTGTTTCCGGTTGCTAATGTAAATAAAATGGCCAATTTTGAAAACCCAGAAGCTAATCTAAAAATCGCTTTTAATTGTCGTTCGCCACATGTCTCTCTGACGTCATCCATCTCGGAGCCGAAACAAAACAAACACGTTCCGCATCTCAATCAACATTTTGTAGCGAAGCTGGACGAGGAATTGTGGCCCGGAATTTAAATACAGTTTGTTTATACAGCATTTCTGTTTCGTGGGTGGCCATTAGACAAGACACCTTCTTTATCGCGTAAGCATCGTATCTCATCCAGCTCACCTCATAAACTAACTCGCAGAGTTCCCAGTGGGGTGTTTACACAGCCCTATCATATACAACTGTTATATATTACGCGGAATAAAATGCCCATTTTTTATTTAGTGGTGAAGCGTCAAGTCTCGTGGAGTGCGATATTATAATTCTGGCGGTGCCGAGCTTATCATAATAAAAGGGGGCTAAAATTAGACAAGCTCACGGGGCAGTTCCGGCACGAGGGACGGGAGGGGGTGCTTTTACACTAGATAACTGGCTCAATCATAACAAAGTGGAATGGTTCACAAATCACTACAATTTTAGCTCCAGAAATAAGGAAAGCTTGGTGTATGACATCAGAACATTATGCCTGTTTGCTTGTGAGCCACCCAATAACTTACGAACCAATTGGCCGATGTTTATGCCACGCGTTAGGGTGGCTGTTCTTCTGAAGGTCATCACCCCTAATATTTTTTACACCAGTAAATTTAGGTTTAAAGAACACCCTCATAATTTTATTATGACTGATAATAATGTTTTGACGTGTCCATTTCTTGCCCAGTCTCTTTTATATTATTTACTAGTGGCTTATGCAGCAAATGCTGCAAACTAAGTTCATTAGACGTTCAAAGAAAACTTTTCAGATTTATTTTCAATGAAAAATACCAGACATTTTGAAAGTTATTTGCTTCCATAATAATGAAACATACTCCCTCTAAATGGTTTTTTTATGCCAAATACTTTTTCTTGAACCTATCCACCTTCAGTTCTTGAGTTTCAACGCGAAATAGTAAGTAACAATGTCAGGACGGGGGTTTTTCATGTGGGAGTAAAGCAGTAGCTATTTCAGGTCATTGTGGATTGTAGATGAAAGTTAAAAAATGTCAGGTTTGCTATGCTTTTGAACAATAGACATAGCATCTTGGTATATCTGCTGCATGTTTCGTAAACTACCTTGAAATGTAAAGGGTAAAATCATTTTATCCTGCTAAGAGATCTTGCTGAAATGATCGGGAGACTACAAAATCTTGTAGGCCTCTTATTTTATCAGTAAGTAATACCTATTGGTCTTTCCTTATGAACTCTTAATTTTTGTGCTCTCTCGACCCAACCCCACTTGACTAATAACTATAAAAATATTTTAATTTTAATAACAATGTTATCACCTTGCGTACGTTTTATAGCTTTCAGTAACATATACTATATAGCCGTCACTCAGTAAATTATAGAAATCAAGATCTATTTTAAGATATTCTCTACATCTATTTATATAACCCCAAAATGTTTCACTTTCATATCATCAATAGAGCATTAATATAGGCTATATAATTAATGAAAAATAGTCACAGCATGGCATTAACTATAATATATCATTTCTAATGGTAATAATGTTATCAAACCATCTCAAGTTTTGTAGTTTTTAATATCCAATACACAGTTGTACTCAGAAAATTACACACCACAGAATCAGAGCTGTAAATTATTTTTAGCAAATCTTGAAGTTTTTAATGACCAATTTATTTTGAGCTGTAAATATATCAGCATTCTTGCAGATCATGGCCTTCGTGGAATATTGTTTACTGTAGTGTGTTTTGTTTTATTCTGAAATGCAATTAGTGACGACAGTTGGATTTTAGAAAATAGGAAAATTATGTTCAAAAATTGATATTTCACTGAAAACTACTATTTTTCTGAAAAACTTTGGGTTCCAAGCTTCAAAATGAGGGGTCATTTATTAAAATGCGTTCAGCCGTTTTCCCGTAATTTCCATTACCAGTTCAAATTATATATATAGATGATCACATTTTGGAAAGATAAAAACATTAGTAAATTCAGATACCTAAGAACATTTTCAAGATAAAGGCCTATATTTCTTATATACAAACCGCCACTGTGGTCTAGTAGCTAGAGCGCAGAACTTATAATTCTGTGGACCCGGGTTTGTTTGTATTTTATGTCAATACAGTGAGAAATCTCTTATAAGGCCCGATTTGATGGCCTCCCGACATTTCATTGCAGTCAAACATTAAGTCAGTACGACAGTTCGTTCTGTCAATGGTTTTCCCGTGGTTTCCCTCGGGCGCTAAGATAAAATAGGGCCTATGTCGGTATGAGACCTAAAACAAATAGGTCCGGACCTAATCCTTTCCATTTAATGTTCTTTTTAATTTAATGTTTTTTCGACTTTTCTCTCTGCAAGATTTATTCAAGTCCTGTAAGTGGGACAGTGTGAATGAAGTGAGACAAGTGGCCTTTAGGCTTGGAGCTCACACAGGTGTTAAGATGAGTCCCAATAGTCTTAGCAAGGATGCAAACTCGTAAGGTAAGTTTAAAACAGGAAAACAGTGTTTATGCACCAATTGGATTATTAGATAAGTATATAAAAATTAATTAGATACTAACTATTATCTGAAACTGTATAAATTAAGGAGAAGCTATGATTATTATTTATTGTAGCCACTATTTCATAGCTAATTTCATTCATTAGAGACGTACATGTTGCAAAACATGTTTTGATTTCTTGCTGTCTTGCATGAATGTAACGAGTTATCTGTTACTTAAAAGCACTTTAAGTCATCTTGCAGTGGTAAACCAATAGAGTTCATTTTGCTCACACCTTCTTGTTCACCGTTTCTGGCTACAGAATAGATTCATTGCAGCCAATCAGCGCTTGATCGCCCGTAGAATCGTCTACGTGCTCTTGACCTTGACATCGCTGGCATAAGGTATAGAAAGTATGGTGCGCTTATATTATAAATGCTAAAAAATTATGAAATTATTGAGACTATTTCGTTTATATGACGTCATTCCATTTTCGGCCAATGAAGTGAGGTGAAATTTTGAATTCCAACCGATCACTGTCATACATCGCGATAATTTCTGCAGCTCGAGTTATCACTATCAATTTATCGCATGGTCATTCTTTTGTTTAGTCAGTGTCGCCAACTGTTTCCACGTAAATCGATGAGCATGCATCCATTGTACTAAATAAAGTGCGAAACCCTACTTCCACATCTACATCTACATCTTCATCTTCTAATTCCATGTACATTGCATTTAAAAAAAGACACTCCTTCATAACAATTTATCATTTAATTAATGTATTAATCAGGTTATTTGTAATTATACTATAAAATGTTCCAATTAAATTATGATTTCAGCAGATAATGAAAATGAATTTTTGTTATAATAAAAAGAGAAAAGTGCAGTGCATGTAATTAACATTTTTAACCCTGTATTTCGCTTTTTCAATTGGAATTACTGAATAACATTCAATTTCTTTATTGCGGTAATCGTTATTCATCTATTTCGACTTAACAATGTCTGAATAGGTTAAGTATTCATAAATGAAGAGTCCACTGTAAGAATGATGGATGTCATTTGGAATACATTTTGCAGGAGAAGCAATTGAAGTTTGAAATGCTTAGCGCTCAAAGCTTAACTGTGATTTTCCGATCATTACTGGACAATGACTATCAGTGTTAATGCCATATAACTCTCTATGTACATTCTATATGTCTTAAGCTATGCATTAACAGTCTTGGTTCATTTTCGACAAGAAAGTGACATCCATCATTCTTGCAGTGGACTAATTCATTCATTCATTCATTCATTTATTTTATTCCATACATCTTACATGAGCAATGAAGCTTTAAGATGTGGAACAAGTCAAAATTTTACAATATTACAATTACAATTTTTACAAATTTTTATAGTTTTACAATTTAGTAATTTTCTACAATTTTTACAAATTTGTGCAATTTTTTACAATATTTTGGCGAGATGTAGTGAGATGAGGTGAGGTCCGAGGATTCGCCAAAATATTACCCGGCATTTGCCTTTTGGTTGGGGAAAACCTCGGAAAACCCAACCAGGTAATCAAATCAAAGGGAGGTAATCTAATCTCTTCAAATATACAATTATTAACATTTTGTGATCGGTTTTCAGGGATCTATTATTTACATTTTTATTTTTTTCACGAAATAGTATTAATAAATGTCACTCGAGGTCTGAGATCACTAGTCTATATATAATGGGTACAGACGAGTAAAAAATTTTGAAGAAATCTGAGATTTCTAGAGTCGATGTATAGGCCTAATTTAAGAACTTCACCACTGGACTCTAATGGACCGAACGACCTTCCCTGGGCGACCAACAAAAGGCAAATTTCTAGAGAGCGAATTTTCCTATATTTGCGCCTCTACCTGAGTATCAGGCTGTCAAAACCACACAAGCAAACAAACAATAGAATCATTCTATCTTGAAACAATATGGTTCACTAAATATTAACTACTAATATAATGAGGATGTTTGTAAATGCAGCAATGCAAACAGATTTAAATAACAAAACATGCACTCATAAATCAATGTGCCATCCCGGAGTTAGTGATAGCTTGCAACTTGTAAACACTGCGCTATATTACTTCAGTAAACATTTCGTGAAATATAACGCTGATAAAACAAACGAAGCTGGTAACACTAGACCAGCGGACCGGGCGTTGAGTCTAACTTACATAGTTGGTAGCTCGGAGCTGGAGGGCGGGTTTTACATCACGCAGTCTCGGATTCAAACCTCGGCGTTGACTCGAGTGATACTTCTGGCGAAAAAGATTGGACGATATGAGAGTTTTTCAGGTTTCTACCAATTCCCACAGCACTGCTTACTACTCCTTTTCCACGCTTTTTGTCTAGTATATCAAACTAGTGGCTTGTGCAGCAAATGCTGCAAACTAAATTTAAAGGTCATATTGTTTCAGAAAAGTGTTATGAATTGAGGCATTGACATGGGAAAGGTCGTAACTGCCAAAAATTCGAATTTTTAGGTTTTTCATTGAGAAGGTAGTAAATGGCCATGCCAATGGCACAGAGAAGGTAGTATGTCCGTATGTAATGAAACGAAGTTGGAAACGTAGTCACTAGATGTTGTAAGTTGTATGTGCACAGCTGTTGGCGCGGAGAAGGTAGTAATTCCAATTCCTTTTACAACATCAGAGTGTGTCTAGACAAATATGGGCTGATAACTGTGCAGGGCAGAATAAGAATCGGATGATTCTAATGGTCCTGATTTACATTATTGCCAAGAAACATTTTGATTCAGTGGACTTGAAATTCCTGGTTTCAGAACATTCCTACATGCCATGTGATAGGGAATTTGGCATCATAGAGAAAAGAAAAAAAAGATGCAAGACCATGGTTCCAGAACAGGTAAGGCCTAATAATGTGATAATGATGAAGGATGAGGATTTCTTCGACTTTTCTGCAGAATGTGACAAGTTTTTGAATACAACTCCTATCAAAATCAGCACCCTCAACTGGATCAGAATTAGACTCTCAAGAGCTGATTTTCCTCTAATAAAAACAAGACAGTCATTTAATGACCTTGAAATGTGGACAGAGCACAGGATTTTTAAGAAAGGACAGTCATTAACGTCAATCACTAACTTGCAGTGCTCGCAACGCCTTGAAAGAAGACCAGTCGTCCCTGATGCCAAAAAGAGAGACTTGTTATCTATGTTAGACTTCCTCGGTGAAAAGTATCATGCATTTTACCGAAAAATTTGTGCATAATGTATAAATAACGTTAATTCTCAGTTTGGCTAAGGAGTGATTTCAATGTTGTATTTTCATAAAATAGGATTTCACAGATAAATCTGTGCCAGACTTTTCAAATTTCATATGTAACACAAACATGAGTGTATGCCTTTCATTTAAAGCAGTTTCTGTAATAATGTAAGTGAGAAAGTGTTAATAAATTTGTTTTTTGCTTCCCCTGAAACATTTTGTTTTTGGCAGTTACTACCTTTCCCATGTCAGCGCCTCAATTATTATTCAATAATAGTTTATATTTTCAGTCAAAACACTTATCAGTATGTGAAGTCAGAAAATAATTCTGTTACATCATATTATAATATGATCTAACAGAATTATTTTCTGACTTCACATACTGATAAGTGTTTTGACTGAAAAGCTGCAAACTAAGTTCATCAGACATTCAAATAAACATTTTTCAGATTTATTTTCTATGAAGAATACCAGAAATTTTGAAAGTTATTTGCTTCCATAATAATGAAACATACTCCCTCTGAATGGTTTATTTTTTATACCAAATACCTTTTTCTTGCACTGATCCACCTTCAGTTTTTGAGTTTCAACGCGAAAACGCAAGTAACAATGTCTGGACGATCAGTGGGTTTTTCATGTGAGAGTAAAGCAACAGCTATTTCAGGTCATTGTGGATTGTAGGTGAAAGTTAAAAAAAAGTTAGGTTTGCTATACTTTAGAACAATAGATACAGCATCTTGGTATAGCTGCTGGATGTAGAGCTTGAAATGTAGAGGGTCAAGTCATTTTATCCTGCTAAGAGATCTTGCTGAAATGATCGGGAGACTAAAAAATTTTGTAGGTCTTGTATTTTACCAGTAAATAATACCTTTTGGTCTCTCCTTAGGAACTATAATTTTTGTGCTCTCTCGAGCCAATACTGAAGACAATGACGTATATAAATATCTACACTACACCGCCATTAAGTATATGAAAAAAACCAACCCACTTGATTAATAACTATAAAAATATTTGACTTTTAATAACAATATTATTATCTTACGTAATTTTTGTAGTTATATAAAATAGCCGCCACTCAGTAAATTATAGAAATGAAGATCTAATTTAAGATATTCTCTACATCTAGTTATTAACCCCAGCAGTATAGCATTAATATGTATAATTAATGACAAATAGTCACATCATGGCATTTATTATAATAAAATTTCATTTCTAATGGTAATAACGCCATCAAACCATTTCACATTTTGTACATTTTAATATCCAATACACAGCTGTACTCAGAAAATCATATACCGCAGAACCAGACCTGCAAATAATTTTTAGTAAGACTTGAAGTTTTTAATAACCAATTGAATTTGAACTCTACATATGTCAGCAATCCTACAGACCTTCGTGTAATAGCCTATTGTTTATTGTAGTGTGTTTGTGTTTTGTTTTATTCTGAAAATCATTATTTCTCAAAACTGTCAACAGATGGATTTTGGAAAATAGGAAAATGATGTAGGAAAATTAACATTTCACTGAAATGTACTATTTTTCTGAAAAACTTTGGGTTCCAAGCTTCAAAAAGAGGGGTCATCTATTAAAATCCGTTCAGCCGTTTTCCCGTAATTTCCATTACCAGTTCAAATTATAGGCTATATATAGATTTTACTTATTTAATGCCTAATTATTCAGCTTCTCGTTTCAATCTCATCATAATCTCTCTACGCTATAACGCATCTCTACTAGTGTCGAGCATTACAAGCTCTATGTTCGGTTCAAGTTTGGCGAGCGTGACAAGAACCGAAGTCTGCTTTGAAGAAGAGGATCTGTCACAGCTCGCTCGGACTTGCCCCTTGTATGATCTGCGCCTTTGAAGTGTGCTGGCCTCTCCTACTCTCCCCTCCCACCCCTTTATGCTTTTAGCTGAATAAGGATTTTAAAACAAATCTTGTGAAGTTTTATTTAGTTTTAAGGACAGGTAATTTTTATTATAAACATCGACAGAAATATACGCAAATACAGGTAAATCACATTATGTTTTAAAAGTACATGGCAGTAGTTACTATACCAATTACCGACAAAAAGCAGCTGTAATTACATTCTTCACATAATATTCAAATAAATCACAGTTGCTCGGTAACAATATAGGGGAGAGTAGGGTAGTATCGGACGTCGAGTAGCATCGGACAGTGCGTTTCTTTCATCTACCAGAGATGGTAGTACCTGAATGACGTGGTTATGTAATTCTATGCGACATCACAGAAACGTAACCATGCCATTCAGGTACTATCATCTGGTTATAGATGAAAGAAACTTACTGTCTGATATTACCCGATATCCAATACTACCCAACTCTCCCCTAAACAATTAAAGAAATTATGGTTTATTTAACGACGCTCGCAAATGCCGAGGTTATATCAGCGTCGCCGGTGTGCCGGAATTTTATCCCGCAGGAGTTCTTTTACATGTCGGTAAATATACTGACATGAGCCTGTCGCATTTAAGTACATTTAAATGCCGTCGACCAGGGCCGAGATCGAACCCAAATCCTAGGGTACAGAAGGCCAGCACTCTGCTGACTGTGTCACCCAGGGCAACTGGTAACAATAGGTATGTGACTATACGGATAATTAAATATTAGCGTCATGCATTACAGACACTGTGTTCGATTCAAGTTAGGCTAGTCGAATATGACGAAGTTCGACAGTCGCCATTCGCAGAAGAAGGCCTGTCGCGTTTGTTCCCCGTCATATAAAAATATTTGCAGTCCTCCACTCCCATCACTTCGCGGTTTAACCGCTTAAGGATTCTAGCATAGATCTTGGATTAGTTTTTCATATAGGCCTAAAATAAGACGAAGTTTGTAATGTCTTGGTTTCATCTCTCTTGTTTGCACAATACTAGTCTGTATTTTGAACAGATGCATTTTTAAAATAAGGTAGGTGTCCCTGATATGGCCATGCTAAGGTTTGAGAATTTTTCTAGCCGCCATTTTGAAAAAAAAATGTAAACCACTTTTTCCTTACTCGTTCTCAGTCTAATGGACTTTCTTAAAAATTTCCTTTTCCCATAAAAATAGCTTTAATTGTACAAAAAGTCCCAAATTCCAAAAGTCTACCTAGTGGCCATATCAGGAACATGTGCACATGATATGGCCACCCTTGTTCCATGTTCTACAAATCGTGATATTTTTCAGTTTGATAGCGCAGTTGTGTTAAAATTAAATAATTTTGGTGTAAAATAATAAAAATGACACTTAATAACCTTTTTTATAATTCAAAACAGGTTTTTCCATAAAAAAATTAAGTTGTTTTTCTTAAAATACAAAATTTTTGCGTAATCCCAGCTATAAGGCATGTAAATTTGTCAGGTGAAAAAATAAAAGTGAAATGAACTTGATATGGCCATGGTGCATTTGATATGGCCATATCAGGAGCAGGTAAGCTTTCACGAAAATCGTTTGATTATGAACAGCTCGTATAAGATACGTCATCAACTACAACACCAATCAACAGAACATTAAAAACTGAATGGAGTACGATGGTTTTCATGAAACAAGTCTTTGAAAAACATGCATAAAACAAAGGAGACTTACCAGAGAAAAATAAGAAGAGGTTACATGAAAACCGCAAAACAGCCAACTGACGCCATATTGCTCAACCTGATTGGATGGAAAACGATCAAGTGACATACCGGGATGCCCTTTCATTGGATGCTGCTGCAATTTAGCTGATTTTTTGGTTAACTAACTCACAATAGGGGGGTGGCCATATCAGGAACGTGGCCAAAACAGGAGCACCCACCTTAAGTTTTTATTTACATGTATATTTTTGTGAATGTTAAGTCATATTAACAAGAAAAATTACCTATACTCATTACTATGCGTAACTTCGCAAAATATCTGCACATCTTTATGCAGCTAAAGCATAAAGACGCAGGGAGAGAAAGCCTAAGGAGAAAGACACTGAATATAATGTAAGAAAAGGGAAAGATTGAACAAAGGCAGAGGGGAATTCAGTTGTACAGAAACTCTGAAGACATGAACCGAACATACGGCATCCTACCGGTTTTTAAATAGACTTGATTGTTTTAGTGTACATGCTTCACTTCCACGTACTGTTGGGATGCCTATGGAGTAGGGCGAAGTTTGTAGTATCTTGATATTCCCTCACATGTTCGAATATTGCACGACACTAATGTCTACTTCACCATTCAACTTTGTTTACAAAAACTACCGCTCGTACCTGGAATTCCCTCCCGTAAGGAGTAGTTGCAATCTTCAGTCTTTCAGATCATTGATTTTCAATAGTCTATTATCAGCGGTGTCATTTTTTTTTAGTAGTAACGATATACGCGAAATGTATTAAAACTTTATTTTGTGCATGGAAAATGCAAAATGAAAGTATAAAATTAAGTGAAATTGATATAAATATGCGAAATTACTTCATAAAATTATGGTATTTTCAACAAAAATAGGTTTAATGGAGAATTCGCACGAAAGATGGCTCTTTCTTTTCTTCGCTATAAAATATACATGAACATCTATATATATAATTTGAACTGGTAATGGAAATTACGGGAAAACGGCTGAACGGATTTTAATGAGTGACCCTTAATTTTCATGCCTGGCATTCAAAGTTTTTCGGAAAAATAGTAGTTTTCAGTGAAATGTCAATTTTCCTACATAATTTTCCTATTTTCCAAAATCCATCTGTTGTCAGTTTTGAGAAATAATTTTATTGAATCACGGCCGACTTCATGAATTTCAGAACAAAACAAAACACACACTACAATAAACAATAGGCTATTACACGAAGGCCTGCAGGATTGCCGACATATTTAGAGCTCAAATTCAATTTGTTATTAAAAATAATTTAGAGGTCTCATTCTGCAGTGTATAATTTTGTGAGTACAGCTGTATATTGGATATTCAAATCTACGAAATTTGAGGTGGTTTGATGACATTATTACCATTTTAGAAATTACATATTAGTATGGTTAATGTCATGATGCGTCTATTTTTCATTAATTATACATAATATTAATGCTATATTGATGACATTAAAGTGAAACGTTTTGAGGTTATGTAAGTAAATGTAGAGAATATCTTAATTTACATCCTCATTTCTATAATTTACTGAGTGGCGGCTATATATAACTAAAAAACTTACGTAAGATAATAATATTGTTTTAAAAATTCAATATTTTTATAGTTCTTAATCAAATGGGGTTGGGTCTTTCTCATATACTTAATGGCGGTGTAATGTAGATATTGATATGTGTCATTGTCTTCAGTATTGACTCTAGGGAGCGCAAAAAAAAACAGTTCCTAAGGAAAGACCAAAAGGTATTACTTACTAATAAAATAAGAGGCCTAGAAAATTTTGTAGTCTCCAGATCATTTCAGCATGATCTCTTACTTACTTACTTACAAATGGCTTTTAAGGAACCCGAAGGTTCACTGCCGCCCTCACATAAGCCCGCCATCGGTCCCTATCCTGTGCAAGATTAATCCAGTCTCTTATCATCATATCCCACCTCCCTCAAATCCATTTTAATATTATCCTCCCATCTACGTCTCGGCCTCCCCAAAGGTCTTTTCCCTCCGGTCTCCCAACTAACACTCTATATGCATTTCTTGATTCGCCCATACGTGCTACATGCCCTGCCCATCTCAAACGTCTGGATTTAATGTTCCTAATTATATCAGGTGAAGAATACAATGCGTGCAGTTCTGCGTTGTGTAACTTTCTCCATTCTCCTGTAACTTCATCCCGCTTAGCCCCAAATATTTTCCTAAGCACCTTATTCTCAAACACCCTTAACTCAGCATGATCTCTTAGTAGGATAAAATGATTTTACGCTCTACATTTCAAGTTCTACATGCAGCAAAATGCTATTGTTCGAAAACTTAGCAAACCTGACATTTTTTTTTAACTTTCGCCTACAATCCACAATGACCTGAAACAGCTTTTGCTGTCGTCCTGACATTGATACTTGCGTTTCCGCGTTGAAACTCAAAAACTGAAGGTGGATAGGTTAAAAAAAAGTATGTGGCCTAAAAACTGCATTCAGAGGGAGTATGTTTCATTATTATGGAAGCAAATAACTATCAAAATGTCAAGTGTTCTTCATTGAAAATAAATCTGAAAAACTTTCATCTGAACGTCTAACGAACTTAGTTTGCAGCAGCATTTGCTGCACAAGCCACTAGTTTCTACATATTTGTTCGTTCAGCGTTACATACGTACAGTATGACGTGTGGCAACAATGTACGTTTAGTTTCAGGGAATATTTCCAGGGAGCAATGCAGGTAAACAACGGTCATTTCTCTTTCCTCAACAACTGCCTACGTGAGACCAAGAAGGCAGCGTCGTTACCCTCTCATAGTAGAATGAAATTAAATTATGAATTTAATTACTGATGCAAACAATTTTCTGTTCGTTTCAAAGAGATTGTATAAAAAATAATTTAGAATATGTTATTTTATTATTTTTTTTAAGTTTGTTTAAGAAGAGAGACAAAATAATATAACGTAACAAACAAACATAAATATGTTATTGTTGCTATGACATTTCATTTTTTTACTTCTGTGTATATCTGCTCAATAAAAATAGCTCCAGCGAACTTCAATAATAAGAATTTCAGAAATAAAATGCGAAAATTTACTCTCGCTTGTGAAAAAAATAATAGGCTACATGCATCAGGGATCAAAATATAAATTTTCCCTCAGTACATTTGTAGCCCTCAGGATGAATCGCTCGGGCTACAGTCATGTACTTCGGGAAAAACCGCGGGTTTCTCTCACTTGAAGCACAATATCGATGATGGCTAAGAAGTGAAACCTCATATCTACAAAAATGGTCATTTAGTTTAACTATCGGTACAACATTATTTAGATTAACTACATGATTATTATGCTCACGAAATTGGACAGTTAACTAATATTTTGTCCTCGAGTAAAAGATCTTGTAAATTAGAAACATATATAAAACTTTGTGTATTTTGGGAAAAATCAATTTTTAAAACAGTTCTTTGATTCACCTGCAAATTTACAGATACGAGGTATCACTTCATAGCCATCGATATAGCCTACTATGTCATGACATATAGGCCTATTAAAACCTGTATTTCGTAACCTTCAAAATAAGCAGTAATTTGTTTATTTAACAAAATTTCAAAAACCTCAGATAGAATAGGCACTGTACTAATAGGACAGAAAGTACCTTTTAGCAGCAGTGACTGTGAACTGTACGACATTTCTGCCATCTCACGTTGAAGTGAACAATTAACTGATCATTTTAATGGATAAAGAATATACCAATGAAAAACATTACAAAAACAGAAAATAGATATTTATGACCTGAACTTCGTTTTTGAGCTCTCCTATGTAATTTACTTGAGTGACAAGAGGTTGGCTCCTTTTCCCTTTCGCATTACATTTATTGTGTGTTATAAATGTTACAGCTTTATACTATACGTTTAGGTTAGGTTTTATCTACAGTAATCTAACTAGAGGTTTTGATTTATCTAGAGAAAATCAAAACTTGAGTGAGATTTAAATGATTATGACACAATTAGAAGAAAGTATAAAATATTAACTGATATTACTCAAATACTAAGGGCGGCCGGGTACCTCAGTTGGTAGAGCAGCTGGCTACGGACTGGAAGGTCCGGGGTTCGACCCCAGTTGGTGAGAGGATTTTTTCTCGTTGCCAAACTTTCAGAACGGCCCCGAAGTTCACTCAGCCTCCTATAAAATTGAGTACCGGGTCTTTCCCGGGGTAAAGGCGGTCAGAGCGTGGTGGCGATCACACCACCTCATTCTACTGCCGAGGTCATGGAAAGCATGGGGCTCTACCTCCATGCCCCCAAGTGCCTTCATGGCATGTTACGGGGATACCTTTACCTTTACTGAAATACTAAACTGTCTTTAACCACTTCTCTGATTAACCCGAGTTAACTCGGGTTGCTAACATGTGTCAAAATTTATTAACCCGAGTTAACTCGTTTGAGTCCCATTGTCTATTTCATAGTGATTTTTAAGTATGTAAGAAAATTAGTGATATACAGTGATTCTGTAATATTAAATGACCTCTTTACGAAAAAAAAAAATATGACACTTTTTTCACAAAACTGTAAAATATATAGTAAGGGGAAGAGGTTGAAATGTATTATTGTACCATCTCATCATTACAAATATTCCGCTAGATGGCAGTAGTGTGTTATGATTAGCTGTTCTCTTGTTATCAGTTCTGCCAACTATATAATTTAATATTCATTGCACTCTATGCACGATTACTAATCAAGAAGGCTTTGTTGATTCACTTTCATTTTTATTAAAACAGTTGCATTCCACTTCAACTATCAATCTATATATTAAACAACCTCTGATATGTGACTATCCATAATCTCATATAGCAGAAGCTATAATATAACCTGCCCTATAAACAAGATAAATTATATAAAAGTTTTAATTAAGGATGATGAAATAAACAGGAATCATTTTAAAAGGCACAATTATTGAAAGTACAATGTTGACAAGCAAAGAAACAAATGCTAGGAAGGTGATAAAAACAAACAAATCCTCGGGAGGTGATAAAACTGTAGGATAAGCAACCATGACTGGTCGAAACACGTCGTACCCTACAGTTTTATTGGTCATAAGTGGTGTGACGTAATAAAAGTGTAAAAGTCTACAGAATTTCAGTATTCCTTATGTCTTTCTTTATCAACAAGAAAATGTATTTTCTGTTACTAATAAACAAGTGTCCATTTTATACAGAACGATTGCGTAAAATAAATAAAAACTGATCGGAAACTCTGCTGGTACAGAAATGACTACGGACTTAAAAGTCCCTGGTTCAAACATGTGTAATGATGGGATTTTCTCGATGCCAAAACTTTCAAAACGGCAAGGAGCCTCATCGGCATTCTGTCAAATTGAGTACCGATTCTTCCGGGAAGTGAAGTGGCGTTCGGAGTGTGGTGCCGACCACACCACCTCATTCTAATAATTTCAAGGGAAAAATTGTTCCGGGGCTGGGTATCGATCCCGGGACCTCTGGTTGAACGTACCAGCGCTCTGCCAACTGAGCTACACCGGGAACTCCACCCGACACCGTCTCAACTTTTCCCTTTATATCCACACAGTTCGCGTGGGCTGACGAAACGCCAGAGACCCACATCGAGTGTACACAAACTCTGTGTGACTTGGAATTGTGGTTTTCTGTTAACGTACACAGTGACGTATATATTATGCAAATCTAGTCTTTCAGGTAAAGTTTCCTGTATAGAATAACTCTTCTCGGGTTCTCAGCCAGGTGAGTTGGAGATTAGCTTCCAAGCTTTCGACGGCTAGCTCTGCCATCTTCTTCAGGGAAGAAGCCGTCGAAAGCTTGGAAGCTAATCTCCAACTCACCTGGCTGAAAACCCGAGAAGAGTTATTCTATATCAAACGCCGCGAAAGCCTCAAGTCATACAAAGTTTCCTGTAAATCAGATTTGAATAATTTCCCCTGAAATTATTCAAATCTGATTTACGTCACTGTGTACGTTAACAGAAAACCACAATTCCAAGTCACACAGAGTTTGTGTGCACTCGATGTGGGTCTCTGGCGTTTCGTCAGCCCACGCGAGTTGTGTGGATATAAAGGGAAAAGTTGAGACGGTGTCGGGTGGAGTTCCCGGGTAGCTCAGTTGGCAGAGCGCTGGTACGTTCAACCAGAGGTCCCGGGATCGATACCCAGCCCCGGAACAATTTTTCTCTTGAAATTATTCAATCTGATTTACAGGAAGCTTTACCTGAAAGACTAGATTTGCACCTCATTCTAATTCGCCGAGGTCATGAATGCATGCAACTCTAGAATTATACCGCAATGCACAGCACGATGGAAGTTAAGCGGGATATATTTTACTGAAATATGCGTTGTAAACCTTTACACCGAAATGGACATTTGTGTGCCTTTGAACAGATTTCATTCACTAGTTTACAATGGTCTAAAGATTGCCTAACCTCTAGGCGCTCTTGACATTTCTCGCTGGTCAGTAAACAAACATCCATTGTACAGTAGCACTTATAAAGCGAACTAAAATGCGTAATCAAATGCAATGAAATATTAAACAAAAAAAAAAAAGATAGAAAATAGCAATAAAACAGAAAACAATTAATATACTAGTAAATGTTTCACTTTTAGGCGTATCTGATGTGAATTTATCTCTAGTCTATACTTGTACTTTCCGCCCTCTTTCTGTATACCGAGATACAGGTGTTCGGATTGCTGGTAGGAGTACTATACTACGCTATTTTGTGGAAATTTGGAAAATTCTCCGCCTACCAATTAGGCCTAACAAAATTAAAAGCAATGTTATAATCGTAATTATGGGGTCCTTGTATAATATTAAAAATCATTTATATAATAATTTTTAGAGGTAACACATAAATGTTATCTTTATCTCTAATGTCATATTAATTCAGTATTTCTTTTCAACATTTTATTGTACTTATGTATACTTGAATTCTAAATTATTATTTCCGTTATTAGGTCTATTGTATTAATTTTTGCTTGCTTTGTCTTTTTCGACAAAATGTAAATTCAGGAGATTGTTTCATAATAAACTATATATACCTATATTTGCAATGTTATTTCTTTTTCGTATTTATTTTTCTCTCTGCACTTTTTATTTTTTTCATTTGTATTTCTGATGGTATGGCGGAGAAGATCTGGTGACCTAAACTCAACCTATTAAATAAATAAATAAGTAAATAAACAAGTAAATAAATAAGTAAACAAGTAAATAAATAAGTAAACAAGTAAATAAATAAGTAAACAAGTAAATAAATAAATAAATACTCTAAATAAAAAATAGAGCAAACAAAAAAATAAAAATAAATCAAAATGAATGAACAAAATAATAAATAAATACATAAAATGAATAGTTAAATAAGTTAAATAAATAAATAAATAAATAAAAGTAGATAAATAAAAGTGATAAATAAACAAATAAATAAATAAATAAATAAATGAATGAATAAATAAATCAATAAATAAATATACAAATAAGTAAAACAAAGACATATTCACACAATTCTTGAGAATCTATGAATCATATACCACTTTTCCTTCCTTTCTTTCTTTGTATCTTTTCACTGCTCTTTTTCTTATTTGGTTATTTAACGACGCTGCATCAACTACTGGCTTATTTAGCGTCGATGAAATTGGTGATAGAGAGTTGGCATTTGGCGAGCTGAAGCCGAGGATTCGCCATAGATTACCTAATATTCGCCTTATGGTTGGGGAAAACCCCGGAAAGAACCCAACCAGGTAATCAGCCCAAGCGGGAATCGAACCCACTCCTGAGCGCAACTCCGGTTCAGCAAGCAAAAGCGTCGCCTGAGCTACGCCTGTGGCCTCACTGCTCTTCATTTCGTTAATAGTAAAATAATAATTATCTATTACTTCACGGTTGAGACCATTCAAGATAATCAAGCTGGAATTTGTTCTCTCCTTCTCCTGTCTTCGAATCGTACAGAAAGAAAGGAGTAGCCAGAGTGTCAGAAATATTTTTAAAGCAAATTTTGTTAAGTAATATTATCCTAAAAAAGTAATAAATAGCGAGATATTTCGATTTATTTCTTTATATGCAGAAAAATTATCACAGAATAGAATTGACTCACATTTATTTCAAAACACTCACCAAATTCCGCTGCAAAAATATTCGCCTGAGAACCTTCAGCATTATTATTCAGCAGGTACACTGTTTACGTATGCTACAGCACTGGCGAATGGAGTATTCAGCAGGTACACTGTTTAGTGACATGCGAATGGAGTATTCAGCAGGTACTGACTACAGGTGAACGGATGGAGTATTCAGTCATGCTACAGCAGTGACTGGCGAATGGAGTATTCAGCAGGTACACTGTGTATGCATGCTAGAGTACTAACTGGTGAACGGATAGTAAACTTGAAAGCACCGTAACGTATCCTATCGGTCCCCAACATTACAAGCCTACTCATAATAAATAGAGAGAATTTAGACTGGTCGCGTGACTCCTCTTCCATTTTAAATTTCAAACTTGTATCCAAAATGCCGGAGCGTTAGGATTTTGTGCATAATTATGATAGGGGAAAGTAGCCATCAATGGATCATCTAAAGATTTCTTATTATATCTAACAAAAGCAATGTCTTAAAATTCCGTTCATAGGCTTGAAAAATTACATTAATAAATGGGAGTGATAAAATAAAGTTTCAGGGCTACATTCTATTTATATCTGTTTAAAGTTTGGCCCATTTAAAATTCGGCTATTGGTTCAATGAAGGCGACAGGATTCTATGAATGGACCACCATGTTCCCATGAATGGACCAAAAGAAAAATTTAAAATATATATCAAAATAATGTCTGCAAATGACAAATCATAACAAGGAAGAAACATAGATTCGATTATTGGTTATTGAACTTACTTTTAATCCCATATTGCAATAGTATTTTGAAACTGAAAATAACGAAAAACAGTCCATGTCAAATTAGCTAATACCATAGTTAAAAAATGTTAGCAGACATCTTTAAATTACAAGACAACAACAAAATGATGTGATTGTACATATAAAATTATTTTGTGGAGTCTGAGATTATTCTTATACTCTAGATAAAACAGTCTACCTTTTCAAGACACACATGCCACACAAGGTATTTATTTTGACTCCGCCTAACATTTGCACAAGCTCATGTACCCATTTCCTGCAAGACATAGGCCTACACTGAATCATATATTCCTCGATAGTTTCTTCACATATGAAACAAAACCAAGAGTGTTGATTTTTATTGCTTCCTCAAGGGTTCTTCATTGTCTTCTTTTCCAGCTCGCTTATATAATTTTCCTCTCCAGTGGAAAAAAAACGGGATCGAGAGGCTGAGATGAGATGAAATTGTCAAGTTCATTTCGACTGGAATTGGTTTCCATGAATGATCCATTTTAAAATCAGTCCATTCATGGGAAATCCAGCTGGTCCATTACAGCGACGTCGCCACATTACAATTACACTTCAAGAGCGCTGAACAGGTTACATAATAGTACATTATGCAACGAGCCTATAATGAAGGTAATTAAGAAGTGAGTATGGATATTTATGAAACGAGCGCAAGCGAGTTTCATAATTTTCATACGAGCTTCTTAATTACCATTATAGGCGAGTTTCATACGACTTTTTATGCTCGACCATATTTCTAACTTGATATTATTAATTTTATTGTATCTGACCTGGAGCAATGTCCCGTATGTTGTGAGATGTGCGCAGACGCGAAAGTATTGATTTTTTCCGAGGAACAGATGTTCACATTGAGCTTGCTAGGCCATAAGAACCTACAGAGATAACATTGAAATTAAATTAGACATTGAAAAACGAGATGACAAATTGATTTATTTGAATTTTATTTACAATTAACGCTAATTATTATAGTAACAGAACATAACCTTCTGCGACAGTATTGGATTTCCAGCCTCCGTGACTTTTCGCTAATTCTCTTTCGATTGCATATCCGAGAATAATCGATACTTGCGATTTTATAACGGTAGAAAGCTGACCTGTCATTGGCTGAACAGTTGTAACCTGAGTCGTCATTGGCTGAAAGACCTGACCTTTAATGAGTAGGTGTACTTTAATGACATGCATTAAAGGTCTGCTACCAGGTGTATAATTACTACATTTCGGCATGGTCGAGCATAAAATATTTGAATATACAACCAAAAAGGAAGCAGACAGAACACTGCTTCCAGCTACATATGTCATTTCATAACTCACAGTCATTAAGCCAATGTGCTCTGTACTTAAATTTACTTCAAAATTATACAGGGACATAATTTTATTTTTACTTCAATTTTTATTGTACCTGAGGTTTTGAATGTACTTCACTCCCACCCCCTCTACTACTAAACTTCCAACCGTTCTCCACAGAGAACCGAGGCCGCGTATGCAGTACTGAGTTAGTGAGTATAGTACGTTTGCGTTTTCCAGTGACGAAAGAGGTTTCAATATTGAATCATATTTTCGCATAGGTACTGTCGTCCGTTTCCCTACGTCGCATCCCGGTTTCCCCCACCTGCTTCTGTTCGCCTCTCTGTAAAGTCTAGTAGCTGGGCTGTCTTAGCTCTTTTCTGAAAACATTAATTTCTGTTATGAATTGAACGTCTACGTAATATTATACCCATACAATTGTTTAAAATAACTTAAATAAAGGGGTGTCGTTAAGTAATTAACTGTCACGACCCTGCGACAAAACCACTTGAACGGACAGTAGATAGCATTTCTGAGTAATTTTATCTTTTCGGATCGGGCAGAAGTGAAGATTAAATTTACAGTACGTAAGTAGCTACTCTTTTATAGAGTAACAGTCTATAGTGCGATAATATGCACAAAAGAACTGAAGCCTGTATCGAAATGAACGGCTACCATTTTCAAAAATGTGTTTAAATATCCATATTATGATTATTTTTCAATTTAACTTCATTCTCTATATTGTACGCTAATGTGCTGTAGACAGTATAATATACACTGCACAATTAATAAGTCCGAATGGATAGCTCAATTCGTGAGTAAAAACACTAAGTGTTAAAAATTGCGATATTTCCTAGTTTACATAAATGGATGAACTCATTTTCTTCCCTCCTATACCTAGTAGGCTAAAGTGATTTGTATTTTACACCAGTATCATCGAACTCCAATCTTGGAAGGGGGAGCAAGCGGTGTTTCCGGTTCTAGACCTTTAATCCAAAGATATAGACAGGTTATTATTAAAAATGTTAGTAAAAATAAAATGATGTCCCTGTACTAAAAATAACAAAAACCTTAGGAGTTGCGCAGAAGAAAAATCAGACAATGTTGCCAACTTCATTTCGAATAAAATGCATATTGTCATTAAATCTGCAGCCAGAAAAGTGCACATTAAGGGTTTTCCTTGAATTCCTGGAGTAATGTGTTTCCCTATGGGTATAGAGTTTATAATACGATGCTCATCAAGCACTTGCCATTCTGCTATCAGATTAGTTACTGAAGGTAATATCAGTTACTTCCTTTGAGAAGGTGAGCTTGTTTCCGACATTTAATTTGTATGAGCAGAAAGTTTAACAGAGACTCACCTCTTGAGTTCATGTCCTTGCTGACGAGAGTTGACATCGCATCCAAAATTGGAGGTGCAGTGTAATTATTTAAGTTGTGTCATGTAATTAATTGAGTTGATATGTAATTAATTAAGTTGATATGTAATTAATTAAGATGATATGTAATTTAGTTGATAAGTAAATAAATTTAGGTGATATGTAATTAATTAAGATTATATGTAATTAATTAAGATGATATGTAATTTAAGGTGATTGATAATTAAGATGGTATGTAATTAAGATAGATAAATAAATTAAGGTGATATGTAATTAATTATAGTAATTAATTGATATGTAATTTATGTTGATATGTAAATAAAATAAATTAAGGTGATATGTAATTAATTAAGATGATATGTAATTAATTAAATAAAAAGTGATATGTAATTAATTAAGATGATATGTAATTAATTAAGATGATATGTAATTTAGTTGATATGTAAATAAATAAATATGTAATTAAGGTGATATGTAATTAATTATCGTGATATGTATGTAATTAATTAAGTTCGTATGTAATTAATTAAGGTGATATGTAATTATTAAATTGGTAATAGTTGTTGGTAAAAAATAGAAGTATTATAAGTTAGATTTACTTTTGCTTATTAATTAAGTAGGCATTATTATAGAGTTTATAGTTTTATTTATAGTCCTAGGTTTATTACTAAAATTAGTATTATTATTTAGATATTTATTTATCTAACCTGGTAAGAGATAATGATATGTCAGGCCTGATATCTCTTATATGTAATAAGATGATCTACCAGATGAGATTCCAACTACAATATGAACAATAAAATTACAATTAGTTGATATTAAATAAATTTATAATTATTAATTACAAATAACATTACAATTAGTAATTAATTATTAAATTTAGTTGATATAAATAAATTAATGATATGTAATTAATTAAAATCAAAGTAAATAAATTAAGGTGATATGTAATTAAAAGATTACCTGAATAATTAAAGATAGATAATTTATCATAAAGAAACAAAGAATAGTTTTTTTATTTATTTATTGCATCTACTATTTATAGATTTACGTTTATTTTACTTTATTTTATTTTATTTACGTTTATTTTATTTTATTTCATGTAATTGTAATTATTGTATATTATATATCACTACCACCGGGTGTATACCCAATTGTAGTGTTAATAAATACATACATACATATTTGAGCTTCTTGTTCAGCCTACGTGTTTGCCGCCGCCACCAACGGCAACTCAGGAGTGACATACACGAGGAGGAAGCCTTGAGGTAACGTTTCATGCATACGCAGTCAATATGACCAAGAATATGGCAGTGGTTCATCAATGGCTACTTTCCCCTACATAGTAACGGCTATCTGAAAGCTGCGCCTGCGCACATCTCGACTGAAAATTTCTGCACTCGTAGGTGTGCGCGCGTTCCTAGTGGCGGGAATTAAGGGTAATTAAGCGGCAGCCCGCTGGGCGGGTTGTTTGTTGCTCCAGGTCACGATGTATATTTGGGTTCCTCTTGCAGCTCTTCGCTCTATTTGTTATGAGATGTCGGGGCGCGGGCTGAATTCAGGAGTCGTCGTTATTGAAAGAATTGAGCTTGTCAGAGACACGTGGTCCCCATTATTTTATTCCTCTGTCTGTCTGTCGATCTTCTTTTGTTCGCTCTCGTCGGATCGCATGAAGCGTCCATTAATTTTGCCCGTCTCCCTGTCACGATCCTTGTCGCCAGCCGTCTTCCGATTTTAGGTATATATTACCTTGGCATTCCTTTCATCATAATTCAAATTCAAATTCAAATTTATTCACAATTTATATTTTAACAGTCTTACTAATAAACCGTTGTTAGTTTTTATACGAGACTTACGCAGAGTTGAGACAGAAAACGTTACTAATAAACCGTGAATAAGCTATGGACGTATAAACAGGCTGTAACTATACAATGGGAATTGCTTTGCAGTACGAGTAGTTATATACACGAAACCCCTTGTTTAAGCGTTGTATATAGGGAAAAAATGGCCGCCCCTTTAACAGCTGTTCGTAACGACTGTCATTTTATGATGAAGTTTACCTTGTAACCACAGAAGAACAAACCAAAGATCATAGAATTATTAGAATAATATTGCTGTAGCTTGTACTCTTTGACCAAAATGTAGTGTGGTAATCGATTAGAGCCAGTTGTACTATCGATATTTAACATGCCACACTAGAGCGCTCTACCGGATCCAGTAGAGAACCTCAGATATTCTATTACCTTTCGTAACGAAGTAATGACGAAACTATGACGTAGCTGTGTAACAGTTATACTGTTATACACGACGTATGTAGTGATTATTAGTAAGGGATTTACACACGACTTATAAACGAGCTACTCATTGTATAAGACAGTTAAACGTCTGTATATAGAGTTTTTATTAGTAAGACCGTAAATGAATACATATGAATAGATACCCGAAATGAGCATATGCTCGTGCTTGGGTACAGTCCAGTAGTCTACATAAATTTTACAGAGATCAAATAATAATGCTGATGATAGAAATAATAGTAATAATAATAGGCCTATTTATTTATTTATTTATTTATTTATGCCTATAACAGGGCAAAGCCCCAATTACAATAGACAGTACAGATATTCGTTTACAAAAAAAATAGATAACATGAAAAATGAGATGAAACAGATACAAGTGTAAATACAAATTAAAATGGAAAATGAAAAAAGGAAAGCAGAAAAAAAAAAGAACAGACAAATAGATACTACCTAAATAAAACATACAGATATAGATATAAATGAAAAATACAAAATAAAATTAATGAAAAATAGTTAAATATAGATATCATAGCCAAAAAATGTAGCCATAAATGGCAAATTACAGAGTAACAAATAGCAATATTATATAAAATCAACTACCTTCAGTATATTAATAAGAAAATGTTTGTATTCCATATAAGAAATGCAGAAATCTAGATCCCATGTTTTACATATTTCATTGAAATTTGAACACATTTTTAACACGTGAATTTTTATGTGATGAAGTGTTTGGTTTTTTATAATATACCAATTGACGATTTCTTAAATGTAATTTTCTAGCGTTAATAATAATAATAATAATAATAATAATAATAATAATAATAATAATACAGGAGAATGGAGAAAGTTACACAACACAGAACTGCACGCATTGTATTCTTCACCTGACATAATAGGAACATTAAATCCAGACGTTTGAGATGGGCAGGGCATGTAGCACGTATGGGCGAATCCAGAAATGCATATAGAGTGTTAGTTGGGAGACGGAGGGACAAAGACCTTTAGGGAGGCCGAGACGTAGATGGGAGGATAATATTAAAATGGATTTGAGGGAATGATGATAGAGACTGGATTAATCTTGCACAGGATAGGGACCGCTGGCGGGCTTATGTGAGGGCGGCAATGAACCTTCGGGTTCCTTAAAAGCCATTTGTAAGTAAGTTAAGTAATAATAATAATAATAATAATAATAATAAGAATAACCGTGACGGAGATGACACAAAGATAGTAAGACAAAATAATTCATTAATAAAATAATTCAATAATAATAATAATAATAATAATAATAATAATAATAATAATAATAGTAATAAAACAAAAATATTTATAATAATAAAATAAATACTAAGACGGATAAAATAAAATATAAAACCACTAGCGAGAGTTAACACAACTTAAATAAGCATATAATATCCAGGAAAAAAATGACGAACTCGAAAATCAACAGAAAAGTTCGTTGTATCGCAGACGACAGCAACCACCGTATTAACATTGTGTTATTGATTCTATGCTGAAACTGATCAGAAAGAGGGAAAGGAATCATATTTTTTCTGGGTTTTACTTTGTTCATAGTTTGATTTTTCTATTATTTTATTTGTATTTCTGGCGATGTGGAAGAGAAGGCCTAATGGCTTTAACTACACCAGAATAAATAAATAAATGAATAAATAAATAATAAACAAACAAATAAATAAATAAATTAATTAATTAAATTAATACATAAATTATATAAATTTAAAAACCGTTGAACATCAGGCACATAATGACATGTTTTCTTTTCGGTGCCTGATTTACAACTGTTCTAAATTGAGTTAACGCTGGCAGGCATTTCGTTAAGGAATTCATCAATTCGTGTAAGTTACATTAAATAAAGATTCATCTTAGCTTAGTAGAGGCAATTATTCGTCTTGGTTGTCTGTAGTTAGGTTTCCGAGATTTTCGAAAATGTAATAACCAGTTTAATTAAAAATAGAAGCAGAAAGGAAAACCCGTGCAACGCCGGGTGCTTTCAGCTAGTCCTTAATAAATTGACAACGATAAGAAATTTCAGATTTATCTTTTGAATGTAACCTGAATATACACAGTGGGCCAAAAAAACGGCACAAAATTTAAATGGTTATATTCCAGTAGCTAATGATTTCACTTGAAAGTTTATTTCACAGGCAAATTTCACAGTCCTTGTAGACCGGGAAAGTAGGCCTATTGTAAAATTTAATTTTTTAAACATTATTTTTATTTTTTTAGGCAGTGCAAAATCGATCGTTTATGCCGAACTAAGGATTATGGTCTTACGAGTTCAGCAGGCCAAGCCGTTTGCTGTGCTATCATCATTTGTTTTCTTCCGTTTTGAGTTCTCATTTTGTGAATAATGGGTCGCTTAACGAACGAAGACAAGATTTTCATTAAACATTTGCACCAATATGATAATTTACCTGCCCGTCAAATTGTAAAGAACTACGCTCAGCGAGAATGGTCTGTTTCAAGCGTACGAGATTGATTAGCAAGGTATGGACATGGTATCCCTCCTGAGAGATTATTGCGTGAAAGATCTCATTTCTCAGATTCTCTGAAATGGGAACCCAAGGACCGGAAATGGGTGTGAAACAGGGTTGCGCGAAGAACCTACCCTCAGTTAAAAAAATGACAATTTGAAAACAGAGACAAACAGTAGCAAAACATGACGTCAAATGGTTTGACATTTTTAGGACCTATACAATACATATGAGAGTCAAAATTGGGTAGTGATGTTTAAAGTAAAAATTCTGAAAAATACAGCTCAAAGTAGCAATTAATATGGCTTTCTTGCTATCCACTGACTACTAATAATTTAAATAAATTGAATATTAATTGCTACTTTGCGCTGTATGTTACAGAATGTTTACTTTAACCCTCATCACCCACTTTTGACTTACACCACTTCTGCTCTGAACGGTTCATATAGGTCCTGCGCCGTGACGTCGCGGTCTAAGACATCCCGCCTAGGACTCTCGTTGCGGAATGCACGCTGGTTCGAGTCATGGGGGAAGAAATTTTCTCATGAAATTTCGGCCAGTGTATGGGACCAATGCCACCCAGCATCGCGATGAACTTGGGGAGCTAAGATAGGTAGCGAAAATCCTGTTTCGCAAACCAGCTATGGGGGGATCATCGTGCTAACCACACGATACCTCCAATCTGGATGGATGATCGTCCACTTCTGTTTCGGCATACGGACGTGAGGCCAGCAGCCGGCTGGTCGGTCTTGGCCCTTCAAAGGACTGTAGCGCCATGGATTTACTTCACATTTTACAATAAATAAAGGCCCTATAGGCTCTACAAGTCGGACGCGCAGCGATTCAAATACTGGAATGAAGAACTCTCAATAGGCTATTGTGTTTGTTACAGACCTGTGCGGTAATCTGTACGTAACACGCAAAAACTGTTATTATTTTCGTAATCAGGGCATCCGATTTGACCTTCACGACACAAAATATGTATTCCGTTCCGCCTAATCGTAGCAGAACTGTGATATTCGCATTTGATAGCATACAAGAAATCATTGTAGTCAACATTTTTCAATGACTTTGGTGGCTTTGAAAATAACTGGGAACCTCTGCCTTGACTTGGTTTACGAACTGAAACTAACACCACAACGAGACCACCGAACTGTCCACGAGATTTGCGACCATCACGTGGCGTTCTACGAAGAATGTCCGCTTGGATAAACCTTCCCAGCGTGTACGTAACCTTCGCCTTGTTTGTTATTGCACGCACTATTTATCTCAACAGACTTGTGTTTCTTTCCCAGACATTTTAGCGCGACTTTTCAGGATCCGTTGCCACGATTTATGCCAAAATTTATGTCGTCATTACGTTAGCTTCATCAGACTTACGAGCGTGCGAATCCAAATCACGCCGTGAAAATAAATACCGCAGCTCTTTAATTAACTATTCTCTCTCTCTCTCTCTCTCTCTTCTCTACTCCTCCTTCTTCCTTTAAAACGCTTTTAAAAATATATAAAGTTGTTTAGAGGTGAGCATTGTTTAAGATTTTAGATTTAGATTAAATTTAAATGTATTTAATAATTACATATAGGCTACATAAAAACGTTACATTAAAATACCCCGAAAGAGCAAAGCTCGTGTTCGGGGACAGTTCCGTTATATAGATATACAGGGACATCATTTTATTTTTACTAACATTTTTAATATTAACCTGTCTATACCTTTAGAGAACCGCAAACACCGCTTGCTCCCCCCTCCAAGACTGGAGTTCGATGATACTGGCGTAAAACACAAATCACTCTACTAGGTATAGGAAGGAAGAAAAGTAGTTCATCCATTTAAGTAAACTAGGAAATATCGCGATTTTGAGTTTGATAATTTTCATTAGGTTTTTCTTTAATCAAAGTACAGTACTGTATTAAGAATAAGTGTTTTTACTCACGAAGTGAGTTATCCATGCGAACGTATTCATTATGCAGTGTATATTATACTGTCTACAGCACATTAGCGTACAATATAGAGAATGAAGTTAAATTGAAAAATAATCATAATATGAATATTTAAACACATTTTTGAAAATGGTGGCCGTTCATTTCGATACAGGCTTCAGTTCTTTTGTGCATATTATCGCACTATAGACTATTGCATCTAATTCCAATTGCCAGTTTCGTCCTTCGTACTAGTAACTCATGTTGAAATAATTCTGTACCTACTCTACGTACTGTAAATTCAATCTTCACTTCTGCCAGACCCGAAAATATAAAATTACTCAGACATGCTATCTACTGTCCGTCCAAGTGGTTATGCCGCAGGATTGTAGAAAGGGAGGAAATCACGTGACAGTTAATTACTTAACGAGGCCCTTTTATTTAAGTTATATTAAACGGCTGTATAATATTACGTAAACTTCCAATTCCTAAGAGAAATTAATGTTTTCAGAAAAGAGCTAAGACAGCCCAGCTATTACAGAGGGGCGAGCAGAAGCAGGTGGGGGAAATCGGGATGCGACGTAGGCAAACGGACAGTACCTGTGCGAAAATATGATTCAATATTGAAAGCTCTTTCGTCACTGGAAAACGCGAACATATTTCTGGAACGTACTATACTCAGTAACTCAGTACTGCTTACTATCTGCGGTCTTGGTTCTGTGTGGAGTTGGAACTTCCTTAGTAGAAGGGGTGGGAGTGAAGTACATTCAAAAACTCAGGTACAATAAAAATTGAAGTAAAAATAAAATGATGTCCCTGTACATACTTTGTAGACAAAATACTTAAGAAAAAAGGTCACATAAAGATGATAATAAAATTAGTAAATAATAATACTAGTAATAACTGAGTAAAAAGAGACGATATTGAGATTGGTGGATTAATATTAAATTATTATTAGTAGTATAATTAGTACAGGTCATGTTAATATAGTAACCAAGATAAGATAGAAAAAATATACTTAGGATAGAAATAAACCTGTTTTACAATACATGGTGTATAATATAAATACAGGGAAGTCTGTAATATAATTTTTTTAATTCTGGATCTGAAAATTTCATTGCTTAAAGTAGTCAATTCTGGATGAAATGTTATTATCGAATTATATACTGGGTGTTCAGTTCAAAGTGTGTCATGGCTCGCTGTATGCCGTCATGTGGCTAGCCGATGAGCCTAGAAAATTCAATCTTCCTACACTTCCGCAGAGGTGTATAACCTATGAGGCAGAGAAGTTGCCTAGCAAGTACGGCGTTCATTCTGAAGAGTACGTACCGATACGTACGGTAACGCCGGTAGTGGGAGGAATTTGAACTGTTTGGAAATACGTACTGTCGGGATATGGGGAGAGGGTTAAGACGATTACTTATGTATTTGTTGACATTAACTTCGACGGTCAACATGGACACGGAGCATTTGATTTGTGTTGTGGAATGTTACCGTACGCAACCGATGATAACAAATACCCTGCGTACGACTTGCCTGCGCAAAACACAGTTCGAAAGAGGTTATGGTAGCACACTTTTTTTTTATTGGGTTATTTTACGACGCTGTATCAACATCTAGGTTATTTAGCGTCTGAATGATATGAAGGTGATAATGCCGGTGAAATGAGTCCGGGGTCCAGCACCTAAAGTTACCCAGCATTTGCTCGAATTGGGTTGAGGGAAACCCGGAAAAAACCTCAACCAGATAACTTGCCCCAACCGGGAATCGAACCCGGGCCACCTGGTTTCGCAGCCAGACGGGCTGACCGTTACTCCACAGGTGTGGACTGGTAGCACACAGACCGTACGGACCGCCATCTGTTGCTACGACGTTCAAGTTATACCGTACACGTTCTCAGGTTCAGATTGAAGAACGCCTTAAATAATAGGCAACTTCTCTAACATGTAAGCTGAAACTCGCTTCAAATCGGTGACTCAACAACAGTGACGTCATGACACACTTTGAAATGAACACCCAGTAGACGTGGATCATAATTTGTTCTGTGTAGTAAAGCAGCAGATGTGAAACATTTAGGTTCAACTAATTTAAGAATTTCATTTCGTCTTGTATTATGAGCATGTGGCTGAGCTACAAATTTCATTCTATTTTTATGATAGAATTTCATTAAAGAGTATTTATAAATTTGGTCAATTCTAAAAACATTCAATTCGGAATGGATCAAATTTGTTGGATAATCTAGTCGCCTTTTCAAACAAATTTTGATTATACGTTTTTGCAACATAATTAGAGGAAAAAGAGCAGAAGTTCATGGTTTTATTATTTATTCCCCCTTGAGAGAAGGGGCACGGGCTGGGTATTGTCTTCGCACTAGGCCGCTTGGGTGGGCCCCTTGTACTACCCAGAATGTAATTATGTGCATGTCATAAGGCCCACCCCAAAATAGATTTCTCTGCAGGCCGGCTCCGAACTCTCCCTACAGACTGCGAAATTTCTTTTACTTAAGAAAGGTAGATATAATCGAGGCCCCTCAACTCCTGGTCCCACGAGATATCATGAGCCCCAGGGGGTGAGCCCACGGTACATAGCACGACCACAAGCAACTAATGGCCATACACTACCGGCTCGCAACCGATTCTGCACAATATCGGAAGCAAGCCCGAAATATGGGAAAGAAGCGAAATTTATTAAGAAAGAAGGGATGGATGTGTAATAATGATGGTGAGATGAGTCCGAGATACAACGCCGGAAGTCACCCAGCAATTCTGCTTCAACAAGGAAAACCTCAACTACGTAACTTGTAATATGTATTTTTCTGTATGTGATTTGATCCTGATTGAGTGGAAGAGAAGACCTGATGGCCTTAACTCTGCCAGGGAAAATAAAACTATTAATTACTTACTTACTGGCTTTTAAGGAACCCGGAGGTTCATTGCCGCCCTCACATAAGCCCGCCATTGGTCCCTATCCTGAGCAAGATTAATCCACCCTCTATCATCATATCCCACCTCCCTCAAATCCATTTTAATATTATCTTCCCATCTGCGTCTCGGCCTCCCTAAAGGTCTTTTTCCTCCGGTCTCCCAACTAACACTCTATATGCATTTCTGGATTCGCCCATACGTGCTACATGCCCTGCCCATCTCAAACGTCTGAATTTAATGTTCCTAATTATGTCAGGTGAAGAATACAATGCGTGCAGTTCTGTGTTGTGTAACTTTCTCCATTCTCCTGTAACTTCATCCCTCTTAGCCCCATATATTTTCCTAAGCACCTTATTCTCAAACACCCTTAACCTATGTTCCTCTCTCAAAGTGAGAGTCCAAGTTTCACAACCATAAAGAACTACCGGTAATATAACTGTTTTATAAATTCTAACTTTCAGATTTTTTGACAGCAGACTGGATGATCAAAGCTTCTCAACCGAATAATAACAGGCATTTCCCATATTTATTCTGTGTTTAATTCCCCCGAGTATCATTTATATTTGTTACAAATAAAACTATTATTTAATGAATATTTGATGTATTAAAACGTTTACAGTTATCACAAACTGATGTTGAATATGGCCATAAAAGTAATTTAAATATGCGCTCCTGCATATTGACTTGCATAGGTTTAAATGCAGGTAGTAGACCGTAAAACAGTACAATGAGAGAGGTTCGACCGGCACCGTGGATCGTGTCCCGGCATAGCTCAGTTGGAAAGAGCCCTCACCGCGCAGAGCTGAGAGGTCCCGGGTTCGATTCCCGGTGCCAGAACGAATTTTTCTCGATTTAATGATGATAATGCACATTGACTACTTCATAGTAGTCGTGTTAATGTTCAATGAGGATGGCGAGACCTCATATAATGAATATTTGATGTATTATTATTATTATTATTATTATTATTATTATTATTATTATTATTATTATTATTATTATTATTAGGACCCGCTATTTCACAGTTAAACGTTCTTTTTTTTAAAAGGTTAATTTTACAACACTTTATCAATTGCGATGATTATCGAGTATTTGAGTTAAGTACAGGTGATAATGTCAGTGAAATCAGTCCAGGGTCGAACGCTGAAAATTACTTGCTTTTAATGGGTTGAAGGAAAACTTCCGAAAAATCCTCAACCAGGTAACTTGTCCGACTTGTAGAATGGTAGAGCCTATATTTATTTATTGTATAGGTCCTAAAAATATCAAATCAATTGACCTCATGTTTTGCCACCGTCTATCTCTGTTTTCAAATTGTTCATATGACTTTTTGCTCAGAATGTCTTCGGAAATAAGCTTCTTAAATGACAGTAAATCCTCGTGAATCACCCTGTATATTATGAAATTAATAGTTCAATATGCCTTTAGACATAAATTCAGATATACAGTAGAACCTCTATTATCCGTGGTAATGAAGGGGATAGACTGACGGTTGACCGAAAAAATCGGATAATCCGTACCATGAAAGATTTGTAATTTCCTCCATGGTCTTGTATTTAACTCGCTGGGTAGTGGATCAGAAGTTCACTAATTTAAGTCTGATTGTCAACTATGGGTTTTTAAGGAGCAAGGAAGCCCTTTGTAATGACTGTCTCAGGGAAGATAGGAATACAGGCCTCATGTTGTAGATTTACATAATTTTTTACACTTTATCCTTGTTTTTTTATTAAATCGCGCAGTTGTAACTCCAATCTCGTATTCTGATGCGAGATGAGCCACAGTTTCTCTTTCTCAAACCATTACACTTAGCACATCACGTTTTCTGTTAATACCTATGGAAGACATTTTATATACAAGTTACAATATAGAACGGCAATTAGAACAGTAGACAATGTTGTGTGACGATAAAGGCTTGTAATATCACTCTCTAGTAAAGACATAACCTACTAATATGATGTACACAGCAGTACTTCATATAAGTTATTTATTTCTGAAGAAAAAAGAGCGAGAAATAGACAGTCGGATAATCCGCCAATCGGTTAATAGGGTGACGGATAATCGGGGTTCTGCTGTATACCTATATATTCAGTTTATAACGAATAAACAACAAAAAAATTGTAATGACTATCGATAGTAGGAATAACAGCGGATAGTGCTATCGATACTATCGCACATCTCTAAATTCTTCAGTAGCATGAACAATTTCGTAAAATGCAAAAGACCTAGCTGTATTGAATATGTTATAATTTTCAATGTGAATGAATATTCTTATTGAAGGAAATGAAATGTTGAATTGAACTGTATTTTGGGAGAGGAACAATACGACCCAGCACGACGACTTTAGAAGATCTATTACGCTAAACCTTAAGCTGTCCAGGCAACTCCGCTCGTCCCTAGGCCAGCCCCCTCCGTGCGTCGCCAGTAGGCGTTCAGGGAATGCTATGGAATGATGACGAAATGGAGAAATGTTGACGGAATGATATAGCTGCCTAATAAGAAGAAACGGGAGGAATACTCTAACTGCGACCTTCTCCGCCACAAGATTTTTCAATTAAAAATCCCAGGCCTAACCGGGTCTCGAACTCGGACCGACTGCGTGAAAAATGAAATGTTACATCAACATAAATATAATATTTGAAAATAAGTACATACGTACGCACTTACCAAGGTCATGGAGGAACGGACAGAGGTCGAGATCGACTGGCCGCAGTACGTAACAACCATTCTAGGTTAATTCAACAGCCAACAGTTCCCTTATTCAGCACAGAAAATCAATTCATTACCATCATTAAGATCATTTGTATAAATGTGAGTGTGATTGTGAGTGTGTCGGGTTAATATTAATTAACCAATCATCACAAATATAAAAATACATCAGGACTGTTGCTGGGCAGTAACCTGAACATACGTGAATAACAGGCTGTGGAAAGGTAAACAACGCGCACATTTTGCCTAGGTTATTATTTTAATTTAATATTTAAAGAATATAGAAACAACATAAAGTTTAAATATATTATTGTGTTACTTACACAATGGTCTACAAGATGGCGAATAAAGATTAATGGAACCAAGTCACAGGCAGTGGTTTTCACTAAAAGATTCCCACACTTACCAGAAGAACTCACAGTTCAACAACAAAACATTCCTTTTAATTCGGCTGTAAAATATCTCGGCGTTTATCTTGATAGAAGACTGACTTACAGACAACGTATAAATTTAATCAGAGACAGAGCTTTTCAATGTTTCATGCTGCTGTATCCTCTTTTCAAAAGTCGCATCTCTCTTAAAGTCAAAGTTTTATTATACACTTGTCTGATCCGTTGAGATAATGTTATATGCTTGTGAAATTTGATCAAATACTCATTTACGCCATATTAAAAGACTGGATGGAATATAAAGATCAGTATGTAGGACAATCACGGGAGCAGATTATGATATCAGTAACTCTCAACTATATGAGTCACTAAATATAATGTTATTTAGTGATTATATTCAAAATGCCAGAACCAAATTTTTAAACTCTGTAAGAACACATCCAAATCCATTGCTCAATAGTTTAGTAATTTCTCGTGTTTAATGAACGAGTGATTTCTTGTAAAACACTTCACTCTTGATGAGAGTTTATATTTTTTACTAGCCGTACCCGTGCGCTCCGCTGCACCCGTTAGAAATAAATATAAAGTAATTACATAATTAAAATAGGACATTTGATCAAGGGAACATTCATGTTTGATATAAGGATAAATCGTTTATTATGTTACTTAATTTAAATTGTATTTGCATAATTAAAATGCGATCATTTTGATCCAGAGACCATTCATTTGGTCATAAAAATTATTTTAGGAAATACAGGAAACGAATGTACAGAATAGCCTATCAAGTTTTCTGTGCATAAGAAGCTATTTTAATCTTACCTGTCCTCGATTCACTCAGAAGTTACTGTAATAACATTATAGAATTATGTCCATCTAGAGAAACTACACTTTCCAATGGTGAATTAATAACTAATTATACAAATCGGTTAATTTAGCTTCTGATATTACTTCATACAAACACAGAAACATTATCTGTAGGCTATCTTTCATAGCTTTCGATTGTTGCTGTCCAAGGTCCCTTATATACGAAGTCATTTATTTTTTATTTCATTATACGGCCTTAGATGGCAGTTATTTTAATTGTAAAACTCATTTATCTCATTAAATATCAGTCCTATCAAAATTTTTCAAGGAATAAAACTTATCGGAAATTATTTTTAAAGAAACTTTTGTTATGTAACATTTTTCATAAAAATCAATAATAAGCGAGATATTTCGATTTATTTAATTCAGGGCCCCTTATAACTCCCCTTTTAAATAACGTATTTTGAATGCCATATAGCCTAAAATCTAAGTTACAACGAATTTAATTTATATTCTAATTTTCATCGAAATCCGTTCAGCCATTATCGCGTGAAAAGGTAACAAACATACAATCAGACAGACAGACATACAAACAAAAATTTCAAAAAAGCGATTTTCGGTTTCAGGGTGGTTAATTGTATATGTTAGGACCAATTATTTTTGGAAAATCGAAAATTACCAGAAAAATTTCAGCTACAGATTTATTATTAGTGTCGACCTGGTTGGCGAGTTGGTATAGCGCTGGCCTTCTATGCCCAAGGTTGCGGGTTCGATCCCGGGCCAGGTCGATGGCATTTAAGTGTGCTTAAATGCGACAGGTTCATGTCAGTAGATTTACTGGCATGTAAAAGAACTCCTGCGGGACAAAATTCCGGCACATCCGGCGACGCTGATATAACCTCTGCAGTTGCGAGCGTCGTTAAATAAAACAAAAACATAATAATTTTTTAATTAGTAGTATAGATACTGAATCATGTGCTATGTTACGTAAAAGGCATGGGTCCATTTTGCGACCTGGTACTTAAATAAATATAAATCTCTGAAAGAAAGAAGGAAAAAAAAAAAGTTTCAGGTCACATTGTTGACAAGTAACTCCACCTGTTAGCACAACCATAAAGCATCTAATAGATGCTACAGAGTTACCAACAACGAAGAAAAAAATCATTAAGATCAAAAGTATGACCATTTGACTTGAGGTAAGTTTCTCTAATTTTTCGTGAACCCTAACAACCATCTTCCCTTAAAAACTGACCCGTTCTCTATTATGGAACTTCCCCACTCCGAACCGCAAATCTGGCTGCAGTTTTTACAATTTGTGCGGTTCATCCTCGTCTTCTCTTTCCCTTTTTCGTAGTTGCTTATAATAAAAGGGATGCGTTTGTTAACTGACTAAATTTTGTGAGAGCCAAACCGCTATATGGGTTACATTGTAAAAATGCTTCCGAGCTCTAAACAAACGGGAGGGAAAGCTTCTCGGAACCGCTCATGTTGCTTTTTACGTCTTCTGCTCAGTCAACGGCGTGACAGAGTCCAAATAAACCAAGAGGAGCTAGCATGGAACACCCGGCCGACATGGCAGACCAGCCCGGCACACATGCGGGCGGCAGCACCCTTGATTGACACACGAGCGCGCCCATTTGCTGAATTCTTGCTTCGCATGTCGCATGTCCACGGCTTTTTTCTCTCTCTAACAAATGAATGTTTAAAAGAGTCAACATTTGCTTCACTTTCAAATAATTTTCCTTATCAGCAGAATTCCTCTTATCCTTTATCTGTTTTCAAAAAGTACAGAAGCGATTATTATTATTATTATTATTATTATTATTATTATTATTACGGGAATTTTACTGGAAGCAAGTAAAGAGATAGGTTTGGAAGTAAATCCCGAAAAGACAAAGTATATGATTATGTCTCGTGACGAGAATGTTGTACGAAATGGAAATATAAAAATTGGAAATTTATCTTTTGAAGAGGTGGGGAAGTTCAAATATCTTGGACTAACAGTAACAAATATAAATGACACTCGGGAGGAAATTAAACACAATAAATATAGGAAATGCCTGTTATTATTCGGTCGAGAAGCTTTTATCATCCAGTCTGCTGTCAAAAAATCTGAAAGTCAGAATTTAATAAAACAGTTATATTACCGGTTGTTCTGTATGGTTGTGAAACTCGGACTCTCACTTTGAGAGAGGAACATAGGTTAAGGGTGTTTGAGAATAAGGTGCTTAGGAAAATACAGTATTTGGGGCTAAGAGGGATGAAATTACAGGAGAATGGAGCAAGTTACACAACACAGAACTGCACGCCTTGTATTCTTCACCCGACATAATTAGGAACATTAAATCCAGACGTTTGAGATGGGCAGGGCATGTAGCACGTATGGGCGAATCCAGAAATGCATATAGAGTGTTAGTTGGGAGACCGGAGGGAAAAGGACCTTTAGGGAGGCCGAGACGTAGATGGGAAGATAATATTAAAATGGATTTGAGAGAGGTGGGATATGATGATAGAGAATGGATTAATCTTGCTCAGGATAGGGACCAATGGCTGGCTTATGTGAGGGCGCCAATGAACCTCCGGGTTCCTTAAAAGTAAGTAAGTAAGTAAGTAATTATTATTATTATTATTATTATTATTATTAATACTGCTGCTACTAGGGGAGACTGTTGTACCTTGAGCATAATGCACTTTGTATCATTTTCTTGTTTCTGATTTTTGCTGGTACTTAGCCGATTCAAACTGAAATAGATTGTAGAGAAAGCCGCAAGTAGCTCTAATCATAGTTCCGGCACAGTCTACTATAAACAGTTACGAAGCTTGGGATGATTTTTTGCATTTCTCGCAATAGTTGCTAGCCGCTTGGAGCGCTGTGAGTACTAGGAACAATAGACTGTGCCATTGTCATCGTGATCTAATACAGGCCGTAAGGCAGACCATGTGACTCGCTTAACCCGATCACGAAGGGCGGCGTTTCAACCATATAAATTAGTTGGAATGCATAAAGAGTAACATATATTTCTCTAAAATGTAGTGTAATTGCATTAATAAAATTAAAAACAATGATTATATGACACTTCAGACATAATTCACTGCGAGTTAAGGTGTAATATTAGGCTATTTTTGGTGTGAAAATTACGTTGTTCGTATGTGTAATAGCTGCCTTTATTTCGATTAAATATTGAGAAATCTTGTACATTCATTTATGCAGGATTCAATAATTTCCAGTTGCACCGCACGAATATTTAGATATGTTGAAATTATAGGTTATGTTTACTGTACCAGTTGCCCCTTTCTGTCTAATTTTAGTGATCTCCAATGCCCTGCCATTACATATGTATGTTATGTCATATGGAAATTATAGGTTATGTTTACTATATTTAACTTATATTCCTATATTCGCAATTATACATTATAATTAAGCGTAATGTCATGTATGATATCCCGCACATTCAATTTTTCTGTATTTTAATATTACAATTGAGTACTGAATTATTTTATTTATCTACTACTTAAAAGACTAAATATGTCTTTTTTCAAGATCAAGGGGGAATTCAAACCCAGTAATCCTCCCCCTTACGTACGCCCCTGGTAATGTTGGATAATATAATCGTTCAAATGGAGATTAGTTTAAATGAATCCGTAATTCCATTCAATACCCTGGTCAATATTAATTTATTCATAATTTCTGCCCAAGAGCAGGTCTTTCACTACAAATCCAACATTCTCCAATATTTTCTATTTTCTGCCTATGATCCATATATCTTAATGTAGTCTATCATCTGATATCTTCTTCTACTCCGAACTCTTCTCCCGTTCACCATTCCTTCCAGTGCATCCTTCAGCAGGCAGTTTCTTCACTGCCAGTGACCCAGCCAATTCCTTTTCCTCTTCCTGATCAGTTTCAGCATCATTCTTTCTTCATCCACTCTTTCCAACACAGCTTCATTTCTTATTCTGTCTGTTCATTTCACATGCTCCATTCTTCTCCATATCCATTATTTCAAATGCTTTTGTAGATGTATATTATATAGACGGTAATCTGAAGTGGAAAATCCAAATCACACATATGTAAAACCGACTTCTCTATTCCACACCCATTAAATCGTCTGAAACATTTCCTCTTTTGTCGATTAAAAAGAACTCTAGTGCAAACATTGGTATGTTACATTATGATTATTGTGGCATATTACTGTTATAAATTCTAATTTAGCCCAAAGATTACAACGCATACATAATGCCTCCATCTGTTTCATATGCAACATTTGTAAATATGATCACATTAAACCCAAAAAAGGTTTGTTCATTTAGCTTTTATAGTAGCTGAGATATAAAAAAATTAATTTCACTAAATTTTTGCAGCCAATAATGTACCTTTCCCCTTAAACTAACTAACTCTTGACTAAACTAGCAGTAGACTACATGATTATGGAGTGAATGATTATATTTATTCCTCTATCTCGCCGAATAAATTACATTTTGAAAATATAGAGCTACAAGAATTCAAACAGAATCATCTACTAAAAGAGTCAAAGCTGTGACTTCAATGTATTTTTTCACATTATAGTTACAAATGTCACAAAAACATTTAATGTTCTTGAAAATTCATTTACAGTTAACGAATATGTACCACCACAAATATTAATCTAAGGCTCGGTTTCTTCAACCTTTGTTATAATGCACCTAACATAGAGTTAATTAACTGTAAGTTAAAAGTATGAATTGCTGTTAAAAATATTGCGTTTCTTCGACTTTACATTTCACATTTTAACATTCTGTTTGTTAACTCTCTGTTAGGACCAGAGATTCTAGAGTTTAACCATAACCTATAACCAAGTATAGGCTTACTTCTGTTTTCTGAACTCTGACAATTGCGATGCTTGTTTGTTTCCGTTGTTTGATTCAGAGAGAATAGAAGTCTTTCTATTCTCTCAGGTTTGATTTCTGCTTTTTTCGTCGTCTGTATCACAATAGCGTGGAGCGGCGTATTGGTATTGCTGTTATGAAATGGAAAACACTGGAACAAAAATAAATCTTGGGACTAATTTCTCTTCGTTCGAAAGAAGCCTTCTGCTGGAAATTATTTCGCAGTATAAATCAATTAATGAGAATAAACAAACAAACGGATCTAAGTTGAAAGCGAAAAGAGAGGCTTGGCAGAAAATAGCCTATACATTTGTATGAACTTCTGATCTGTCAAATCACAGAAATCATCCCCTCTGTTTATGTATTCATGGATATCATTTTCTGAATAATCCAGTTATATAAGTTCAGCATCTAACGCACCAGCCATATTGAACACTTCTATGCTAACAGAGAGTTAAACGATTTAACTGCATGAAATTAGGCAGTTAAATTAACATAGGTTTTAACAGCCTGTTAGTACTAACAGTAGTTGAAGAAATGGTTCAACTGTTAAGTTTACAGTTAAAATGGAATAACACACTGTTATAATTTAACAAAGGTTGAAGAAACCGGGCCTATATCCTTCAAGTTATATTAAGTTTGATTAGAGAAGCATTTTTAGGTTATGTGTAAATATTTTGGACACTTTATAACGGACAAATCCTTAGCCATTATATTTATTCTGTCATTATGAAGAAAACATTGATGCTAAAAAAAAAGTATATTTCGGGATTTTTCGCGGAAATATAGGCTGGGCGTTGTCGGCATCCCTGGTAACGGAAATCTGGTTCCGGGCTTGCCGTCTGTCCGTCTGGAAACAACGTTTCCTTCCAAACTAAATTACTGGACAGATTTTGTTCATGTTCAGTATCTGTAACTCAATTTAACACTAGAAAGAATAAAGCATAAAAATGTAATAAGAATGTACACAGCTGACAGTAAGGAAAATAATGGATGACTGGCTGTAGAATAGTGATACATGAGTAGGCCTACACCTTGAAAAGTAATGTGTGCCACTCTTGAAAGTACTATTCTAATGTTTGGAAAATAATGTATTGATATAAATAATCCTACTACAATTTGGATCACTAAACATAGTCGTAACAGTAATCCAAAGTTTCTCTTTTGTATTTGTATACCTATTCATTTATAATGTTTTGATCATTTTTTTTATTATAAGACCTTACAACCATACCATTTGTCACGGATGTTACATTTTTTACTATTTCCAAACTCTACATATTGAAAATAAAATTACTTTTATCAACTTTTGTTATTAGAATCAATTTAGAATATCAGAATCATTTTAGAGAAAAAAAGTTGTTTGAATAAAATGTATTATTATTATTATTGTAAAAATAAAGAAAATGTTCCGTCACGGATGTTACAAGGTTTTACATCTTGATTACACTATATCACTTTAGAAAACGTATGATATGTTTTACGGTGTCTTAACACGTGAAAGACGTATAATATGTTTTACAAGATTTGTGAACTCACTTCACACATTATTAACAAAAGTGTAAAACTCAGGTCTCTGCCTCAAGCAAAAAGAGATTCATTCTCATATGAAAGCTATGCAAATATCATGGCATCCAAACTTCACAAAAAATAATCTGTTATTTTATAGCTGTTTCTGCCATGTCAAGGTTTACATTTTGTCACGGATGTTACAGATGTATTAACAACAGTGAAATGTTTGTGAAGTGTTAGTGAAATCAGGATAGTATCAGTGAAATGTGTCGTAGTTCCAGTGCAGTGACTGAGTTGAGAGCGAAATGAATCGCTGAAAGATACTTGTGCAAGTATTTTTCTTTTATTTTATTGGGTTATTTTACGATGCTGTATCAACATCTAGGTTATTTAGCGTCTGAATGAAATGAAGGTGATAATGCCGGTGAAATGAGTCCGGGTCCAACACCGAAAGTTACCCAGCATTTGCTCGTATTGGGTCGAGGGAAAACCCGGAAAAAACCTCAACCAGGTAACTTGCCCCCAACATAATCTGTAAATACCTGGTTTATAGGCCAGTTTCTGCCATGTTACTCCACAGGTGTACATTTTGTCACGGATGAACATTCATAGTGGGTTTTAGTTCGAACTTAACAGTTAAGATACAAATTGATTTTTTAAATGTTATTGAAATCAGGATAGTTCATTTAATTTAGGAGTTCCTTGTTAATTTTATTATACTATTGAGTTATTAATTATTATTATTACTATTATTATTATTATTATTAATTTATTATTAATTGAATTTATTATTAATTTTTATTATTAATTATTAGTGTAGGCCTAATCAGTTACCCATTTGCAGTGTGGATAAATACATACACCTACACATACACATAACATTCATCTTCCTCAACTCGTTCAATAGACATATTCAGGTCAAGACGCATGTCTTCATCCGCTTACGGAAGGAGACGTCCTCTCCGCAACCGTTCATGGATTCCCAGCCTTCCGCAATATCTCTCCTAAGAGCACTTCCAAGGGCGCTTCGACTCCTTGGAAGGAACGTTGGAATGGATCATATGCTGCTCGGTCATCTTGGAGGTATAAACTTGAGGGGGGCGTAGGAGGCCCCCACTGGGCGAGCGGATGAGGGGTCACATGCGGCCGGTGAGCTGGTACACTTTCATCGTCATTTATCACATAAATTCGGGATGCAAATAGGCCTCAGTAGGCCTATGGCCAACGTGCAAAGGGTCGTCCTAATCCACCAGTAGCCATCGTAGCCTAACCTAACCTAATGTATTGAACATCGTAGAGGTTTTCATGAATGTAATAGAAACTAGGAAGCGGATAATGTTTTGGTGAAGCAAGAAAAATATTTATAATTTTTCAGTCTCGGTCGGAAATCACGATGTCATTCACCACTTTACGTCAGGGATATCTACCAAATATTACTTCATATATATATTTTTTTAAATTCCTTCGTCACAAGATTCTATTAGGTTCATTTTAGAACAATACAACTGCCTACTTTAACTATTACTTACTTGCTGGCTTTTAAGGAACATGGAGGTTCATTGCCGGCCTCACATAAGCCCGCCATTGGTCCCTATCCTGAGCAAGATTAATCCATTCTCTGTCATCATATCCCACCTCCCTCAAATCCATTTTAATATTATCTTCCCGTCTACGTCTCGGCCTCCCTAAAGGTTTTTTTTTCCCTCCGGCCTCCCAACTAACACTCTATATGCACTTCTGGATTCGCCCGTACGTGCTACATGCCCTGCCCGTCTCAAACGCCTTGATTTAATGTTCCTAATTATGTCAGGTTAAGAATACAATGCGTGCAATTCTGTGTTGTGTAACTTTCTCCATTCTTCTGTAACTTCATCCCTCTTAGCCCCAAATATTTTCCTAAGCACCTTATTCTCAAACACCCTTAACCTATGTTCCTCTCTCAAAGTGAGAGTCCAAGTTTCACAACCATAAAGAACAACCGGTAATCTAACTGTTTTATAAATTCTAACTTTAAGATTTTTTTGACAGCAGACTGGATGAGAAAAGCTTCTCAACCGAATAATAACAGGCATTTCCTATATTTATTCTGCGTTTAATTTCCTCCCGAGTATCATTTATATTTGTTACTGTTGCTCCAAGATATTTGAACTTCTCGACCTCTTCAAAAGAAAAATGTCCAATTTTTATATTTCCATTTCGTACAATATTCTCGTCACGAGACATAATCATATACTTTGTCTTTTCGGGATTGACTTCCAAACCTATCTCTTTACTTGCTTCCAGTGAAATTCCCGTGTTTTCCCTAATCGTTTGTGGATACAACTTCACTCTAAACACCATAAACTTGATCAACAATCAGTCACTAATCAGAAAAAACCTGTGGGTCAAATCTGATGGAAGATTGATTTTCGATCAAATACTGATCGATCTTTCTGCAACGAAAATAGAACTGATGACCAATCAAACCCTGCTTGATCAATTAGTCTTTCTGCAACTGGGCCTAAGATTTTTTTTCACACAATTTATTCACAATTTAACATTTTAAATGATACATATGAATAGATACCCGAAATGAGCATATGTTCGTGCTCGGGTACAGTCCAGTAGTCTACATAAATTTTAAAGAGATCAATAATAATGTTGATGATAGAAATAATAGTAACAATAACAATAATAGAAATAATAATAATAATAATAATAATAATAATAATAATAATAATAATGATAGAATAATCGTGACGGAGATGATAGGCTACAAAGATAGTAATACAAATTAATTAATAATAATAATAATAATAATAATAATAATAATAATAACAATAATAATTAGGAATAAAACAAAAATATTTACAATAATAAAATAAATACTAGGATGGATAAAATCTATATATATAATTTGAAATGGTAATGGAAATTACGGGAAAACGACTGAACGGATTTTAATGAGTGACCCCTCATTTTCATGCCTGGCATCCAAAGTTTTTCGGAAAAGTAGTAGTTTTCAGTGAAATGTCAATCTGCCTACATAATTTTCCTATTTTCCAAAATCCATCTGTTGTCAGTTTGGAGAACTAATTTTATTGAGTCACGGCCGACTTGATTGAATTTCAGAACAAAACACACACTACAATAAACAATAGACTATTACACGAAGGCCATACCTGCAGGATTGCCGACATATTTAGAGCTCAATCCAGTTTGTTATTAAAAACTGATTCTGCAGTGTATAATTTTCTGAGTACAGCTGTGTATTGGATATTCAAATCTACGAAACTTTAGGTGGTTTGATGACATTATTACCATTAAAAATTAAATATTATTATAGTTAATATCATGATGCATCTATTTTTCATTAATTGTACATAATATTGATGCTATACTGATGACCCGAAAGTGAAAAGTTTTGTGGTTATGTAAGTAAATGTAGAGAATATCTTAATTTAGATCTTCATTTCTATAATTTACTGAGTGGCTGCTATATATAACTACAAAACTTAAGTAAGATAATAATATTGTTATTAAAAATCAAATATTTTATACTTATTAACCCAGTGGGGTTGGGTCTTTTCATATACTTAATGGCGGTATAGTGTAGATATTGATATATGTCATTGTCTTCAGTATTGGCTCGAGAGAGCGCAAAAATTATAGTTCCTAAGGAAAGATGAAAAGGTATTACTTACTGATAAAATAAGAGGCCTAGAAAATTTTGTAGGATCCAGATCATTTCAGCAAGATCTCTTAGTAGCATAAAATGATTTTATGCTCTACATTTCAAGTTCTACATGCAGCAGCTATACGAAAATGCTATTGTTCGAAAGCTTAGCAAATCTGACATTTTTTAATTTTGCCTACAATCCACAATGACCTGAAATAGCTACTGCTATCGTCCTGACATTGATACTTGCGTTTTCGAGTTGAAACTCAAAAACTGAAGTTGGATAAGTTCAAGAAAAAGTATTTGCCCCAAAAAATTCATTCAGTGGGAGTATGTTTCATTATTAGATGGAATTGCCACGAGAATCGTAAGGTTTACTAACAGTATAGACTGTATGAGAACGGGACGTGCAACGGATGGAATATGCCTCTTGAGCATTGTTACAAAAAAATCCTGCATTCAAGAAATATAATGAATGATCATTTAGGAAATGTCTAAAACGTAAGTACACAATTATTTTGTAGTGAGATATATTAGCTCTTAAAATTTAATGTAAGATACTCACATCATTCTTGAATATGTGCATTGCAGTGAAGAGTTATGTATATTTTGGGCGACTGCAAAGTGAAAATTCAAACAGTTTTTATATTGGGAAAATGTACGTTCAACATCATACGATGTAGTAGGTGCATATTTGAAGAACGGAAAGTCACTACTTTTAGTACACCAACTTCAGACGTCTTGTCGTGACCTGATAGTACATCATTTATAATACGAAGTCGTGATTAGGCAGAATTTTTAGCAATAATGTTTCCCAATACATTTCACTTTTTCTGAAATTAAATTGTTATTTTGGATAACGTTTGTGATACGTTATACACTATATTAAGGGCTTCTGAGAGTTGTAGTTTAGACGATTCTAACAGGGTGATGCTTTTGGGCACGATTTTAAAATTAGAATCAATGAACGGAATATCTTCCAATAGCTGTTCAGAAGGCAATGATTTTATAGCTGCAACAGCGGAACTGTCTGTGCTATCAATGCATCAATTACCTCCATTATTTTGCCGTAATATTCTGCATAATAATTAACAGCATCAACCACGTTTTCCAACGGGTCAAGACTGGCTGCAGGGGGTAAGGATATTCCAGGGGCAATTGTTTGGAACAGCAACACACTCATTGTAGTATGTTTGATTGAATTCTTGTCTACACTGAACAAATGTTAAGCTTTGACTATTCCAACCACAGTAATGCAAAAACAAGTGCTTACATAGGTATACATTAGCTGTAGCTGCTCTATCTATTTGGACCGGTCACAACTCTCAAATGAACTGCTTATACTAAGACCGGGCGGTCGCTCACCTCTTCTATACTATCGTACATCAACCTGATTGCATTCATTGGCAATTCAACGAAGTCTATTCATTATTATAGAAGCAAATAACTATCAAAAAGACAAGTATTCTTCATTGAAAATAAATCTGAAAAATTTTTATTTGAACGTCTAACGAACTTAGTTTGCAGCAGCATTTGCTGCACAAGCCACTAGTAAAATATAAAACCACTTAGCGAGAGTTAACACAACTTAAATAAGCAAATAATAACCATGAAGAAAATGAACTCGAAAATCAACAGAAAAGTTCGTTGCATCGCAGACGACAGCAACAGCCGCTGCCGAATTGTATTATGTATTATTGGTAGTAGGGGGGAGCCGAAAGTCTACGTAACTGCCGTTCTCTTCGAATCTTCTGTACAATCATGGGAAGTTAATACTAAAAAACAAAATGTCTACGAGTCAAACTGTTCATTATTACCAGGATAAATACAGATAATACTGAAATATATTAATCAAGTTTCAGTTATAGATCACCCCATTTGTGCAAGAGGTATCATATCAAAATATTTTTTGAATGGCGGGGAAAATATAAATTTCAAGAACTCTCTAGTGACAGAGATAGTTGCGATATTGCGATTCCTTACTAACTAATGTAAGTTCACTCTTAGCTGAGAGACTACAACGTGTTCATAATGTGTGCATACGATTCATCTGCCCATATAACACCTTCCCTCCAGTTACTTTCATGGGTGCGTCTGAAGGAACGAAGAACAATACATTCACTGTCTCTTCTATTTAGAATCATGTATACTTCTACTCCGAATTATCTCTTATCGCGTTGGAAACCGACATCAAGCACTTCTTTCTATCCCTCATCATAGAACGTCTCTATACTCATCCTCCTACACTGTAGAAATACCTCGTCTCTGGAATTCGCTACCTAATGATGTCAGGGACTGCCGGACTTTATCACAATTCAAAATTAAATTGGAAAATTTTGTCTTGTTTAATGCTTTTTAGATATTGCTAGAAGTGTTGATTTGTGTTTTTTTACTCCAGATTAAAATCGCAAGTTTCTTGTTTATGTTAGTTAATTAGGATACAATTAATTATACTTAATCACTTATTTAAAGTTTGTGTGACTGCAACCTGTGTATATTTTTGTGTGACTTTACTTCGTTTATAGTGTTTTTTTCCCTTTTTATTTCTGTTATTGTATTTGTATTCCTGGTGTTGTGGAAGAGAAGGCCTGATGACCTTAACTACACCAGAATAAATAAATAAATAAATAAATAAATAAATAAATAAATAAATAAATAAATAAATAAATAAATAAATAAACAGACGTGGACAAATTATTAGCAAAATTGAAGATTTTTATTATATATTTTTACAAAATGTGATTCTTCAGTTTAGATTACAGTTGACATTTTTGCGTTATCTCCAAATTATTAGCAAAATTTAATATTTGTATGATATATTTTTAGAAAATTTAACTCTTCAATTTGGACTACATTTGATATTATTGCATATTTACAAATTATTAGCAAAACTGAAGGTTTTATTATATATTTTTCAAAATTCGATTCTTCAATTTGGAATACAGTTGACATTTTGAATATTTCCAAATTATTAGCAAAACTAAAGATTTTTATTTTATAGTTTTACAAAATTTGACTCTTCAATTTAGACTGCAGTTGACATTTTTGCTAATTTACAAATTATTAAGAAAATTGAAGATTTTTAATTATATATTTTTACAAAATCTAACTCTCCAATTTAAACTACAGTTGACATTTTTGCATATTTCTGTCTATTGTAGTGAGAGAAATATGAAAAATTGTCAACTGTAGCCTAAATTGAAAAATCAAATTTTGTTAACAGAATTATCATAAAAATCGTCAATTTTGTTAATAATTTGTCCACGTCTGTAGTGACAAGTACAATCACGTGTATCTGTGGCGATGCTAAGAAATCATTTATTGGCGATATACACTGTTATTAATTAAGAAAATGATCTATTTATATTTATTACAATGTTTTATCTTATAGGTTACATGCATCAGATAAATACAATAAATATTAGTAATATATAATGCTAGAACACTTAAAATAATAATAAAATTTATCAGATATTAAAAGTAAGAAACGGTAATGAAGATCACAAAAGGTGGAAGAAAATGTACAAGTAGAAGAAACTGTGATGGCGATGCTAATAACTGCAGATGCCTGCGATTTACGACGTGGCCTGCTACAGCACACTCGTGACGTAAGTGTGAATGGCAGAGAACAGAAGCGAGTGCCGAGTAACGACGGGCTGTACCTTCGCGCTGACACAACGCAGATGCGGCCATTAGACTGTCCCGCAGCATTCCTCACAGTCCTCAGCCGTGACGCAGTTGCAGCGCTTGCGACACATCCGGGTTCGAGTCCAGTAAGGCTGACATTCGAGGAGTTCAGACGAGGCGAGATTCTGGTGAAATGAAATATTTCAAATGTTTCGAAACTACCCCGCACGTGTTGTCATTCATATTTAGACATTTAAAGCTTTTCGAAGAATGTGTCGAATCGTTCTAATACGAGTACGGCTACTGGAAAGATTTGCGTATCAATTAAGTTTAGATTAGATTAGATTAGATTTATTTATTTAACCTGGTAGAGATAAGGGTCAGGTTTGCCCCTCTACCAGGGATTACAACTATAACATGAACAATAAGATTACAATTAATATTAAATTTACAATACAATTACAATTACAATAAAAATTAAAGTACGACAAGAATACCTGATTAATGAAAGCTAGACATTTTATCATAGAAGTTAAGAACAAAGAATATTTTTGTATTTACAAAATTACAAATTAAACCTACAATAACAAAATTCTATAGTGATGAAATTACCGGATATTGAGATATTTTGTGGTAGATTAAAAGAACTATTTACAAGAAACCATGTCTGAACGAGTCTCAATTACTGACCAAGTGCCTAGTAAGTTTGCGTTTGAATTGAATTTTATTTCGACAGTCCCTGATGCTAGCAGGTAACGAATTCCAGAGTCTTGGCAAGGCTATTGTGAAAGAGGATCAAAGGTGCGATGGGATGGTATTGTTAGTATTGTTTATCGTGTGTTCAGATTGTGGTGGGAAGAAATAAGTGAAGCGAGACGACAGGTACGAAGGAATAGAAGAGTTCAAGATTTCGAAGAGAAAGAGAAGTGAATTAAATTTCTTTTCTTATCTAGTTTAAGCCAACCTATTGCTTCCAGGGATGGGGTAATATGATCATATTTACGAACATTGCTTACAAAACGTACACACAAATTATGAGCACGTTGAAGTTTCATTTTGTTGTCGCTGGAAAGGTCAGTCAGTAAAATGTCAGCATAGTCAAAATGGGGAAATACAAGGGTCTGCACAAGGGACTTTTTAAGCAAGAGGGAAGATGAACATTTATCCTTTTTAGCACATGAATAATAGAATATACTTTTCTGCAGGTTTCTGTGATTTGCATGTCCCAGTTGAGATTATTATCCATGTGAATGCCAAGATTTTTACCGAAGAACTGAAAGGGATATGCATTGTACTTACTTTAACGGGGGAAATGTCGAGGTGCTTTACAGCGTCGGTTTGCCGTTTGTGTCCTAATATGATTGCTTGTGTCTTTCAGGATTGATATTAAGATGGAATTTCTTTGTCCATGTCAGCAATCGAGTCAATTTCTTTGTTCAATTTATCTATAGCGTCATTTATTCGATCTAAGCGGGAAGAGATGTAGCATCATGAAGGTCGTAGCATCAATATTGATAGTTACAATGCCTTACATGAGATGTAATATCAATATATCGTGAACAACAATGGTCCGAGTACCGAACCCTGTGGTATACCTGATGTTATGTTAAACCAGGAAGAGCTTCGATTCCCGGATACAACACATTGTTGTCTTTCCCGTAATAGGATTCGAACCAACTCACAGCAGTCTTGACAAATGCAAATTCTAATTTATGGGAGAGCAGAAATTTTTTGAAACAAGGTCAAGAAGTGTTAGTATGTTACTTTATTAAGTCGATTGCTTCACGAATGTCTTCTGTCAATAATAGAGCAGTGCTTGTGTTGTGTCCATTTGACTGATACTTGTCGAATAGTTTGTGTTATTCATGTAGTTAGTAATTTGTCTGTTACGATTCTTTCCAGTGCTTTTGATATGGCTGGCAGGATCTGATTTTATAGTCGTTCGGGTCGGTGGGAACTTTGACTTTGGAAGAGGAAGAACGAAAGCTTGCTTCCATATTTTAGGGAAAGTTGAAGTGATTAAGGAACTATTGAATACGTATTCTCAAAAGTTGCAGACTGGGCGTTTGCTGTGTCTGAGATTGTTAATAATAATAATAATACTTATTTACTTATTTACTTACTGGCTTTTAAGGAACCGGAGGTTCATTGCCGCCCTAATAAGCCCGCCAATCCTGAGCAAGATTAATCCAGTCTCTATCATCATATCCCACCTCCCTCAAATACATTTTAATATTATCTTCCCATCTTCTCGGCCTCCCCAAAGGTCTTTTCCCCCTGGCCTCCCAACTAACACTCTAGATGCATTTCTGGATTCGCCCATACGTGCTATAGGGTAAATCTAGGGTCTTCGGGCATGTTGGATACTCAACCAGCCTGGTCAACATTGTTAGAAGTCAATGACAATACATATTTCATTGATTATCAGAATATTTAGGTAACACGTTAAAGTACAGAGTCCAACATGCCCGACTGTCCAACAGACCCTAGTTTACCCTGTGCCCTGTCCATCTCAAACGTCTGGATTTAATGTTCCTAATTATGTCAGGTGAAGGATACAAATCTGCAGCTCTGCGTTGTGTAACTTTCTATTCCTTAACTTCATCCCTTTTAACAAATGAACCTTATTGTCAAAAACTATCATATTCATTTCAATTTAGATAAACCTACAGAACAAGGTAATATAAGTTTTATAAAGTAACTTTCAGATTTTTGACAACAGTTAGATGACAAAATTCAATCGAATAATACAATTTATATTTATTTGTTGAATTAGCTAGTGTCATTTAATTTGTTACTGTTGAAGAATTTAATTTTTCCACCTCTTAATATAAATCTCCAACTTTTATAATAATAATAATAATAATAATAATAATAATAATAATAATAATAATAATAATAATAATAATAATAATAATAGTAAACTGCCCCCATTGAGGGTAGCCCTTACGGACTCAGTATATCTTCTAAAAAAATTATTATACATATGTAAACATAGATAGTAAATTTTAAAGAAGGGAAACAAAGAAAAGGGCGTGAAAAATTACAATTGCTATTAATGTGGCACCATGTGATTAATTAGGATTTGTCAAGATTTTTGTAACACAATTATCACAATGTCATCCCTCAGAGATGTTGGCAGAGCAAACTGCAGTTGAAATTCTTCGAAAAAGCTGGTATAGTCCCTCGAGCACCTATGAGTAAGCCGAATAACTCAACGTGAATTAAGGCATATTTCAGCTTGAAATAGTTGACTGTAGGCTCATAGATCGACTTCTTCTCAAGGTGGACCTCGGCTGACTGATGACATTCTACTTCAAAACTTATCGTGGGGTCCACAATGATGCCCTGTTTAGTGTCAGCATTGTACGCTAAAATATCTACTCGTCTCGTTGACCCATTTTCAGCTAGACAGGAGATTTCTTCTTCTACTATCCAGCCCTTATTTCTTAATGCGGCAGCAATTTTGGATTTTACTAGAACTATGTTACAGGGAGAAAAACAATATATATATAGGCCTATATATATATATATATACATATATATATATAAATCTAAAATATATTTCTATAATAAGAATAATAATGTAATTGTCATTAGAGGTTTTGTAAATCTATTTAGAGAAATTAATGATAATAATAAGAATGGACAGATGTTACTTTCATTATATGTAATAAATATTAATCAGCAATTAATTTGTTAAGTAAGAATTTATGTAATTTTGACCTAAATGAAGTTATTGTCCAACACCTCCGATAAACATTTTCGGTAATTTTGTACAAAGATATGATGTGGTGTTATTAGCAGAATAGGATATGATACTATGGGATATGCTACTGGAGCTAAATGACAGCTGTGAGTAGTATGGGATGAAGATAAATGCCGACAAGACGAAGACCATGGTCATAGGAAGAAAAGTAAAGAAGGTAAACTTGCGAATTCTAAATGAGGCAGTAGAGCAAGTGGACAGCTTCAAATACTTGGGGTGTACTATAAACAGTAACATGAGCTGCTGCCAGGAAGTCAAAAGGAGGATAGCAATGGCAAAGGAACAATGGTTATGAGAGGAGAAAAATTCGCTCCGGAGCTAGAGATCGAACCCCGGTCCTTTGGTTCTATGTACCAAGTGCTCTAACTACTGAGCTACGCCTAAGTTCAATTCACAGCACCGGATTGAATCCTTCTCCTCTAGTGTTTTTCCCTTTGTGGCCCGATTCCTAGTTCGATATATAGGCATATGTTGACATATATTAAGTCAGCTGCCATTATACAAGGACTCACTCAATTGAGTGACTTGGTGGCCGGGATTCCACAGTATTATGCACTGTTGGGTGAAGAATCTCGGTAAAGATTAATTTTTGGTCCTCCAAAATATATCTGTTACGGTAACAATGGTTATTAGAGGAGAAAAATTCGATCCGGCGCCGGGGAAGGAACCCGAGTCCTTGGTTCTACGTACCAAGTGCTCTAACCAGAGAGCTACGCCGAAGTTCAATCCACAGCATCGGATCGAATCCCTCTCCCTTTGTGGCACGACTCCAAGTTCGACATATAAGTCAACTGCCATTAGCCTATACAAGGAGCGCACTCAATTGAGTGACTTGGTGGCTGAGATTCCACAGTATTATGCACTGCTGGGCGAAGAATTTACGTAAAGATTAATTTTTGCACCTACAGAATATATCTGTTGTGGTAACAATGGTAATTAGATGAGAAAAATTCGCTCCGGTGCCGGGGATGGAACCCGAGTCCTTGGTTCTACGTACCAAGTGATCTAACCACTGAGCTACGCCGAAGTTCAATCCACAGCACCGGATCGAAGTCCTCTCCTCCAGTGTTTTTCCCTTTGTGGCCCGACTCCAAGTTCGACATATAAGCCAACTGCCATTATACAAGAAGCGCACTCAATTGAGTGACTTGGTGGCCGGGATTCCACAATATTATGCACTGTTTGGCGAAGTATCTACGTAAGGATTAATTTTTGGACCTACGGAATATATATCTGTTATGGTAACAATGGTTATTAGAGGAGACTATTTCGTTTATATGACGTCATTCCATTTTCGACCAATGAAGTGTAATGAAATTTTGAATTCCAACCAATCACAGTCACACTTTGCGATAAATTTAGCTGCAAAAATTATCGCTATCAATTTATCGCATGGTCATTCTTTTGTTTAGTCGTTGTCGCCAACTGTTTCCCCGTAAATTCATGATCATGAATACATTAAGATGCAACTACACGGTTAAACTTTTCTTTCAACTTTAAAGCAATGAATGCAAGATTGATATTTAATATTAATTAATATATTTACGCAGTGAAGACCACGTTCAAAACGGCGCACAATGTAGACACAGAATCTTTATGCATCTTAATTGAACGTACCTTTCAAACTCTATTCTTTCAATATTCTTCCCAGATTGCACGCATACGCGATTGGAATATTGAACTGTGTAGATGCAGCTTTAGTTCCGTTACACACTACAGCGAGAATGCGTTTGTCGAGCTATAAAAAATGCTTTCGTGTAGCATTCATTGTAACGGTCGAAATAAGGCTGACATTGGTCCTGCTCCCACAGGTAACATAACCTATAAGGCTACAATTTTTTTTTTTGTGAATGAAATGAAACAATTAATAGAAAGTCAGATGTTCAAATTTATGTAACACCATCGCATATCAAACCCAAAGACCTTGCATAGTAATAATAAGGTCTTTGATCAAACTGCTTTCCGTATGGCGTAATAAAATTCGTCTTTTGACTAGGCCTATCTATACAGAGATGGCTTCGTTGTGTAGCAACATGTCTCGCTATGAATACATAAGCATTGGTATATAGCTGTCCCCACTGTTACTGTTAAATTAAATTATGATTTCAGCAGATAACGAAAATGTATTTATGTTATAATAATAAGAGAAAAGTGCAGTACATGTAATTAACGTTGTTAAACCTGTATTTCGCTTTTCGCAATTGGCATTACTGAATAATAACATCGAATTTCTTTATTGCAGTAATCGATATTCATCTACGAGTATTTCAACTTCACAATGTCTGAATAGGTTAAATATTCGTTAATATACAATTATTAACATTTTGTGATCGAATTTTAGGGATATATTATTTACATTTTTTATTTTATTCATGAAATAGTCTTAATAAATGTCACTCGAGGTCTGAGATTTCCCAGGTCTGAGATTTATCAGCAAATCTCAGACCTCTCGTGACATTACTACAGAAAAATTCGCTCCGCGGCGCCGGGATGAAACCCCAGTCCTTGGTTCTACGTACCAACTGCTCTAACTGCTGAGCTACGCCGAAGTTCAATCCACAGTACCGGATCGAATCCCCCTCCTCTAGTGATGTCGATAACGAAATATTTAATTACTTCTAAATTAAAGCCGAGTATTACCATTAAATATTTAATCGGCTTGTGCAACAAATGCTGCAAACTAAGTTCATTAGAAGTTCAAATAAAATTTTTTCAGATTTATTCTCAATGAAGAATAGGTCTTCCAGTCATTTTAAAAGTAATAATGCAACATACTCTCTCTGAATGATTTTATGCCAAATACTTTTTCTTGAACGTATCCATCTTCAGTTTTTTTAAGAGCGAAAACGCAAGTAACAATGTCAGGACGATCAGTGGTAGAAAACAAAAAATGTATAAACAATTGATACTCTTTAAAATTTAACTATCAGAAGATAGGGATGCCATTTGAAATTTCAAAGTAGGGATGGCTAGGGGTGAGAGGGTGAAAACTAATATGCAATTAAGACTGATTTTAACCCTCAGAAGCCGGAACACTTATACCACTATTTTACGCAAATGTCTAACTCTTAACCAGGGTTTCGTATATCTGCATAATCGGTTAAATTCGTGTTGGGTTTGTTAGCCGAGCGGTTTAAGGCGCACAAGGTATGTCCGGCCAGCGTATCGTGCCTAAGATCACAGGTTCGCGTCCCGGCCACTGTAATCAATTGAGCTTGTGGTAAAGGATGGGGAGGGCCCATGTAAAATACTCGGTGTAATGGTACGCATGGAAGCTGAAGGGGTTTCAGTTGACTGCAGTTGAAATGATTTTGCTTCTTTTTTATTTAATTAAATTCAATTTAAATTAGGGTAGAGTAGCATAAATCGCACCACTGCTAGTTTAAAACAAGTTACTATAGTAGTGTGGCATCTAGTGCTATTGTTGCAATCTACCATGTGGACTTCCACCATGTCACTTGATTTCTGCCACTTCTTTGTGTCAGCAGCGTGGTGATATCGTATCTAATATAATCGCTCAGACGGATGTATATTTAGCTAACATTTTGTAACTAAATAACGGATTTGTATGTAAAGGAATCCATAATCTTAAGATGTTATTCGTTTAAAGAGGTATTAAAGAACATTTAACTTAGTAGGATTTTCGAACATATGGTGATTATAGGCTATAATGAAGGAAATAATAACTTATGGCGTAGTTTCTCAATTCGCACCACTTTGTAGGTGCCTAATTCGCACCGGTGCGATATGAGCAACTGTAGCAATTCTAGCCGTACAAAAGAAGGCCCCAAAAATTTTAACTGAACTAGGAATGCATCAGGTGGGTGCAATATCAAGTGGTGAAAATGGCGTTAATACAACAAGTGTGTGTTGTACAAGCACACCAGGCATTTTGTGCCACCTGTGATAATTTTCAGACGTCAAACAGTGCATCCTACATTATCAGCTGGTGCTCCTCCAGGATCGTTATTATTTGTTTGCTCGGAGTCAGGTTACATCAACAGTGAACTATTTGTCGAATAGCTCAAACATTTCATTTGCCACTCAAACCTGCCATAGAAAAAGTGCTGCTTCTGTATGTCCACCTAAACGAACCATTCCAAAAATTTATAGACGATAGATTATCTCGGGAAAATGATGTGCTCCTATTTCAGCTTCCTCGTCATAATACTCATAGGCCCAACCATTAGATGTTTCTATCTTCAAATCATTTCAGACAGCTATATCATGAAGCAGTTCTTAGCTGGCTTCGAGATAATCGTGGAGAAAAGGTGACGCAGTTTACAGTCTGAACTGCCTGGTGAAGCACATGGCAAATGTATAACAATAAAAAATGCATTCAGAAAGTTTAAATGTTACGTAATTTACGCTCTATTTTTTCAATTTCACTTGAAGATACGTTACTCTCTTTCATTAATTTCAATAAACATGTAATTTGCATTTATTACATTATTCATTCAAATACTGTTCAATATGTTCAATATTAAAAGCTTTCCTTCATCCTGTTCCCTCCAGATAAAGAGGTGCGATATAAGAAACCGCAGGTGCTATTTAGGAAACTAGTTGCCTAAATGGCACCACTGACATGTGTTTCGAAAATGTAATTTTAATTAAATAATATTAAATCAAAAACAGAGGGGGTTTGGAATTGAACGGGTTACATCAGCTGCTTGTCTATGCGGATGACGTGAATATGTTAGGAGAAAATCCACAAACGATTACGGAAAACACGGAAATTTTACTTGAAGCAAGTAAGGCGATAGGTTTGGAAGTAAATCCCGAAAAGACAAAGTATATGATTATGTCTCGTGACGAGAATATTGTACGAAATGGAAATATAAAAATTGGAAATTTATCTTTTGAAGAAGTGGAGAAATTCAAATATCTGGGAACAACAGTAACAAATATAAATGATACTCGGGAAGAAATTAAACACAGAATAAATATGGGAAATGCATGTTATTATTCGGTTGAGAAACTTTTATCATCCAGTCTGCTGTCAAAAATTTGAAAGTTAGAATTTATAAAACAGTTATATTACCGGTTGTACTTTATGGTTGTGAAACTTGGACTCTCACTTTGAGAGAGGAACATAGGTTAAGGGTATTTGAGAATAAAGTGCTTAGGAAAATATTTGGGGCTAAGAGGGATGAAGTTACAGGAGAATGGAGAAAGTTACACAACACAGAACTGCACGCATTGTATTCTTCACCTGACATAATTAGGAACATTAAATCCAGACGTTTGAGATGGGCAGGGCATGTAGCACATATGGTCGAATCCAGAAATGCATATAGAGTGTTAGTTGGGAGGCTGGGGGAAAAAGACCTTTAGGGAGGCCGAGACGTAGATGGGAAGATAATATTAAAATGGATTTGAGGGAGGTGAGATATGATGATAGAGACTGGATTAATCTTGCTCAGGATAGGGACCAATGGCGGGCTTATGTGAGGGCGGCAATGAACCTCCGGGTTCCTTAAAAGCCAGTAAGTAAGTAAGTAAGTAATATTAAATCAAATTCATGGATTCTTTTTTACATCAAAGGTAAATGTTCTAGGAATGTATCGCTGTAAAGAAATGCAGAAAATAAAAACTGTATTGTTCAATAAAAATTATAAATGCTAAAGTGGTGCGATATAGGCAACCTTACCCTATATATTTATTTAAACTGGGAAGTTTTGAAATGAAAAGTCTGTAGCCTATGAATGCATAATATACAGATGTGTAGACCATATAAATATCCCTATTTCTATTACTACTGCACTAGTATTGACAAATCATCTCACGGTCTTTGGACATCTTCTGTAATTTAAATGGGATTCGAATACGGAACGGAGGATCTTCAGTGTTTGAAAGACAGTCTCTCTCTCTCTCTCTCTCTCTCTCTCTCTCTCTCTCTCCACGGGTAGTTAGCCTGCATATGGAGTTCGTCTCCCTGGAAGTCGCAGCAGTTGGGTTTATAATTCCGAATTCGTGGATTCCACGTTCTCCAGTAAATCAGCGCGCGGTCTTCTTTTTGTCGGTGTCCTGGGCGCACCAAAGGAGGGATCAGAGCGAAGCACAGCCCTGGATTAGAGGCATTAGTGTACACGATGCACGTTGCAACACGAACAGCCAATATTTCAAACCACGACCAGGAAGCTGCCGGCACGCAGGCTTCCCGTCACCGGAATGCGTTGCTTTGTCGGCTTCAGATGGGAACCTACTATGATTGATCGAAAGCAAACAGAATTACCCGTCCATTTTGGCTCATGTGGTCGCATTTCCGGCCACAAGTTGAGTGCAACCGAGTTCGATTCCCGACAGGAAGTAGATATTTATCTCCTTCTTACTAGTGATGAAAATTTTCCGGAAAATTTTAAATCGAAGAAATTTCCAGTAATTTTACTGAAACTTTTCCCGTTCAGCATTTTTATTAACTTATTGATTTTGCTAAGTTTTGTTATTGTACTGGCATATTATTATAATTGAGGCGTTTGGTTGCAAAATCAGATAAATCACTAAAACATAATTTTTCAGTAGTCTATAAAGGAAAAACGTTTGCAAGGAACCAAGGATTTGCAACCAATACTATTCTTTCATCATACAAATCCATGTGATGTATCTGGCTTTGGAGCATAACAGTGCTATAGCAATTGTAGAATCATATGAAGATATTAAATATAATATTAACTCATTTTCGAAAAAAAAAGTGATGTATCTGATTTTGCAACTACACACCTCAAGTACTTTCCTGAAAATTATATCTACCATTATTAAGCAATATTTTAGATTTTTGATTTGATAAGTTTTGAAATAAATTGTACTAATATAATCATCAATTTTCCTGAAAATCTCCCATAGCAAGAATTTTTTTAGCTTACTGATTTTAAGTTTACTGAAACTTAATAATTACGGGTACCAAATTACGGACTATGAAAAATCTGAACCAACCCACGGACGATGTTCAAGACAGAGAATTTTGACTTTTGGGAGTGATTAGGCAGCTGCCGGTGTGTGTGTGTGTGTGTGTGTGTGTGTGTGTGTGTGTGTGTGTGTGTGTGTGTGTGTGTGTGTGTGTGTATTCCTAGTAGAACTTTCTTATTGCTTTAACAAAATTAAATCTGTTTTATAAACAGTTTTATAAATAACATTCTAATTGGAAAATATATGAGCCAAGAACGAAATTAAATGGGATATGATATCGAAACGGAAATATTCCTAGGTCTTTGGAAAAAAGTGGGAAAGCTCTAAAATTGTACATGGACGTAAAAAATGTTTTTTGAAGGAAGCGTAAGCATGCACCTGAACGCCACACGTAATAAATTGTGCTACCTTGTTTAACAGTAGGCCTAGTCTATGTAATTAGTCATAATTTAATTAGAATAGTTAATGGCAATCGTAATAACAGAGGCCGCCTGTTATAATTTACGTGTGCCAGTGAGAAGCTCTAAGTTCGTCGCTTTAGCCCCATTCTCTGACAACTGTACAATTGAGTATTTCATTTTATAGTGGTACGAAAAATAAATATTGATCCGTATGGTTGTCAAACTTGGACTCTCACTTCGAGAGAGGAACAAAGGCTAAGGATATTTGAGAATAAGGTGCTTAGGAAAATATTTGGGGCTAAGAGGGATGAAGTTACAGGAGAATGGAGAAAGTTACACAACGCAGAAATGCACGCATTGTATTCTTCACCTCATACAATTAGGAACATTAAATCCAGACGTCTGAAATGGGCAGGGCATGTAGCACGTATGGGCGAATCCAGAAATGCATATAGAATGTTAATTGGGGGACTGGAGGGGAAAAAAAAACCTTTGAGGAGACCGAGACGTAGATGGGAGGATAATATTAAAATGGATTTGAGGGAGGTGAGATATGATGCTAGGGACTGGATTGATCTTGCTCAGCTTATGCGGGCTTGTGCGAGGGCGGCAATGAACCTGCGGGTTCTCTAAAAGCCATTTTTGTAAGTAAGTAAGTAAGGAAAAATGAATACTAAATTATACAAGTTACTAAACTTGTTTTCATTTTGTTATTTGCTTTTGTTCTTATACTGGTTGTGTGGACGAGAAGGCTTTATAGCCTTAACTCTGCCAGTAGAAATAAATCTATTAAATAAATAAAATAAATACAAAAAAACAGACGTTCATCCCATTATCTCTCCAACCATCTGCAGGTCACTCCACTCATAGAACCATGCATCAGTCCGTCAGAACATCCATCCATCCATCCATCCATCCATCCATCCATCCATCCATCCATCCGTCCGTCCTTCCGTCCGCCCGTTCACCCATCCATCCATCCATCCGTCCGTCCGTCCTTCCGTCCGCCCGTTCACCCATCCATCCATCCGTCCTTCCGTCCGCCCATTCGCCCGTTCACCCGTCCATCCGTCCGTCCGTCATCCATCCGTCCTTCCATCCGCCCGTTCACCCATCCATCCGTCCGTCCGTCATCCATCCATCCATCCGTCCTTCCATCCGCCTGTTCACCCATCCATCCGTCCGCCCGTTCACCCATCCATCCGTCCTTCCGTCCGCCCATTCACCCATCCATCCGTCCGTCCGTCATCCGTCCGTCATCCATCCATCCATCCGTCCTTCCGTCCGCCCGTTCACCCATCCCTCCGTCCGTCCGTCATCCATCCGTCCGTCCGTCATCCATCCATCCCTCCATCCGTCCTTCCGTCCGCCCGTTCACCCATCCATCCGTCCATCCATCCATCCGTCCGCCCGTTCACCCATTCATCCATCCATCCATCCATCCGTCTGTCAGTCCTTCCGTCCATCTGTCTGTCATCTATCCATCCATCCATCTGTCTGTCCGTCCTTCCGTCCGTCCATCCGTCTGTCAGTCCTTCCGTCCATCCATCTGTCTGTCATCTATCCATCCATCCATCTGTCTGTTCGTCCTTCCGTCCGTCCATCCATTCATCCATTCGTCCGCCCTCCCGCTCATCCATCCATCCTTCATTCATCCATCCATCTATCCATCCATCCATCCATCCATTCGGTTGTCTGTCCGTCCATCTGTCTGTCATCCATCCATCCATCCCTCCATCCATCCGTCTGTCCGTCCTTCCGTCATCCATGCATCCATCCACCCATCCATCCATCCATCCATTGGTGTCATCCATCCATTCATCCGTCCATCCATCCGTTTGTCTGTCCTTCAGTTCAGCCATTCATCCATCCATTCGTCCGTCCATCCATCCGTCCATCCGTCTGTCCTTTCGTCCATCCATCCGTCTGTCCGTCCATCTGTCTGTCATCCATCCATTCATCCATCAATCCATCCGTCTGTCATCCATCCATCCATCCATCCATCAGTCTGTCCGTTCTTCCGTCCATCCATCCATCTGTCCATCTGTCCGTCCGTCCATCCATCCATCCGTCCGTCCATCTGTCTGTCTGTCATCCATCCATCATTCATATAGGATTCTTTATAAAAAAAATTTGAAGCATCTATACATCCAACTATCAATCCATTCGTCTATGAATCAATAGTTCTACATTAGCCTTAAATTCTATATTCATAAAAACCCATATCTCTATATACCTCACCATCAATTCATGCATTCCTTACTCAATTCATATGTCCTTCAATTCACAGGCCCACATTAATAAAAATCTATGTATTTATATATCCAACCATTATACACACATGAAATAAATAGATCTACATATTATATTCTTCAAACTATACATTCATAAACATTCTTGTCACTATATACCAACCAAAAATCCATACATTTATGAATCAATAAGTAGGCTTAAATATATCCTCCAATCCATAATCACAAAACTACATATATCTATATTCCTAACAATCAATTTATGCATCCATCAATCAATAACAATCTATATAGACCTTATCCTTCAATTAACACAATCATAAAAATTCATCTATGTACGAGTACCTCCATCTATCCATATAACTTATTATCGACCAATCTATAAATCCCTCTATCTCTGTATCTAACCACCAAACCATGCACCGATCAATCAATTCACACATGGACAGTCATGGACGAAAATTTAGAAATGGTAAGCAGGTGTTGGGCGCAGAAAATGTTTGTCGCTAAGGGCGCCATTTTTTATGCTACGGTCCTGCTTCATTCAATAAACACTGTAGCTCTCCCTATACGTTTAATTTCTCTTCAAAATCCACCCCTCACCACAGGGTGAAGAACTTGAAACGTTGACTGAAGTTTATGGTCTATATACGTTTTTCCAAGAGCTTGATCATTATTCAAAAAGGTGTTAACCAGACCGGAATGTAGGCCTAATGCAAAAAAATTCGCATCAGAAATAGCATATTGCAGTTTCAGTCCATATATCTATAGGATAAATTTAGCACTCTGATTTTAGAGGGGCTTATGAAAATGAGGCCTATGTTCTACATTGTTAAATATTAACAAAATGGAGAACTGAAATACCTGTAACATTTTAATATTCAGGGAGTTATTGGGGCAGGTGCCACCGCTTACAATTGTTCACAAGGGAAAATTAATCCGATGTACAGAGAATTCACTATCCCTCCAGGCAGAATGAAAACATCACGGTATTCACAAAATGTACTACACCACTGTAATTATATGCATATCACATAGCCTAGGCCTACGAGTATATACCACTAGAGCTTACGGCGGAGTCCAGAAAACCTTCCGACATCTTACAATTAGGCGTGCACCGTGTATCAGATTAACGACTGCATTCAGTATTATGATTATTTAGCCTGATTTTGATGAGAACGTCAAAATTAATAACTTTAAGTCTCCTAGCATGTCATTAAGATAAACAGTTCATCAACACCGATCAAAAACGTAAATGACGAATCATGAAATTTGCCATTCCCAGCGTAAGTTCAGGAGGGCATTCGTTTTCTGTATGGGCAAACGTATAGACGTTTTCTGTGACTAGAGCCCGGATCTTCGGTAAAATTAATATTTGAGGAGAAAAATTCGCTCCGCCGCCGGGGATCGAACCCGGGTCCTTGTTTCTACGTACCAAGCGCTCTGACCACTGAGCTACGCCGAATTCAATCCACAGCACCGGATCGAACTCTCCTCCTTCAATGTTTCCCTTTTGGCCTGACTCCAAGTTAGGCATATATGTTGATGTTTTATGTCCAAGTCAACTGCCATTATACAAGGGCGCACTCAACTGAGTGACTGATTGGCCGGGATTCCGCAGTTAAGTGCACAGTAATCTGTACAGAAATATATAATATAAATATTAATTGTCAATATTACAGATATTATTCTGTAGGACAAATTAATAAATCTTTAATATTCTCATAGCTAGCAGTGCGTATTTCTGTACAGATTACTGTGCATTTAACTGCGGAATCCCGGCCAAACAAGTCACTCAGTTGAGTGCGCCCCTTGTATAATGGCAGTTGACTTGAAGATAAAACGTCAACGTACATGCCTAACTTGAAGTCAGGCAACAATGAGGGAGCAGAGTTCGATCCGGTGCTGTGGATTGAATTCGGCGTAGCTCAGTGGGCAGAGCGCTTGGTACGTAGAACCAAAGATCCGGGTTCGATCCCCGGCGCCGGAGCGAATTTTTCTCCTCAAATATTGTCAATATTACAGATATTATTCTGTAGGACAAATTAATAAATCTTTAATATTCTTTGGTAAAATGCTTAATCATTGTTTGCATAGATATAAATGTGATTCGGAGTAAATCAAAGTGATAGGGCCAATTTTTATTTTGCCTATTTTGCCTTTCTAAGGTGTTTCTTACTTATAAATGCCTTTTTTTTTTGTAATTTTAAAGCAATATTCCTTGTTTATTTGCAATTTTCTAATTAATTGTAATATAATGCGTATGAAATTTATATGTTTAAAACAATGACTAACTTTACTAACAATAGTAAATAAAAGTAATTTATTTCGGTGCTTAATCTGCTAATAATCGTGCTTTAATACTATTGGTGTAATATGAATAATGATCGACAATCCACAGTTACAAATATAATATTATCATGTATTTACGGTACCAACAATCAGCTTTATATTTTAAACTAGTGGCTTGTACAGCAAATGCTGCTGCAAATTAAGTTCGTTAGACGTTCAAATAAACATTTTTCAGATTTATTTTCAATGAAGAATAGTTGTCTTTTTAATAGTTATTTGCTTCCATAATAATGAAACATACTCCCTCTGAATGGATTTTTTTTTAGGCCAAATACTTTCTCTTGAACCTATCCAACTTCAGTTTTTGAGTTTCAACTCGAAAACGCAAGTATTAAAGTCAGGACGATAGCAGTAGCTATTTCAGGTCATTGTGGATTGTAGGCAAAAGTTAAAAAAATGTCAGGTTTGCTAAGCTTTCGAACAATAGCATTTTCGTATAGCTGCTGCATGTAGAACTTGAAATGTAGAGCGTAAAATCATTTTATCCTACTAAGAGATCTTGCTGAAATATCTGGAGACTACAAAATTTTCTAGGCCTCTTATTTTATCACTAAGAAATACCTTTTGATCTTTCCTTAGGAACTGTAATTTTTGCGCTCTCTCGAGCCAATACTGAAGACAATGACACATATCAATATCTACACTACACCGCCATTAAGTATATGAAAAAGACCCAACCCCACTGGGCTAATAAGTATAAAAATATTTGATTTTTAGTAACAATATTATTATCTTACTTAAGTTTTGTAGTTACATATAGCAGCTACTCAGTAAATTATAGAAATGAAGATCTAAATTAAGATATTCTCTACATTTACTTACATAACCTCAAAACGTTTCACTTTCATGTCATCAATATAGCATCAATATTATGTACAATTAATGAAGATGCATCATGATATTAACTATAATAATATTTAATTTCTAATGATAATAATGTCATCAAACCACCTCAAGTTAGGTAGATTTGAATATCCAATACACAGCTGTACTCAGAAAATTATTACACGCTGCAGAGTCAGTTTTTAATAACAAATTGAATTGAGCTCTAAATATGTCGGGAATCCTGCAGGTCATGGCCTCCGTGTAATAGGCTATTGTTTATTGTAGTGTGTGTTTTGTTCTGAAATACAATCAAGTCGGCCGTGATTCGATAAAATTAGTTCTCAAAACTGACAACAGATGGATTTTGGAAAATAGAAAAATTATGTAGGAAAATTGACATTTCACTGAAAAGTACTACTTTTCCGAAAATCTTTGGGTTCCAAGCTTTATAATGAGGGGCCATTTATTAAAATCCGTTCAGCCGTTTTCCCGTAATTTCCATTACCAGTTCAAATTATATATATATATATATATGTATATATATATATATATATATATATATATATATATATATATATATATATATATAGACTAGGCTTGTGCAGCAAATGCTGCCAAACTAAGTTCGTTAGACGTTCAAATAAACATTTTCAGATTTATTTTCAATGAAGAATACTTGTCTTTTTAATAGTTATTTGCTTCAATAATAATGAAACATACTCCCTCTGAATGGATTATATTAGGTCAAATACTTTCTCTTGAACCTATCCAACTTCAGTTTTTGAGTTTCAACGCGAAAACGCAAGTATCAATGTCAGGACGATAGCAGTAGCTATTTCAGGTGATTGTGGATTGTAGGCAAAAGTTAAAAAAATGTCAGGTTTGCTAAGCTTTCAACAATAGCATTTTCATATAGCTGCTGCAAGAACTTGAAATGTAGAGCGTAAAATCATTTTATCCTACTAAGAGATCTTGCTGAAATGATCTGGAGACTACAAAATTTTCTAGGCCTCTTATTTTGTCAGTAAGTAATACCTTTTGATCTTTCCTTAGGAACTGTAATTTTTGCGCTCTCTCGAGCCAATACTGAAGACAATGACACATATCAATATCTACACTACACCGCCAATAAGTATATGAAAGAGACCCAACCCCACTGGGTTAATAAGCATAAAAATATTTGATTTTTAATAATAATATTATTATCTTACTTAAGCTTTGTAGTTATATATAGCAGCCACTCAGTAAATGGTAGAAATGAAGATCTAAATTGAGATATTCTCTACATTTACTTACATAACCTCAAAACGTTTCACTTTCATGTCATCAATATAGCATCAATATTATGTACAATTAATGAAAAATAGACGAATCATGATATTAACTATAATAAATTTAATTTCTAATGATAATAATGTCATCAAACCACCTCAAGTTTCGTAGATTTGAATTTCCACTACACAGCTGTATTCAGAAAATTATACACTGCAGAATCAGTTTTTAATAACAAACTGAATTGAGCTCTAAATATGTCGGCAATCCTGCAGGTCATGGCCTTCGTGTAATAGTCTATTGTTTATTGTATTGTGTGTTTTGTTCTGAAATTCAATCAAGTCGGCCGTGATTCGATAAAATTAGTTCTCAAAACTGACAACAGATGGATTTTGGAAAATAGGAAAACTATGTAGGAAAATTGACATTTCACTGAAAAGTACTACTTTTCCGAAAATCTTTGGGTTCCAAGCTTCAAAATGAGGGGCCATTTATTAAAATCCGTTCAGCCGTTTTCCCTTAATTTCCATTACCAGTTAAATAAATAAATAAATAAATAAATAAATAAATAAATAAATAAATAAAGTTGTCACGTTAAATTTTCAAAAAGTTACAATAAATGTTTATTATAGGAGAAAGAAATTTAGTGAGAACAGTAGCTATTATAGTGACTGAAGGGCTAGAATGCCTAAATTCAGTAAACCAATGCAAAGTAAAACGTTAAATATGTGTTTTCAATCGACGGAACAGTTTTGTTAAATGAAAAGAAATAAATTTTAAATAAATAAATAAAATAAATATAATAAATAAAATAATATGCCTTTTTCAAAGATAATTGTCTTTTTTAAGACTTTTTTGCCTGCCTATTTTAACTGTTATAGCCTAAATGCCCAAACATCGGGGTTCTACTTTCAGCTCCGTTTGGGACTCGCAGGGAGGTCCGTAGTTCGATTCCCGGACCGACTAACCTGACTGTGGTTATTCCGTGGTTTTCCATAGTTACTCAGGCAAATGCCGAGTTGGAATTTTCATTGTCACGGTCCATTTCCCTTCTCCTCCCGTGTAGAAAAAGAATGTAGATTTCATATCATTTACCTTCTTCATATCATTGTATATAGGCTAGACATATTCAGGTCAAGACGCATATCTTCGTCTCTTCCTCCGTTTACAGGGGGAGGGTCCTCTGCAACGTCCTTGGGGCCTCCCGCCATATCTCTGGGAGGCAGGAGGACCTTCGACACCTTGGAAGGGCCGTTGAAATGGATCCTGTGCTGCTTGGTCACTTTGGAGGTATGAACTTAGGGCGGAGAGGGTCACATGCGGCCGGTGGGCTGGTACACCTCATCCCATAAATACGGGGTCCACAATAGGCCTCAGTATGGCCGACGTGCAAAGAGTCGTCCCTAACCCGTCCCTAGCCATCGTGACCTAACCTAACCTACGACGAACACTGGTTTCAAAGATACCTCATCCCTACTAATCGATAGAGATCGATAATGTGTTCATGCAAGTGTGGCTTCTTTGGTTATTACCTCTACGAATAGATGGCGAAGATAAGTCAGTGTCGCCAATAGTACATAAATGGAGGGTCTGATGCAACCCTGGGCCATAAGCTTGAAACCGTGGAACCAAAAAGGTGTACTAAAGACTGTGTGATGTATCTTGTCTCACTGTGAAAAGAGAGAGAAAGGAGATATGTCTTACTTCGTCTGTGTTGTTATGGCGATGGGGAAGTGGAGCGGTGCCGTCCATCCATCCAGTGGCGGAAGGGACTAGTTGATACATTCTGTAGCGCAAAATAAAATAACAAAATATCTCTCTTCGTACTGTGTAGTTCCGTCACTGAGCTTGTCTTTCAAGAAACTGAGTTCCGGCAGCCTGTACAATAACAAGGTTTTGAAAGGAATCCCGAAAATTTACAACCCTCCTATAATCTCCACCCTCACTTGAAGGGACTTGGTTTTATTGCTACTGAGACAAGATAAACCTTACCAGGTTATAGTATGGCCGTCAAATTATCCATAGTTCATCTCTTTTTCCGGTGTGTTTATAAGCTGTTTTATTCATATTATTACGATTACAAATTGTTTCATATTGTTGTGAATATTTCACAAGTGTAGTCCAGTTCAGCAGGTGTTACTTTTTTATAAATAAGCTAATATTCTGTTCGGCTCAACTGTAGAATATGTTCGTTGATATTTCCCCCTATGCTTTAATATGAAGGAATGCCAACGTCCTTCTTGATAAAAGAAAGAATGTGGAAATGAAGTGTTCAGTCCATGTCACAACCGTAACACTTTTAATAAATATACAGTGAAATATACATTGATATAATAATCTGTTTATGCTCGACCATGCCGAAATGTAGTAATTATACACCTGGTAGCAGACCTTTAATGCATGTCATTAAAGTACACCTACTCATTAAAGGTCAGGTCTTTCAGCCAATGACGACTCAAGTTACAACTGTTCAGCCAATGACAGGTCAGCTTTCTACCGTTATAAAACCGCAAGTATCGATTATTCTCGGATATGCAATCGAAAGAGAATTAGCGAAAAGTCACGGAGGCTGGAAATCCAATACTGTCGCAGAAGGTTATGATCTGTTACTGTAATAATTAGCATTAATTGTAAATAATATTCAAATAAATTCAATTTGTCATCTCGTTTTTCAATGTCTAATTTAATTCCAATGTTATCTCTGTAGGTTCTTATGGCATAACAAGGTCAATGACATTATTGTTCCTCGGAAAAAATCAATACTTTCGCGTCTGCGCACATCTCGCAACATACGGGACATTGGCCAAGGTCAGATACAAAGAAAATTAATAATATCAAGTTAGAAATATGGTCGAGCATAAAAAGTCGTATGAAACTCGCCTATAATGGTAATTAAGAAGCTCGTATGAAAATTATGAAACGAGCGCAAGCGAGTTTCTTAAATATCCATACTCGCTTCTTAATTACCTTCATTATTGGCTCGTTGCATAATGTACTATTATACTCCTGTTACCTCCACATCCTTTCTAATCCGTTTACGTGTGATCGAAACATATAGTAGCAATAATTGAATATTTGGCGATTGGCGGTATTTTGCGGAGGATTATGGGGCACAGAAGGTGTAGTTTGACGTCATATCCGTCGCACCGATTTCAAGCATATTTGTTTGGATTGCTTCCTTCTTTCTTTTTATCATCTCAGATCTGATGCCAGGGAACCAATTACGTTTTTAACATTTTTCAGTATTCAACTTTAAAGTTTCTTCTTAAATATAAAAATAACAATGACAGAAATGTTTTATTTATTGATTTATTTATAACGTATATGTTATTCTTATTGTATTTGTGTGTTTATAGATGTTTGAGTACTATAGCTCTCCGAATGACACGAAAGCTTATTTGTATATTAGATTTGGTTCACTATGGCAAATGAAAATAATGAAAATGCACCTTATCATGATGAGAAATGTTCTTTATATACATAAATAGCCAAGTACACATACACAATTATATGCTTGAAAAAAAAATCAGGAAAACAAACATGGAACAAAAAACTGAGTGAGACAGAAAAAAGTTAATCGATAAAAAAAAATATACATTTGTTATTCATGCAGTAAAAAAAAAAAAATATTAGGAATAACACACGTCACTGACAGTAAGGTCCCAGAGTCAAATAACGCCATGTATACCTTTAACGCCACCCTGCTAAAATTTGTTAACGACACAAGTTCTCGGTAGTGCACTACTGTAGCCTGCATTCGCTTGCAATCTAGTGATGAAATGAGTTACTAGCTGTCCGCTGACATTTACGAGTGACATGATATTCCATCATTTTCCTGTTGTGTGTTGATAGTGAATGTCAAGGTAAGAGGCAATATTTTATTTTGTGTGTTGAGCAAATAATAACTATATTAAACTATATATTTTTGTGATCATTAAACATTCTTCTATGTATAGAAAGTATTTGCTATCTATAAAATTTGAAAATGTTAGAGAAACAGGCATGTCATGTTATCTAGTACTCAGTAGCGCTTTAACGTCATGTGGCGTTAAAGATCTACAGACAAAATTTTAGGTTATGTTAGTACTAAGGCTGACAGTGCAGCATCAGTGTGAAAACATCAGGAAAATCACCAAGCTTTCAACTTACAAATGTTCAGAATGTGCAGTGATGGTATTGGTTCAATTGCTTATCGAACTCTTAATTTTTTTTTATTTTACATAACTTAATTTTTTTGTTTTACTTATTTGAAAACATTCATATTAAACTAAGGTAAATGCTTTTGTGTTTAATAACTTTCTACTGTGTCACATTGTCTCTTTTTTTAAAGTAAGGAGTCACTGGAAAAAATATATTTTCCTAATCCATCTGGTGTTTCAGTTTCAGATCAAGAATCTTTCATTAGTATTGAGTGATTTTGTATCTTTTATTAACAGAAACTCAAACTTAGTCGCTTAGTTCAATTTGTGTTGCTTAAGAAAAATAATTCATTAACAATTATAAGTGTATAGGTTACTAGAAAATAGGTGGCGTTAATTGGACAACCTGTTCCTAATAACGCCAGTTTACAAAATTTTCCTATTTGAGTTCTAATTCTTGTTCGGTATATAATATTCATTGTGATATTTTGTAAAGATAAGATTACAGTTTCTATTTCATAATTTTCGTGTTTGTACATAACTTATTTCCAGAGCAAAAGTGACTGAAGTGTTAAGGTGGCGTTATTTGGTACGTGTACCTTACATAATAAACAAAGGAGTGATATTTTGAAATCAAAGTACAATGTCCTATACATTGGGCCTACTTATCATAAGTTGTACATCTCCATCTAGGTTACATCATTTGCTTCGTTGGCATTTTCTGTGCTGCAAATGTTTTTGTAGAAATCCAGTAGGCCTACACTACAATAATGTACATATGGATTTTTTTTATCTTTGGAGAAAGTGAAAAAATGCTATTCAGAGTTTCGTCTTCTGTTGTTGCTACAATTTAAAGTCCAATTCTTCTAATAAATATTTCGCTTCTACATCATCATCATAACTAGGGCTAGGATTTTGATTAAATTTCATCTTTTTTCTAGTAAGCCGGAAACGTAGCTACTTTAGTATTTATATGTTGTGATAAACCGAGTGTTTTAAGACATATTTGTTAGGGCATTTTTTTTGCATTTTTTGCCTGTTTGAACTCATAAGAGCATCTTTTGTTTTATTCGGTATTTTTTACGCATTTTCATTTAATTTTGGCCATAAATTCCCATTATTAATGTAAAATAATGTTTATTTCCTTTGATATTTTCTTTACATATTTTGTCTATTAATACCATTATTTTGTATAATATTTTAATCGTTTTTCTACACAAATATTGCCATTTTAACGTAGTACACTCCATGTAATGGATCAGTCCAACCACTCCTTCAATATAGACTCCTCTATACCTGCTAATTCCGGCCTTGTGGTAGACTACATGCAAACTAAAAGTAAAATAAATCCATGGCGCTACAGTTCATGAAGGGCCAAGACCGACCAGCTGACTGCTGATTTCACGTCCACATGCTTACGCAGAGGTGAACGATCATACATGGAAACTGCACCAGGTAAAGTAATTAATTAAAGTGTACTACTTAGAAAAAATTATGTAAAATTTAATTTAATTACTAATCTAAATATTAAGTAGTATAAAACCTCTTTTCCTACTAAGGCAATTATGTAAGATCAATTTTTAGGGCATTTTTGAAAGATTTTTAGGTCATAAATGCATTGTTTTAGGACATTTTTTCATGATTTATAGGTCATCAGAATCCTAGCCCTAATCATAACATATAAACAGCCGAGTTTTCCAGTAGTGTTAGTTATTTGCCGTTTGGATCGCTAGCTGTATGCGCAAACATGTCTGTATGGCAGAAAAAGTGGTGAAGTTTCCTTACTGTATGAATATCTATACTGTGGTACTAGGTATAAGAAATTATTATGAATTTCTATTGCCAGAATGAACCAACTACATCCACCTGGCCTCCTGGTGTTCATTATTATGTATTAAAAATAACATACCATGTCATTTGAATCGCTTCTTAAAGAAAGGGCATCAGTCATATTTTTTTCGAAATTGAGGTAACATTGAATTTCCCATCTTGAATGTTCAACACATCATTTTATCAAGAAAAGAAACCAGTCCAACATTTCTTTCATCGTGATATTGTGTTCGGAATGTGAGCGTTTTGTAAAGGAAGGGGCATCGGTCCGGACAGTTTTTATTCATTTCCCACAACTTACAAGCAAACGTTCTGATGGAGGCAAATAAAAAAGTTAATTTTTTTCTTCCACCATGTTAATAATGTCAAAAGAAGTGCTTATACAAATTTTGACCACTCGACCGCAATTACAAGGGCCGTAAAAAAATAAGTTCGCCAAGGGCTGTTAACAGAAAAAAAAAAATTCATAGAACAAATTTATTGAAACAGACACAGCAATTCTTGAGCTATTTTTCAACATTTTCCATCGGAATTGAGACATTTCTCATATCATGGTATCGACAGAGAGAGGTGCAGACGCAGTCAAACGCTGTTTCCGATCTGAGGCAGCTGCCTTCTACAACACAAAAACTGATCCATAATATGACAATAAATTGTCTCAATTCCAGTGGGGGGGTATGTTGACAAATAGCGCAACAATTGCTGTATCTGTTTGAATAAAAATGTCCATGCAACTGTACTTTTTCCTATAAACTGCCCCAGGAAAAATCACTTTCTGGACGGCCTCGTAATTGCAGTTGAGTGGCCAAAATTTGTATAAGCACTTCTTTTGACATTATTAACATGGTGGAAGAAAAAAATTAACTTTTTTATCTGCCCCCATCAGAACGTTTGCTTGTTAGCTAAACTGGACTGAAGCCCTTTCTTTGTGAAGCGGTCCATTTAGTCATCATGGAAAAGTGGAGTGGTGCTCAACGTTCTTTAGCAATTAAAAGCTTTTAAAAGAACGCAACAAATTCAGGTAAAAACATCAATTAAAACATCGCGATATTCTCAACCGAAGGGCGTTTTGTGAGATTTTCAATGGCACGGATGAAGATGAAGACTTTATTGACAATTTGTAGACGTGTGTCTCACTCGAAGGACGTCATTTTCGTTAAACAAATGGCAGACTATGTGCCTTTTATGGCCGGTTTTTTCAAGTATTGTTAGAAAATTTAACGACTGTTAAATTCTAAACAGTTTGTTAATTAATAAAATTGTATGTTTTCAACACCAGTTTGGTTTAACAGATTGTTAACAGTTTGTTAATTTTAAATGTAGGATTTCGGGCAGTTAACTCGTTTAACATTTAGTTAAATATGGCCGATGTCTCCACAGCTGTTCGAACAGAAGTTGCGAAATTAATATTTTGTGTCTCTCTAGGGAATGTCTAGCATATGACTGGTAATATAACATTAAAAAAAATTACTTTGGACTGTTTAAATACATCAGTGTTATTTTATTTCTTTCGTATTTCGTATCCATAATAGCAATGAGGAAATATAACCTTACTTTGTAATTATTATTCAGCACGTCACCTACAACTTTCATTTGTCAACTGTTTGTTTATGGAGCGTGGCCTACTATAACAGGTTGTCATTTTATGCAAGTTTCATGACTCACTCTATAATACAGAATTTAAAGATTAATTTTAACCAATCAAAAATTGTCTTACATGTGTAGAATCATTACCAACTACTGTTGAGTAGTTAAAATAGTGCTAACAAACGTTATAGTTAAGTGTTGGTTATCTTAAACAAAATTATGTTGAACAAATGCAAAATACATTAACAAAGCGTTAAAAATAAACAGACTGTTAATTTAACATTCGTTAAACATTATTTGGACAAACTGGCCAATGATCTCACGTAGCTACGTCATTGAAAATAATAAATTGAGTCAATAATCAATTATTTAGACCTATAACCGCCCGTTCGTCTGCCGGACCGTGTATTTTATGTGCATAATTCGGGGTTGAAAGACTCGGGACATCAGCAAAACCCGTCCAATAGGAGACATCTCTGGATACAGACAGAACAACTTCATAATAAAAACTACTTTTTAGTATAGTGGATAAGTTATACAGCAAACGTGTAATTCCGTGAAAAAAAAAAACTATGGGCAGGGTCGTGTTGTTTATTAGCATACTAACACCTCACGCGTGTTGCGGATCACGAACCACGGTGTTGCTGACTTCAGCCATTTCGCGGGGTTGGAAATGGGGGCCGCACGTGCCGCAAGGCCCCGGGGCGCCACCGCGCCGCGCGACTGATCAATGACTACACGGTGCCGCCCTCACATGGTTCGTAATTCATTGGCAGTCTAACCAAATGTTTTCTATGCAGGCAGAAATTCACGCATGCACTTACATTGCTGAATTTATTTCTGTTACAATGCAGGGTACGAATATGTCTAAAGTCGCGACGCTGTTATTCCCGGCGTGACTCCTCTCTTTGCTTACGTCTTAGGAAGTGAAGGCTCTATAAAGTCTAGGTAGGTAGCATCGTTCGCCACTTTTGTTCTTTCGTTGCCAAGCTACCATACGAGGAATCTACTGGGTGTTCAGTTCAAAGTGTGTCATGGCTCGCTGTATGTCGTCATATGGCTAGCCGATGAGCCTAGAGAATTCAATCTTCCTACACTTCCGCAGAGGCGTATTACCTAAGTGCTAGAGAAGTTGCCTAGCAAGTACGGCGTTCATTCAGAAGAGTACTTACCGATACGTACGGTAACGCCGCCGGTAGTGGCAGGATTGTGAACTGTTTGGAAACACGTACTGAGGTGAGTTTTTTTTTTCTTACTGTCGGGATATGGAGAGAGGGTTAAGACGATTACTTACGTACAGTATTTGTTTACATTAACTTGGACGGTCAACATGAACACGGATGATTTGATTTGTGTTGTGGAATGTTGCGGTACGCAACCGATGATAACAAATAGCCTGAGTACGACTTGCCCGCACAAAACACAGTTCGAAAGAGGTTATGGTAGCACACAGACCGTACAGACCGCCATCTGTTGGTACGACGTTCAAGTTATACCGTACACGTTCTCAAGTTCAGATTGAACGCCTTTATTAATAGGCAACTTCTCTGACATAAAAACTGAAACTCGCTTCAAATCGCTGACTCACAACAGTGACGTCATGACACACTTTGAAATGAACACCCAGTATTTGCCACACCGTTAAACATTATCATATTGTAGCTCCTATGATAATAAATCAAACGCACTGTAATTCAGCAAATAATTGAGCGGCAAATAACGTCTTCGTGTGCTTTCTGCGAACGCCAACGAAAGAGCCAAAATGGCGGGCGATTATATTAAGTATTTATCGAGCCTTAAGAAATGAATAACGTCTTCCTCAGCGAATCACAAGACGCACACGTTTAAATGTAGCCGACCTGCAACGCGATTGGCTGCCGGAAATCAGAGCGACGGGACTATAGTGCTTTATTTAACGACCCTTTGAATTGATGAGGTTACTGAGCTTCGAAATCCAACATAGGCGAGAAATAGTTGATGAATTTTACCTGGAGCCCTCTAACAGAAACAGGGTTCCTTCACTTGTTGTAATTGGGATCCACAGGTTTACTTCTGTCCCGGAGCAAACTATTCGAAAGTCTCGGTCACACTTTTCAAGTAAGATGAAATGACGTCGATGGAAGTTGTACAAATAGGAATTTATGCAGTACCAAGCCTCCTTACCAGGGAAATGATATAGCATATTGCTATACAAGTGTAGCAAGTGCGTTATAACAGGTTCGAGGAAAAGTTTGAAAAATAAGCGAAGTGAGTTTCTTCAATTTTTGATAATATGTTATGCATTTAACGCAAATGTTATGCACAGGCTACTATTTTTGGACGATTGTTATTAATTAAATAAAATATTAAAATAATTATATTAAGTATTAATATCAATTTCTTTCGTAAGGAAAAACCACTTAGAAACAGTAGAATGGCATGTGTTGCTATGCTATTACGTATGTTGTTTATTGTGATTATTTAATTGTTTTTAATGACTGAAGTTATATAACATAGAGGGTGGTATACATAAAGTTAAAGTTTATGCTGTTGCTAAGGTTTTCGTAGTATATACTACGATCTTTATGTATAAAAACTCATAGTAAATTATTTCCTGCGTAGCAGAAAGTTGATCTTGAAGACCGTATTTAGCTTATGCTAGAATTGGTAGTATAAACTACTATTTGTATGCATAACAAGACGTTTATACTTATACTTCTAAGTATAAACTAAGAAAAATTGCAGTTTACCTTGTTTGAGACTTTGTTAGCTTAGCATAAGCGTTTATACAGTTTAAAATGGCAGAATTTATGTAAATTTACGCTGGAAAATCCTACAAGAAAAGAAGAGAACCATCAGAACGCGATTACAAGAAGTTATCTTAGGTTTTATAAATAAAAAATTCTTATGATTAATTTTTATAATGGACTACTCAAATGATGATTTTGAGATAACAACTGGAATTATGTTAGTTGATTTTTGTTATCATTAAAAATAATATATTTTTAGTAAAATGATTCTATGATGTAGGTATAATATTATAATACCGGTACATTTAATTTACGTGAAAAAACAATATTTAGGTTACACCTCAATTTAATGAATAACATTTTGAATTCGTCCAATTTTGACTTTACTTAATTTTCATGTTATTTATTTTCTTCATAATTCGCTTTTAGTCTATTTTTTACCACTGTAAACGTTCACCTCCACGTTCATAACCTGGATGGCTTTTTCTTTGTTACTTCTTGCGGCAGGAGTTTGCAATTTTTTTCAATAATGCCGGGTATTCTTTTAGTAGATTAACAAACAGCAGTTGTTCTTCATATCTCTCTCTCTTTAATTCCCATTTCGTTGTAATTTTCCATTTTCTTGTTAAATCAACTAAATTTTAAGGACGACAATCAATTTCACCCACTAAAAATTTATTATAAACACATGCAAGGCGAAAACTAACGACTCTTAGCGGATAAACCCGAAATAGTCGATAATCGATAATAATCGAACTCTCTCGATAGTTTATACTACCGCCGCGTAGTACATATTTCGTAGTAGTAGTATCAGGTTTATGCATAGAAAACGAAGTATATACTTCTACTTCAAGAATCTTCTACAGTAAAAGCAAAAGTTAATACTATAACTTTATGCATACCACCCAGAGTTTCTCAAATTGATGTATACACACTTCAAAATACTATTTCACAACAAAGAAATGAGTTAGAAATACGATTTTTGCGGTTTATGATTCAGAAGGCAGTGGAAAGCATGGAAACATGTTCATCTGTTTATAAACAAACAGAGATGCAATTATCGTTCGATGAACGTAAGTGGATACTGAAATGTTATTGGAAAGTGGAGAATGTTGTTGAGGTTTAATGACGTTGGAGGGTTGAATTTGGAACACAACCACCAACAAGGTTAACTATCACAAGAATTCGAGACAAGTTTGAAGTCGACGGAACGGTGCAAGATGTGTTGAAAGGGCGGTGCGGAAGAAAGAGAAGTTTCACCGATAACGAGAGTGTTGATGCAGTCATGCAGGCCTTTGCACAATCCCCAAAGAAGTCAATGAGGCAATGTTCTCATGAGATTGGCATCAGCAAATCCAGTGTTCATCGAATTTTGCGAGCTCAAAAATGGAAGCCTTACATTCCGAGACTTGGCCATGCACTAAATGGGACGACCCAGAGATGGATAGGACGAAGAGGAAGTGCTGCGGATTTACCGCCTCGATCTCCGGATTTAACCCCTTCAGACTTCTACCTATGGGGAGCTCTAAAGAACACAGTGTACGCCACAAAACCACAAACACTGGAGGGACTGAGAGCGATTGAACATGCCTGTAATGATATTCCATTAGCAACAATCCAGTTGGTATGTCGCTCTGTTGTACGTAGTTGTTGGGCGTGTACTGTGGCGGAAGGGGTCATTTTGAACATGTACTGGCTTAAGGAACACAAAACCGCAAAAATAGTATTTCTGTCTCATCTCGTTGCTGAGAAATAGTGTTTCACTTTTTCTTACTTTCTCTCATCGCTACTTCCACAGCACTAAGTATTCTGTTGCCAGTATTCTCACTCTCTTTCATTGCCGTATCAGCAACACTTAGTATTCTGCTATAAATATCCATAATATTCACTTTTAGTTAATTCTCTGACTTTTTCCACTTTTGGTATATAGGATATCCCCTATTTCTCACTCATAGACTCTTCCCTCACAATTTTATGCGTATCTTGTCTCACCCCTGTGTCCATATTAGTCACTTTTTCTCGGTGCTTATTCTACCACTTCCTAACTTGTTTGCACTAGATTTTTCTTACTCTCTTTCATGGCTAGTATTCTACTCTCAATATTCTCCACACTGACTTCCATTTTCCTATCAAAAGCACTTAGTATTCCGATCTTAATATCTCTAATATCCACTTTGGAATTGTTTTCTTATTGAGCTGAGATAGGCCCTAATGAAGTAAGGTGGGTGCTCCTGTTATGGCCATGTTCCTGATATGGCCACCCCCCTATTGTGAGTTAGTTAACCAAAAAATCAGCTAAATTGCAGCAGCATCCAATGATATGGCATCCTGGTATGTCACTTGATCGTTTCCCATCCAGGTTGAGCAATATGGCGTCAGTTGCCTGTTTTGCGGTTTTCATGTGACCTCTTCTTATTTTTCTCTGGTAAGTCTCCTTTGTTTTATGCATGTTTTTCAAATGCTTGTTTCATGAAAACCATCGTACTCCATTCAGTTTTTAATGTTCTGTTGATTTGTGTTGTAGTTGATGGCATATCATTTACGAGTTGTTCATAATCAAGCGATTTTCGTGAAAGCTTACCTGCTCCTGATATGGCCATATCAAATGCACCATGACCATATCAAGTTCATTTCACTTTTATTTCTTCACCTGATAAATTTACATGCGTTATAGCTGGGATTACGCAAAAATTTTGTATTGTAAGAAAAAATAACGTCATAATCATGTGTTTTTTAATATGAATAGGTAGAAAATGCGTTACGTTGTAATGGAAACTTTTTTCTTTTTGCAAATGTGCTGGAAATGTTTGGCATTAGTAGACAATACAGTCCATACAACTTAAGTATTCGCTTTAGTGGGAGCTTTAGAAATTTTGTTTCAGATATAAAATAATGTCGGTCAACATGAATAAGAGGGGATTATGGGCTGAAGAAACTATGTCCAAGGTAGTGAGCGGTATAAAGAATGGAAAGTTCTCAGTTCAAGGCGTAAGTAAAACGTTTTGTGTACCTAAACGTACTTTACGCCGCTATTTGGAGGAAGATGGCCCATTAAAGAAGTCAAAGTTAGGTGGGAGAACCACCTTGACACCAGACCAAGAAAACAGCTGTGCCAGAGAATATTCCGTTTGTCTTCTGTAGGTTATCCATTGACTCCTAACATTCTGAGCCCCATTTGTAGAATATGGAACAAGGGTGGCCATACCATGTGCACATGTTCCTGATATGGCCACTAGGTAGAATTTTGGAATTTGGGACTTTTTGGACAATTAATTAATTTATTGGGAAAGGAAATTGTTTTAAGAAAGTCCATTAGACTGAGAACGAGTAAGAAAAAAAGTGGTTTACATTTTTTTTTCAAAATGGCGGCTAGAAAAATTCTCAAACCTTAGCATGGCCATATCAGGGACACCTGCCTTACTTTAAGAGTTTCTTACATGGATTTATTTATATATCTACGCTTTGACGCCTGTGATCATATCGCGTGTGTGGTGGGATCTTTCGGTAATATCAGTAGGCCGTGGAATATTGTTGAGTTTTTTTTTTCTGTAGCCAACATCGCTTGTGTTCATGTAACTGATTAAAATTTGTTCTGTTTATGATATCGAATTTAAAGCGGTGATGAATAATGCTAGACTATGTAAATTTACAATCTGACATTGTCTTTGTGACTGAAGGAAACCATGAAATTCCCCAGTCAGACTGCCGGCCACGGGGTTCAAACCCGAGATCTCCAGAATACGAGTCTCAAACTTTACCGTCTGAGCCATCTGTCAACTGTAAGAGTTGAAAAATGAGCGGTCATTAGGACTATACAGCAAGAATTTTCCGCAACCTCGATAAGTTAAAGCAAGTGTAATGAATTTAGTGCCAGAATTGAATCCAATATCAAAAGCTCCGATTCCCTTTCTACTTAGCAAGTTTTAGTGGCTTGATCATCTAGACGCGAACCTGGTTTTGTTGACACTGAATTTCTCTTTAGTATTGTGACGACATTCAGCAATTAACACATACAAAAACAAAACTTGTGGTGGGAAATTCATGAGGGCACTCCAGCTGGACACAAGAATTCTCCCTGTCGATGCTGGAGGCATCAAATACCGAATTCCCTACGTAGGCCTGTGTATAGGAAGTAAAATTAATTTAGTTTCGAATCGATTGCCGCGAGCGAATGACAAAGCGAACGCAATATTTGAACAAGATGAGATATTGCACGCACGCAAGCACCCATGTGCGCTGGCTACAGTTCCACAGCTACGCAGTAATTGAATCTTTCTCATCGAATTCGTGTGGGCCCACACACAACCGTGTCGCCGTCACCCCATGACCTGGAGGTTATCTTGCGTGCTTTCGAAGCTATGCATCGCCGAACCAACCTCAAACAGACACGATGGATTTCTGCCGAAAATAATAAGTACGACTTTCTTCAGATGACTATTTAAAGCACAATTTTGTTATTCTAGATTTAATTTGTAATTCAGTAAATATAAAATATTCTTTGTTTCTCTATGATAAATTATCTAGCTTTAATTATTCAGATAATCTTTTCGTACTTTGATTTTATTGTAATTGTAATTGTAAATTTAATACTAATTGTAATGTTATTTGTAATTGTAATTGTAAATTTAAAACTATTTGTAATTTTATTGTTCATATTGTAGTTGGAATCTCCTGGTAGAGGGGCAGAGAAGGCCTGACGGCCTTATCTCTACCAGGTTAAATAAATAAATAAATACTACTACTACTATTAAATACTACTACTGATAAATACTACTACTACTACTACTGATAAATACTACTACTACTACTACTACTACTACTACTACTACTACTACTACATACTACTACTACTAATAACTACTACTACTACTAATAAATACTACTACTAAATAATACTACTACTACTAATAAATACTACTACTAATAAATACTACTACTAATAACTACTACTAAATACTACTAAATACTACTAAACACTACTAAATACTACTACTACTACCACTACTACTACTACTACTACTACTACTACTACTACTACTACCACTACTAAATACCACCACCACCATCACCACCACCACCACCACCACCACCACCACCACTACTACTACTACTAAAGTACAGTTTAACCTCGATAATCCGAACCTCATTAAACCTAACCTCCGATAATTCGAATGCAGTACCAAATTTTTTTAGTACCATATGGGAAAGCACAGAAAAACAGGAATTTTTTCGTTAAAATTTCCTATACTGAGGTCTTTGTATTATTTGTATTGTTTAGTTAAGTACAGGATTATCATTTGAATCCGTTTTTTTAGAACCAACTTAAGTCACGAAATACAAAGTTTTGCGGAAATACAAAAACTGTTTAAAAGAAATGCATGAGTTAAGAATTGGAATGTTTGAAATGAGAAATTCTGGAAATTTTTAAATAAAAAAGCCGCCCTAAATAAGGGTTCGAATAGATCGGCCTATTAATCAATTCATAAAGAATAATCATGAAAACCAATTGTGTGACAATTTGAAAGGAAAAAGGAAACATTAAGATAAATGATATGAAAACATAAGAGATGAAGAGTTCGCGGGAAAAACGATGAATGTCACAGTTTTGTTAAGGTTGATGTCATTATCTAATTCAATGGATCACTACGAAATTTAATGTTGTTCTTATGAAAAATGGTAAAAAGGAGAATTATCACCACGAATACAGTAATCCTTTCCTTTATTTTCTGTAGAAACAGCACTACATCTTGCAGTTATAGACTCAATTAGGCCTAGATCATTATCTAATCCTTAACAGAAATGTGACATTCATCGTTTTTCCCGCGAACTCTTCAAATAATTTACAATAAAAGTTTGTTGGGTACAAATGATTACTAAGGGAATTGTCGGATAGGTCTGGTAATGTCGGATAATTTTAACATATTTCTTTTCCATCGAATGGCATCAATCGGATCAAAATAATGCATTAAGTTTTTTAAAGTAGACGAACATCTGCATGAATAGCCATTACTGTTGAGTGCTTCACTGTGTGAATAGCGTGTTTTCAACGTAACTGCAAAAAAAAAAAAACTTTTGAGGGTAAGTAAAGTGATTTATTCGTTACAAGTTATTCTTATATTTACACAACGAGTATGCACTGTTTGATATACCATAGATAACTTTCTTAATTTCTAATTGCAGAAATGCTATCGACAACATGTTTCATGCAGCTGGCTTGTTTTACTGTTTGTGAAGATTCGGCCAAATCGGATATATGAGGGCAATATCGGATATGTCTGAGGGCAATGTCGGATACTTATTGTCGGCTGTCTTTCAATGCTGCTGATAAAGATTTGCCAAAACCCAATATATGTTTTATTTCATGAAATATTTTTAATTTTGTAAGTAATTAATTTTCTAATTAATCAATATTAGAAGTAATAAATTGTTTCATCTGAACAATATTTTTAGATGCCTAAAGTCACGTAATGAATTATAAAAAAAAAAAGAGATTCAGTCTAAAAAAATGGAAGTCTGAATGCCATTGTCGCAGTATGATGGAGAAAAATAATGGGCTATCTTGTTGCTTCCAAAAGATTTGCCCAACGATCAACATTATTTGATTATGTAGGTCCAAAGGATCACCAAAGCCGTTAAATCGGGACGAAAATTCTCCCAGCTTTACTTGAAGAGAAGCTAGTTGACTATGTGTTAATGATGGAGAGAAAATATTTTGGATGAACCAGAAATGATGTTAAAAGGCTTGCATATCAGTAGGCTAAACAGAAATTTGTAATAGTTTCTGATAAACAATGTATTATTTTAAATGCATTATCAGACCTCTTACATAATAATATCTAATGTATCAGACATTAGCTTCCCATTCTGTCAGTGATGATATTATTTCTGTTTTGTCTTAGAAGCCAGCAAATGATATTATGTAAATTACCTAATTTTATGTACAATCTGCAGGAACCCCAAGAGGTTATTATAATACTTAGTAATTCCAGTTTAACTTTTTCAATTACCTTTATTTTGAAACATCAAAATGGTATCCGACAATATTATTACTAATTATAGCTAAGGATGATTTTAACACATGAGATCGTATGGCATCAATCGTTGCGTCAGAAATTTAAAATTGTTTAAGTTTATTTAAGTTGTGAAACTTGGGATCGTGCCACGGGCACCGAACATGAGCCCAGAAACTGTCCAATGTTGATGTGGTGTTTGTGAATCCAAGATGCTGACAACAAGGCTCATATATGACTTGTTTTTCACGACACACCTCTTGTGGCTGTTGCTCGTACATCTCGAAACTTAACGAATATTTCTGTATGCAAAAGAATATTTTTAAAAGAATATGACTCAATATTCATGTTTGAAAATGTTTGACTTATGGGGTGTCTCTCTGATAAAGATTTAACAAAACAATCGCTTTATTTCATGAAATAATTTAAAATTTTGTTCAAAAATAATACGAATTTGATTCTCAAAACCAGTGTTTAGAAGCTCACTTCATAAATTTTGCTTCATGTGAACAAATTTTACTCTAACCTGTGTGAAATGTCACTAAAGAAAAAGTGCAAAATAGGCGGTGGGTCTTCTACATTACATTCGTAATGAATTATAATGATGATGATGATGATGATGATGATGATGATGATGATGATGATGATGGAGAAATATTGGGATGTGTTGCCTGGACCACGGGTTTGCCCAACACAAGATATAAATTTTGGAAGGATCTACCGGGATTTGGGTCGAATTCTCATGGGAAAGGAATTTTCTCACGAAATTTCAGCCAGTGTATGGAACCGGTACCCACCCATTATCGTGATTAACTTGGGGAGCTACGGTAGGTATCGAAATTGGGGTTTCGAAAACTAGCTATAACGGCTGGAGACCACACCATACCTCCATTCTAATTGGATTATCTTTCACTTCTGCTGGGGCATGTGGACGTCTGACTAGAAGCCAGCTGGTGGATTTGGACCCTTCATGGAATGTCGAGCTACGGATATTATTAAGTTATTATTATTACTATTATTATTATTATTATTATTATTATTATTATTATTATTATTATTATTATTACAAAACTACTTAATTAAAAATCAGACTTATTGTCAAATCCCAGTGATTCAAAGTAAAAGTAAATTTTTTCTGACCTTGACGTCGTAGGGAAAGCGCTAAGTATGGAAAGAGGAAGGGTTGTCTGATATGAAGAAAACAACCTGTTGGATTAAAAGAAAACAGTGGTGCACAAACTTCAAACGGAACGTGAAATTTTATGTCGTTATTTTTATAATTCTTTCAGATTAATATTATCTATATTGTCTGAAAACAAAAGTACTAACACTGATTTCTTAATATTGCACTTGTGTTTTAAATTTAATAACGTAAAAGTTAAGAAAATATTGACTTAAATTCCATATTAGTATAATATTAAACTGTATTTGGATGAAACACATCATTCATAAAGAAAGTGATATTCCAAAGAAAGAGATTGAGTATGACATGATAAGTTCGAATTTATATTGATGGTATCTTTAGCCTTACAAAAGTAATCAATAAACTAATCAAAACAATATTACAGTAAAAGCAAAGTTACCTAGGTACTCTATCTGAATGTGTAACTAATATTACATAAAAAACTCTTATCGCATTAGTTCAAGGTGATAAAGCAACTTCCTATCATCAGAATATTAAATTATTTTAAAAATCTGCTGAATACTATAGAGCTGACATTTTTACAACACATGGGCACACATCTTTTGCATGATGTAATAGTAGGCTTTGCTAATTCATTTTTAAAAAATTTATGCGAATAAAAATTTTCAATACACTATATTCAGTAGACCTAATAGGGAAATGTATTTATAAAATTTAGTTGAAATCATTCAAAGGCTACTAAATAAATAGGCCTAAATATCTGAAAATTTCACTTTTCTATAAAGGAAAGTTGAGAAAATATTTCTTTGAATAAAAAAATCTAACATGTGAAATATGAGCATTAAAATTAAAACTTACATTTTTATAATAATCAGACAAATATAAAAATTAACATGGATACAGTTTTCATAAGTTCTCTTCCCTTTATCCATTGAATTTGGCCATCCCTGAATATAGTTCGACCAAGCGGCAAATACTACCTCTTTCGTCTGTCTCTTTCCTTTCAGCTGTAAAGAGCTCAGGAACTGAGCTCTAAAACAACAAATGATGATGGGCATCAATTGACATGACTGGTCTATCCCATCGTACGACAAATAGTCATTTGTCCGATAAATATTACACTGAATGGCCGAAGACACTGCCCTTTGTCGAAACACAAGAGAGATAGGCCTATGTGGGGGAAACCACGGAAACCCGAAACATATTACTTTATACCCTATTATTCTTACAAAAGCAAGAATTGTTGCTATGGCCCTATATCATATATTGTATTTAAAGATTTATGAATATAGGCCTATTATGTTAGTACTTATTTTTAAGTTATAATTATTACAGAATAATCTTATAAAATGATTAGGTCTAATAAAACAAAACAGAGGGATTTAATTAAAAACAGACTGCATCAAATTACTGCATTCATATTTCGTAAAAGTAAATTTATTTCATACACTTTACACTGGGGAAGATGAAGTTGCATTGGTTGTCTGATAGAAGAAAACAATTGCCAAATAGCCTAGTAGTCAGCGATAAAACAAAATCGATAACTTCAAACACTAATATTAATTAGTGATAGATAATTCTGATTGGTCGAAATACAAACCTTTCTTGCTCTCAGGTAATGAATAACAACTTGGGTTAAATTTTCTAAAGTAAAACTAATAAAATTATTAGAACCCATTATATTAACAGTCTTTCTTTTTTTATTTTTTCAACTGAAGACATTATTTTTGGCCAACTGACTGATTGAATCTAGTATTGACTTGTGAATACTCAATAGGATCAAAATTCGACCAATAGCTCAAGAAAAACAAACAGCCACAAGTTCAATATTGCATAAATTAGCTACGTTCACCATAGGTCTATCAGAATGTGGAATAATAAGAAATTATAATGAGTTCAAGTGTAAAAGTAATTGAATATCGGTTTTAAACAAGGCATTAAAACACACAATACTACTGTAGAACTCACAATAACACACAAATTCAATTTATATAGGCCTAGCCTACTTATTTAAATAGTATAAATAATTCGTCACTGTAGATTATGTTTTCAATGAAATGTGTTTATGCAAAATAAAGTTGGCTTCATTCAAACGTAAAAACCATGACCGGCAAAGATCCACTTTACTTTTTCAATAATGCCAAATCAATAAAAAGATGCAATAATGAAAGTCTAGTGATAATAATGATGATAATAATAATAATAATAATAATAATAATAGTAATAATAGTAATAATAATAATAATAGTAATAATAATAATAGTAGTAATAATAATAGTAATAATAATAATATAATAATAATAATAATAATAGTAATAATAATAATAATAATAATAATAATAATAATAATAATAATAATAATATATTACAAACTCAAGACACTAATGACATATTTATAATTTCATTGAGAATAATAAATGAATTAATTTTAATGCATGTGGACAAGAGCCTAGTAGCCTAAGCGACTTTATTGCTCAAATTATAAACAATAGTAGTGAATTGACATTTAAAAGTTATTGGTAGATCCATACCACACGTCACTAAGTACAATGACGTATAAATAAAAGAAGTTGGTTGAAATTTTAAAAGTTACCATGGTTAATCTGCAGACTTGACGTAATTCTCACTTTTTAGGACCATCCCATTCGATAGAAAACAAAACGTTTGTCATTTATTTCTTCACATTTGTTCTGACTTAGAAATTTATAATTTTGATGAAAATTTCATTATCACAGATTATATAATAGCGAAATTTAGAGATTTAATGCTGAAGAATACATTATTGCCGTGTTAAGGTAGGTAGGCCTAATTGACGAATGTTATTTGACATTAATTATAATTAAATTGGATAAAATATTGATAATACAAATTTAATACCAATAATAATAATAATAATAATAATAATAATAATAATAATAATAATAATAATAATAATAATGAATCCTTTGAAACTAGGAACTCTTTTGACAAATGACAAATATTCACATAATCGATGACGTAAAAAATCCATTCATGAAGGAGAAAATGTGTTTCATTTCAATATTGCCTCCAAATCCGTGTTCGGATGATTTTCTAATCCTAAAGCCGTGAATATATAGTTACGCAGAAGTTAAGAAGCGTTGTCAATAGAACTGTGACGATAAATGCATTGGGAAGAAGAAATAATACCGGTAGACTATGTAGATAGGCTATATTCTTACGGACAAGGGAATAAAGAATTTTTATATTCAAAATCGAAGGAAAAATGTAGACCCAGCTGATGAATGCAGATAACAAAATCACTAAAATCACCAGGTGAAAATGTCAGTTCTTTGCAGAAATTAATGTCTTCAAGTTTAATAAAAGTTCTGTTTTTTATTTCTTAGACATGAGTGTTTGTTCGGATATGTTACAATCTCAAATACGTCTAAGTTACATGAAGTGTTATAACCTCAAATTCCTAAACACAAAATTCAGTCATAAGCCTAAGTTAAGAATGCAGTAAGCAATTTTAATTCTGAAATTTAAAAAAAAAAATCTGAGTTGCTACATTAGGCCTAATTTAATCGCTAGGGATGCAAAAACAATCCATGACGTCAGAATTCTTGCTGCTTCCATACAGGCCTAAGTTAGTGCAACTTTTTTTTGGCATGGACATCTTTTATTTTGGACGTATAGGCCCACGATTAAAATATTTAAAATGTATAATTTCGGGGAAGCAATGATTGGGTTAAATCTATAAAATTGAGAGTACACGGGCGCAGCAAAAGTTTTCATTGCTAAAAGTCGGAAAAAAAGAAACAGTTGAACTTAGATATCAGGTTAATAGCAAAGCAGAGATTACGAGAAAAGATAATAAATGAATAAACAATTGAACACGTAGAAAACTGATCGGTTATAATGGTGAGCGCAATGATTGTCTTTTTTTTTTACAGGGGTATTTCGAACCAGTTTTAATTTCAAAGTCGTAAACCGACAGGTTATTTGAATAATTAGAAGTGCAGCTATCAGATATGCATAATTACAGTTAAGCGAAGAATGGGTTAAATGTGTAAAGACAGGATTTTAACGCATAGGCCTACATTCGAAAAAAAATCTTGAGTTGACGTAAAAACTTTAATTACTAAGCTTATGTGAAAAGACTCCATATAGGCTTACTGTAGCGATAAAAATACTAGAATATATCATAAATTTATCTGTTTCTATGGTGAGCGAAACGAGTCTTTTCTTTTTTCATATAAATTTTTTTCGGGAATATTTCTAATCTCAAAGACGTAAGTAGACGAAGTTTATCTTCAGATATGCACAGGCCTAATTGCGGTTGAGAGAAGAATGCGTAAAGACGAATGTGCAAAAGGGCGGCAGAAAATTTTAACGCTGCAGTTCGAAAAAAGAAATCTGAGTTGACATAAAAACTAATTACGAAGTGCAAATACTCCAAACTATTGCCATAAAAAAACTCGAAGACATCAGAAATCGACTTTTCCATGGTGAGCGAAACGATAGATTTTTTTTTCATATACATTTTTTTTTTTCGGGAATATTTCTAACCTCAAACACGTAAGTAGACGAAGATTATCTTCAGATATGCACAGGCCTAATTGCGGTTGAGAGAAGAATGCGTAAAGACGATTGTGCAAGAGAGCGGCAGAAAATTTTAACGCTGCAGTTCGAAAAAAGAAATCTGAGTTGACGTAAAAAACTAATTACGAAGTGCAAATACTCCAAACTATAGCGATAAAAATACTGAAATATATTATCAGAAATCTATCTGTTTCGATGGTGAGCGAAACGATAGTCTTTTTTTTTTTTCATATAAAATTTTTTCGGGAATATTTCTAACCTCAAAGACCTAAGTAGACGAAGATTATCTTCAGATATGCACAGGCCTAATTGCGGTTAAGAGAAGAATGCGTAAAGACGATTGTGCAAGAGAGCGGCAGAAAATTTTAACGCTGCAGTTCGAAAAAAGAAATCTGAGTTGACGTAAAATACTAATTACGAAGTGCAAATACTTCAAACTATTGAGATAAAAATACTCGAAGACATCAGAAATCGATGTTTCCATGGTGAGCGAAACGATAGCTTTTTTTTTTTCATAGGCTATAACATTTTTTCAGGAGTATTTCTAACCTCAAACACGTAAGTAGACGAAGATTATCTTCAGATATGCACAGGCCTAATTGCGGTTAAGAGAAGAATGCGTAAAGACGATTGTGCAAGAGAGCGGCAAGAAAATTTTAACGCTGCAGTTCGAAAAAAGAAATCTGAGTTGACGTAAAAAACTAATTACGAAGTGCAATTACTCCAAACTATTGCGATAAAAATATTCGAAGACATCAGTAATCGATGTTTCCATGGTGAGCGAAACGATAAGTTAGTATTTTTGTTTTCATATAAAATTTTTTCGGGAGTATTTCTAACCTCAAAGACGTAAGTAGACGAAGATTATCTTCAGATATGCACAGGCCTAATTGCGGTTAAGAGAAGAATGCGTGAAAACGAGTGTGCAAGAGGGCGGCAGAAAATTTTAACGCTGCAGTTCGAAAAAAGAAATCTGAGTTGACGTAAAAAAACTAATTACGAAGTGCAAATACTCCAAACTATTGCGATAAAAATACTCGAAGACATCAGAAATCGATGTTTCCATGGTGAGCGAAACGATAGCATTTTTTTTTTTCATAGGCTATAACATTTTTTCAGGAGTATTTCTAACCTCAAACACGTAAGTAGACGAAGATTATCTTCAGATATGCACAGGCCTAATTGCGGTTTAAGAGAAGAATGCGTAAAGACGATTGTGCAAGAGAGCGGCAAGAAAATTTTAACGCTGCAGTTCGAAAAAAGAAATCTGAGTTGACGTAAAAAACTAATTACGAAGTGCAATTACTCCAAACTATTGCGATAAAAATACTCGAAGACATCCGAAATCGATTTGTTTCCATGTTGAGCGAAACGATAAGTTAGTATTTTTTTTTCAGATAAAATTTTTTCGAGAGTATTTCTAACCTCAAAGACGTAAGTAGACGAAGATTATCTTCAGATATGCACAGGCCTAATTGCGGTTAAGAGAAGAATGCAAGAGGGCGGCAGAAAATTTTAACGCTGCAGTTCGAAAAAAGAAATCTGAGTTGACGTAAAAAACTAATTACGAAGTGCAAATACTCCAAACTATTGCGATAAAAAATACTCGAAGACATCAGAAATCGATTTGTTTCCATGGTGAGCGAAACGATAGCATTTTTTTTTCAGATCAATTTTTTTCGGACGTATTCTAACCTCAATACACAGATTATTCCAACATTAGAGGAGTGTCATGAGAATGGGAGCGGCAGAGTCTGACTACTGAGCTACAAAGGTAATCACCAGCACTGCTCGATCACTGTACTCACGCGCTGGACCGCTTCTGCTTGGCGTTGCTAACCACTCTGGAAGCTCTTTAGCTTTACGGTTGTGCGACCGGCCGGTTTATATGTGTAATGCTACATTGTTTTCTCTGGCTTGGAAGCCTTTTCCCGCCCGTCTGCCCCCCCCCCCGGCCTGGCCCGGCGTCCACATATGAGAAGGTGCCCGTCATAAGACGCGGTGTTGGTTACCTCGGGTGTTTCTGTAAGGGCGACACTAATCTGTTTAGAAGAAGCTCCTGGCGAAATTCGATTGCGCTTTTTTCTCATTAGGGGCCGGTGGGCGTGGCCTCGCGCCGTTGGTCGCGGTGGGCGGGGCGTTGCGCGCACGTCGTCCAATGCGCGCGGGGCCGGTCCGATGCCCCGGTGGGCCCAGCGCTGCGCCTCAGTCCGGCTTCGCTTGTTGATCTTGCGTTAGCTGCTAATTCGGACGCTCTGTTTTCTCTGCATTGTGAGCCTTGTGGTGAAAGGAAACAACCAGACTGTTTTCACTTAATCTCTGTGTAAACCGGCCCGTGTTGTGTGTCATAATAAGAAGTTGCTTTGCGAGTGATTGCACTTTTATCGGGGATGTTTATGCTGAGGAGGCTCCCTCCCCCGTCGGCGCCCTGTCTCGTCTTGATGTAGTCGCGCCCTCTCGCCACCCTGGAGCCCGGCACTTACTCCGGGAGTGCCACCCTCAGCATGCACACCCTGTTCGGGGACCAGAATGCCTACTACCGCCACCCCGCCGCCGCCGCTGCCGCCGCCGGGTACTCGGGGGCGGCTCACCACATGGGCGCCGGAACCGCCGCGTACCCTTACGACCAGTACGCCCGCTACCCCTATGCCGCCACGCCGTACCCTCACCAGCAACAGCTCCACGGCCACGGCCCCGCCAAGGACATGGTGAAGCCGCCCTACTCCTACATAGCCCTCATCGCCATGGCCATCCAGAACGCGCCCGATAAGCGCATAACGCTCAACGGGATCTACCAGTTCATAATGGAGCGCTTCCCCTACTACCGCGAGAACAAGCAGGGCTGGCAGAACTCTATCCGGCACAACCTGTCGCTGAACGAGTGCTTCGTCAAGGTGCCGCGCGACGACAAGAAGCCGGGCAAGGGCTCGTACTGGACGCTGGACCCCGACTCCTACAACATGTTCGACAACGGCTCCTACCTGCGGCGCCGGCGGCGGTTCAAGAAGAAGGACGCGCTCAAGGAGAAGGAGGAGGCGCTCAAGCGCCAGCAGCAGCAGGAGGCGGCGGCGGCGGCAGCGGCGGCGCACAAGGACAAGGACAAGAAGGCCAGCCCCGTGGAGTGCAAGCCCAAGCGGGAGCCCGCCGCCGAGCTGGGGGCCTGCATGAGCGCCAAGTTCGCGCCGCCCCCGCCCCCGGACGTGAAGCCCGGCGTCATCGTGGCGGACCACCACATGGAGATGGACACCGGCGCCGTCGTCGGCACCTTCAGCGTCGACAGCCTCATGACGGGGGGCGGCAGGGGCAGCCCGCCGCCGCAGCAGCACCTCGGCTACCGCCAGGGGGCGATGTACTCGTACCACTGCGCGGCGGGGCAGTGGGAGCAGGAGCTGGCGAGCGCCGCCCCCACGCACCAGCAGCAGTTCGGCGGGGGCGGCACGCATGGTACAGCGCCGCGGCCGCCGAGCCCACGGCGGACGCCGCCTCCGGCGCCGGGGGCGCGCCCGGCTTCCGGGATCTCTTCGACGCCGTGCCCAACCCCAGCTGCCAGCTGGGATTTCGAGGTGCCGCCTCCGTGACGGCGTCGCCGCCTGCCACCTCCACGTACCGGACGTACTACCAGCAAGACTGCAGCGGCGCCGCCCCCAAGTACTGAGTGAGTTTGCCATGTCTTTGTTATTGCACTCATTGCCGCGTGCGGGACGCTCTTGCACCGCGAGGCGAGGCGAACCGTCACCTGTCAGCGAGGCCGCACGGCACCGCTAGGAGGATATTCGCACGTCTCATTATTCAGGCTAATCGTCTTGGAAAATAATACATGCTCATATCTGTTTTTGAACATAACATTATTCACACTATTCGTTGTAGCCTATCTATTTTAAGTAGTCTATCTCAGTATTAATAAAAATGTGTTATTATTAAATCTACTCGTCCTACAAAATAATCTTGCATGGATGTTATTTTTTTTAAACATATCATTATTATGAATGTTACTCGTCACAAGCATGTCTAATTCATTCACGCTATTCGTTTTGCCTAAGAATAGGCCTACATTGTCGGCTTACTTCTGAAATCCTGTAAGACCAATTTTTCCGGAATATCGAAATCAGTGTAGCCTATATTTTTTAAATTCGTCTGCTGATAACATCTCGTAAGTTCCTACGCAAAATAGGCTATATGAATTATTTATTTTCTAATTTATTCAACATTAACTTTGACAGTTATTACAATTGAAGAGTCCACTGCAAGAATGATGGATGTCACTTTCTTGTCGAAAATGAACCAAGACTGTCAATGCATAGCTTAAGACATATAGAATGTACATAGAGAGTTATGTGGCATTAACACTGATAGTCATTGTCCAGTAATGATCGGAAAATCACAGTTAAGCTTTGAGCGCTAAGCATTTCAAACTTTCAATTGCTTCTCCTGCAAAATGCATTGCAAATGACATCCATCATTCTCGCAGTGGACTCTTCAATTATTGTTAGATCATATCAAATTTCATTTATTAATCAAACATTTTTAATAGGAAACGAAATATCCATAAGCTTAGTAAAATTTTTAACATACTGTTATATTTTTTTATATTTTATAGGTTATAGGCCTATAATAAATGCACAACAGTTGTTACCTGGGTATAGCCTAAAAAGAATAAGAAGTTATTTTGCTATTTTATGGAATTTCCTCAAATGTGTATCCAGTGCCTATCCACTTCACTTGCGACATTCGGATTACATTTCCTCAGATGTAGTTACGATATTTTAAAAGTAAGCCAATGATATCTACAATTTCATGCTATAGTCTACGTAGCCTATTACAGAAGAACAGGCCTATGCCTTAGGCTATTGGTCTATACAAATTCTGCGTTTTGCCAAAGCATAACTATGTCTTGTTATTTGGTCCACCTAAAGGGCCTACATATGTATATCTCATTGTCATTATATAGTCTAAGCTCTAAGTCTTTCAAAGCCAAAGATGTCTTAAAGGCCTGTAGACTATAATTATGTACTGCAAAATAATAGCCTAAGTCTTATTAGTGAAGCTCTGAGTTTACATCTTGTCGAATAATGTGTCTCGTTATTCAGGCTAGGCATATAGGCCTAGCCTTACGAATGTATAGTAATATTTCTCATTACACAGGCTAAATTCTACGCCTTGCCAAACAATAGAGGCTGTATCTTATTCTCAATTTGTCTCTCTATTCAGGCCATTCGCTTTGCTAAAAATGTGAAGCTACTAGTCTTGCTAAAGAATGCCTCATTAATCGGACTATTTGTCTTGCCAAATAATATGCCTCATAATTCAATTATTATTCGTCTTGCTAGAGAACAAAACTACGTCATATTATTCAGACTACAACTTATTTCATCCAAGAATATGTGGAGCTTTTAGTTTTGATGAAGAATCTAGGCCTATCATTATTGAGGCTATGTGTCTTACTAAGTAATATGGCTCATAATTCAAATTGCTGGAGAATAGGTCTACGTCATATTATTCAGGCTACAACTTGTTTTATCCAAGAATATGTTAAGCTACTAGTCTTGCTAAAGAATGTCTCATTATTCAGACTATTTGTCTGGCTAAATAGTGGGACATATGCCTCATAATTCAAATTATTTGTCTTTCTAGAATAGGTGTACGTCATTTATTCAGGCTACAACTTGTTTTATCCAAGAATATATTAAGCTACTAGTCTTGCTAAAGAATGTCTCATTATTCAGATTATTTGTCTGGCTAAATAGTGGGACATATGCCTCATAATTCAAATTATTTGTCTTTCTAGAATAGATCTATGTCATTTATTCAGGCTACAACTTGTTTTATCATAGAATTGGCTATGTAAAGATGTAAAGATACTAGTCTTGCTAAAGAATGTCTCATTATTTAGGCTATTTGTCTTGCTAAATAATATGTCTCATGATTCAATTATTCGTCTTGGTAGAGAACAGATCTACGTCATATTATTCAGGCTACAACTGTTTGATCCAAGAATACAATGAAAGTTACTAGTTTTGCCGTTTTGTTAAAGAATGCCTCATTATTCAGGCTATTTGTTTTGTTAAATAATATTATCTCATGATTCAATTATTCTTCTTGCTAGAGAATAGATCTACGTCATATTATTCAGGCTACAACTCGTTTTATCCAAGAATACCATGGAAGTTACTAGTTTTGCTGTTTTGCTAAAGAAATTATTCAGGCTATTTGTTTTGTTAAATATTATGCCTCATGTTTCAATTATTCGTCTTTGATACATTACAATATTATTCAGGCTACAACTTGTTTTATCCAACAATACCATGGAAGTTACTAATTTGTCCGTTTTGTTAAAGAATGCCTCATTATTCAGGCTATTTGTTTTGTTAAATAATATCCCTCATGATTCAATTATTCGTCTTGGTAGAGAACAGATCTACGTCATATTATTCAGGCTACAACTCGTTTTATCCAAGAATACCATGGAAGTTACTAGTTTTGCTGTTTTGCTAAAGAATGCCTCATTATTCAGGCTATTTGTTTTGTTAAATAATATGCCTCATGTTTCAATTATTCGTCTTGGTAGAGGATACATCTACATCATATTATTCAGGCTACAACTTGTTTTATCCAACAATACCATGGAAGTTACTAATTTTTCCGTTTTGTTAAAGAATGCCTCATTATTCAGGCTATTTGTTTTGTTAAATAATATCCCTCATGATTCAATTATTCGTCTTGGTAGAGAATAGATCTACGTCATATTATTCAGGCTACAACTCGTTTTATCCAAGAATACCATGGAAGTTACTAGTTTTGCTGTTTTGCTAAAGAATGCCTCATTATTCAGTCTATTTGTCTTACTAAATAATATACCTCATGATTCAATTATTCTTCTTGCTAGAGAATATGTATAGCTATGTCTTATTATTCAGGGTACAGCTTGTTTTATCCATGAATATGTGAAGCTACTAGTCTTGCTAAATTATGTCTCATTATTCAGGCTATTTGTCTTGCTAAATAATATACCTCATGATTATTATTATTCTTCTTGCTAGAGAATATGTATAGCTATGTCTTATTATTCAGGGTACAGCTTGTTTTATCCATGAATATGTGAAGCTACTAGTCTTGCTAAATTATGTCTCATTATTCAGGCTATTTGTCTTGCTAAAAAGTATATCATTATGACTAACTTTCCAAGTCGTAGGCTACATTTTATTAAATGATGTCTAATTTTTCAGGATATTCATTTTACTTAAAGCTTATGTTTAATTTTTCAGAATATTCGTTTTCTTAAGAATATGTGTCATTATTCAGGTTATTTGTCTCTCTGAAAAATGTCATTAGGCCTATGTCTAATTTATCAGGCTACAGTCTATACATTTTGCTAAATAATGTCTAACTTTCCAGGCTATTCATTTTGCTTAAAATATATGTTCAATTTTACAGAATACTCGTTTTTATAAATAATATGGCTCATTATTCAGGCTATTTGACTAATTATGGAATAGGTTATGCCTATTTATCATCATTCAGGCTATTCAATTCATCTTTCTAAAGGATACGACTCACTAATCAGATTATTTGTCTTGCTAAGTAATAAGTCTAAGTTATGACTTATTGATTAGGTTATATATTGATCTTACCAAAGGGTGTAATTGTTTGTTATTCAGGCTATTAAGTAATTTTACTAAAAATATGCCTAGGTTTTTAGGATAGTATTAGTTTTACAAAAAATATATTTCTATATCTGCTAAAGAATAGTATAATTTTTCTGGTTGTTCGCTTTGCCAAAAGATGGGTGTCATTATTGAGAGCATTCTATTTGTTAAGGAATATGTCTCATTCAGAACAGGCTATTCGTTTCACTAAAAGATAGTGTTATATAATATATTTTAAATATCTTCATTGTTCGCTAGCTTTTGATTTTACACTCACACTGAAAAATCAAATCTGAATTTAAACTGACCAACAGTTGAATTCATTGATTAAAAATCAATCTTATATATTCAGAATTCAAGATAATGCACACGTCCTGTTTCGTATCTGTATATTTTAGAGTTAATTATTTTAGAATCTTGTTTCTGTCTAAATAAAAAATGAAATGGCATAAAGGCAGAAATTAATAGAAATAAACTATCTCATAAATTCACAAAGAATCCTGTAGGATAAAATATTTTAGAATATGTGTGATAAGAACTTTCTTGTGTTAAATTTTACCGCACCTTGTTAACATGTTTCGACCTATTTTCGGTCATCTTCGGAACTGCAGAAGATGGCCGAAAATAGGTCGAAACATGTTAACAAGGTAAGTTAAAATTTAACACAAGAAAGTTCTTATCATACATATTCCGAAGTGATACAGTGTTAAAAGTTGTGTAATCAAGATGTGAAATATTTTAATTTATGCTATGATTTTAATAAAAAAACGGAAAACAAATTGGTAGGAAAATATAAATTTATGAAAATTACAGAATGAAACGAATAGTAGCTACATGAGGAGATTCATTGTGTGTCTGAGGATGATTCTCATAGAAGAGTCTATATAATTGCCATCAATAGAAGAACTCAGAAAGCGATGGTCTTGGACCCTACGATTTGTTTCGAACGAGACACGAATCAAGCACTGCAGATAAATGATGACAAGCGAGCTAAATATGTACCTTGTCTTCCATACTTCAGTGAAAAATATGGCATTTCGCTTTACAACTGGGATGTTACAGGCTTACTATTTGGAGCGAGGGGTTGTTTACCAAAATTTACATGTAATATCCTTAAATCCTTTAAAATTCCCTTTTATGAGGTTCAGAAGATTGTAATGGAAATTCTGAAGGCCTCTCTTCAAATTCTACACTATCATCTATATGTTAACACGTAAATTTTTGTTTTAATGTACGAATCGAATTATTATTTTGCTCGTTTCATTTCCCTTTACCTTTTACTAGTGGCTTGTGCAGCAAGTGCTGCTGCAAACTAAGTTCGTTAGACGTTCAAATAAAAATTTTTTCAGATTTATTATCAATGAAGAATACTTGTCTTTTTATAGTTATTTGCTTCCATAATAATGAAACATACTCCCTCTGAATGGATTTTTTAAGCCAAATACTTTTTCTTGAACCTATCCAACTTCAGTTTTTGAGTTTCAACGCGAAAACGCAAATATCAATGCCAGGACGATAGCAGTAGCTATTTTGGATCATTGTGGATTGTAGGCAAAAGTTAAAAAATGTCAGGTTTGCTAAGCTTTCAAACAATAGGTATAGCTGCTGTATGTAGAACTTGAAATGTATAGCATAAAATCATTTTATCCTACTAAGAGACCTTGCTGAAATGATCTGGAGACTAAAAATTTTCTAGGCCTCTTATTTTATCAGTAAGTAATACCTTTTGATCTTTCCTTAGGAACTGTAATTTTGCGTCTCTCGAGCCAATACTGACGACAAACACATATCAATATCTACACTACACCACCATTAAGTATATGAAAAAGACCCAACCACTGGGTTAATAAGTATAAAAATATTTGATTTTTAATAACAATATTATTATCTTACTTAAGCTTTGTAGTTATACATAGCAGCCAATCAGTAAATTATAGAAATGAAGATCTAAGTTAAGATATTTCTACATTTACTTACATAACCTCAAAACGTTTCACTTTCATGCCATCAATATAGCATCAATATTATGTACAAGTAATGAAGATGCATCATGATATTAACTATAATAATATTTAATTTCTAATGATAATAATGTCATCAAACCACCTCAAGTTTCGTAGATTTGAATTCCACACAGCTGTACCAGAAAATTATACACTGCAGAATCAGTTTTTAATAACAAACTGAATTGTTTCTAAATATGTCGGCAATCCTGCAGGTCATGGCCTTCGTGTAATAGTCTATTGTTTATTGTATCTGAAATTCAATCAAGTCGGCCGTGATTCAATAAAATTAGTTCTAAAATGACAACAGATGGATTTTGTAAAATAGGAAAATTATGTAGGAAATTGACATTTCACTGAAAACTACTACTTTTCCGAAAAACTTTGGATGCCAGGCATGAAAATGAGGTGTCACTCATTAAAATCCGTTCAGCCGTTTTCCGTAATTTCCATTACCAGTTCAAATTATATATATATAGATGTTTATTAATTCCGGATCCCAGTGGTCAACCTCACTTGAGGACGGATGATTTGAAATAAATCTTAGTAGTATGGACATTGCGGTAGTTGTTTTCTTTACAGTACGACATGATTTAAGAAATAAAGCGTAAGAGTCGGAGTTCTTATGATTTAAGGGTACATATATCTTGGCAGGCTTCTTCAATGGATTCAAGAGTCACTATTAGATTATTAATTGGAACATAAATTTTTTACACTGTGCTAATAATGGCAGTAGCACAGAAGACTGCATAGTGAGAATTCCATTTAGTAAGTTTCGCAAATAAAAGCTATGGTCGAATTACAATAACAAGTACAATATAGTATTCATTGCACTGTTGCCTTGGATCACAATATGTTTGTTACATAATTCCGCTCAGACAGGTGTTGCCATATTGCTAGTCAACAGAAAGGTTGTGTTACAATAACACTCCTTAACAACAACGACCCTGTTTCAAAACATCTTATTATTCGCTATTGTTTTGCGTGATTTAACACGCGCTTGAAATCTCAGCAGTGGGTTTAAATACTCTAGTATGACTGATAAACCAATGTTACGTATTTAAAAACCAAGACAAAGCAAGCAGCATTCGTTTAAGCTGTAAAAATCTGCCTTCTTCTTCATTCCTGGATTAAGACATTCATCATCCTGTCCCGATCTCTGGACACGCGCCATCTCTTACACGGCGTGCTAATGTTTCCTTTTTGCTTTGGCTTGCTCTTCGTTTGCAAGTCTTTCTGAATTATTGGGTTTTGAATGGAAATATATCTTTCTGCAAACAATTTTCCTCAATCTATTCAAGAGCGTTATTTCAGTTTTAGTTTGGGGATGCAAGATTTTTAGGGAGCACATCATTGGATACCATAATCTGGGGTGTACTTGACCATAAAGAAGGATTTAAACCATGGTATGAAATGCACTGAACATATTTTTAAAGTTAATTATTTCATCTCCATTTCTTAAGTATTTTTTTTATTATAAGTCATAAATATGGTAGTATCATGGCTAATTCTATAAAGAACTAGTGGCTTGTGCAGCAAATGCTGCAAAAAATAAACATTTTTCAGATTTATTTTCAATGAAGAATATCATACATTCTGAAAGTTATTTGCTTCCATAATAATGAAACATACTCCCTCTGAATGGTTTTTTTATGCAAAATACTTTTTCTTGAACCTATATACCTTCAGTTTTTGAGTTTCAACGCGAAAACGCAAGTAACAATGTCAGGACGATCAGTGGGTTTTTCATGTGGGAGTAAAGCAGCAGCTATTTCAGGTCATTTTGGATTGTAGGTGAAAGTTTAAAAAAATGTCAGGTTTGCTATGTTTTCGAACAATAGACATAGCATCTTGGTATAGCTGCTGCATGTTTCGTAAACTACTTTGAAATGTAGAGGGTAAAATCATTTTATCCTGCTAAGAGATCTTGCTGAAATGATCGGGAGACTACAAAACCTTGTAGGCCTCTTATTTTATCAGTAAGTAATACCTTTTGGTCTTTCCTTAGGAACTGTAATTTCTGCGCTCTCTCGAGCCAATACTGAAGATAATCACGCATATAAATATCTACATCATACCGCCATTAAATATATGAAAAAGACCCAAACCCACTTGATTAATAACTACAAAAATATTTCATTTTTAATAATAATAATTTTAACTTACGTAAGTTTTGTAGTTTTCAGTAACATATACTGTATATATTATACAGTCGTCACTCAGTAACTTACAGAAATGAAGATCTAATTTAAGATATTCTCTACGTCTACTTATATATTCCCAAAAGGTTTGAGTTTCATATCATCAATAGGCTATATCATTTTAATATGTATATCAGTGACAAATACTCGTATCATGGCATTAACTATAACAATATTTCACTTTTAGTGGTAATTAATGTCATCAAACCACCTCATGTTTCGTAGTTTTTAATAAGTTATCCAGTACACAGCTGTACTCAGAAAATTACACACCACACAATCAGATTTGTAAATTGAAAGTTTTTAATAACCAATTGTAGAGACGTTATAAAAATCACACAAATGAAGATCGACATATTGTTGTCATTATGATGTCACAGAATTTGCTCTAAATATGTCAGAAATCCTGTAATATTGCTTATTGTAGTGTGTGTGTGTTGTTTTATTCTGAAAAGCCATTAGTTCTCAAAACTAACAACAGATGGGTATTGTAAAATATGAAAATTATGTAGGAAAATTGATATTTCACTGAAAACTACTATTTTTCTGAAACTTTTTAGGTTGCAAACTTCAAAATGAGGAGTATAATTCATTAAAATCCGTTCAGCCGTTTTCCCGTAATTTCCATTACCAGTTCAAATTATATATGTAGATTTTTAAATTGCAATTAAAAGAAGTTGTACTTTTATGTACAATATTACGTAACAACCACTATAATGGTGACGCCCTGGTTACATTTGAGCAAGGTCAATAACTAGCCCGTCTTTTGTTTCTTAAGCGTTTATAAAAGTACAATATTTTAATATTGAAAGTAGCTATAGATCTCACATGTTTTCATCACTAGTACTAAATTATTTTTTAAACTTAAATGACGCCTGTGCATCCATTTCTATCGTCCTATTTACGATCCTGCACTCCTCTCACTTTCATCATGTCAATCTTCCTCTTCTTTTATTCCCAGTTTGAACGGTTCTTTGGTAACCTATTTGCATCCATCTTTTTCACACGTCCAAGCCACTGCAATAAAACTGTTTAGTTTGCACAAACTGTAGCTATAATAGAATGTTTAAAATTAATCTTTTTATCATCGTATCATTTGTAATTATATCCGCTTTAGGGCATCTTTCTGACCTTTTAAAAATGAATTTATGTTGATTGGAATTTTTATTTTAATAAAAATTTGAATTCATAATATTTTTTTTCTTGTCAAGGTTTTTCTGAATTAATTTCGTAGATTTCTTTTAGTGAAATTTATTTATACTCAGATCTGTATTTATGCGTTAATTTTTAATTTTCTTTAATTTTTAACGTTTGTTTATTGTTTACAAAAGATAAGTTATATAGATTAGTCTTTAAGAACGTTCCGAGGATTAACTCTATCCATTTTATTTAGCTAATTTTCTATTTATTCATTCTAGTAGGTTATTTTACGACGCTATATCAATATCTTAGGTTATTTAGCGTCTGAATGAGATGAAGATGATAATGCTGGTGAAATGAGTCCGGGGTCCAACACCGAAAGTTACCCAGCATTTGCTCGTATTGGGTTGAGGGAAAAGCCCGGAAAAAACCTCGACCAGGTAACTTGCCCCGACCGGGAATCGAACCCGGGCCTCCCGGTTTCGCGGATAGACGCGCTAACCGTTACTTCACAGGTGTGGACCGAATTTTCTATATTTCTTTTATTAATATAAAGCATTTGTGTTTTGGAAGCTCATATGAACTTCGTTCTTTTGCCTGCATAATCCCGCACTCTGCTGGCAATCATTGCTAAGTCAAACAGATTTAGCTGTTTGTAACGACCCCAATGAATAGGATACTCTTCTCATTCCCTATTTTTTCACCTGAAGACAAAGATAGAGTCAATATTTGAAACACTGTCAATTTCTTATTTATTACCTGCATTGGAAAAAGTCCAATCTGCATTTTTTCTAAACAATGCACCATTGCTTTCTTCCTTTCGAAAAATCGAAAATCGAAAAATCGAAAAAGAGAGGAGAATTGGGAGGACAAATTTAAAAGGTACGCAAAACGCGTCCTTGCAAGGGTTCGGGACTGAAAGAAACTAAATATGTGAGCTCCAAGCCTGTTGGCCACTAGTCTCACTCCGGGTTACGCTGCTCCACTGAAGGAGCTCTAGAAAATTTTGAAGGGAAAACCGAAAATGGATCTTCCTTTCTTTTAGGTCCACCCTTTTACTGGTTTAAAAATGTAGCGTTATTCTGTAATGTTTAGTGTGACTTTGTATTCTGATTAAAATTCAAGTTGAAGTGATTGAAAGTTTAATCTCTTCCAAAATAATAAAGCAAGAATTACTATTTTCAAATTAATATTAAAGTATTCAGTTAAATTATATCTAGTGATATTTTTCATAGATCAGATGACTGTCACTTACTGCAAATTCATTTAGAATTTCAAAATATGACAATTTAACCGCCAATGTAAATACAATAATAATAGGCCTAATAATAATAATAATAATAATAATAATAATAATAATAATAATAATAATAAAATAATAGAAAAAATATGGAGATTTATCTTTCGTAGAGGTGGAAAAATTCAAATATCTTGGAGCAACATTAACAAATATAAATGACACTCAGGAGGAAATTAAACGCAGAATAAATATGGGAAATGCCTTTCATTATTCGGTTAAGAAGCTTTTGTCATCTAATCTGTTGTCAAAAAATCTGAAAGTTAGAATTTATAAAACAGTTATATTACCGGTTGTTCTTTATGGTTGTGAAACTTGGACTCTCACTTCGAGAGAGGAACATAGGTTAAGGGTGTTTGAGAATAAGGTTCTTAGGAAAATATTTGAGGCTAAAAGGGATGAAGTTACAGGAGAATGGAGGAAGTTACACAACGCAGAACTGCATGCATTGTATTCTTCACCTGGCATAATTAGGAACATTAAATCCTGACGTTTGAGATGGGAAGGACATGTAGCACGTATGGGCGAATCCATAAATGCATATAGAGTGTTAGTTGGGAGGCCGGAGGGAAAAATACCTTTGGGGAGGCCGAGACGTAGATGGGAAGATAATATTAAAATGGATTTGAGGGAGGTGGGATATGTTGATAGAGACTGGATTAATCTTGCAAAGGATAGGGCTCGATGGAGGGCTTATGTGAGGGCGGCAATGATCCTCCGGGTTCCTTAAATGCCATTTATAAGTAAATAATAATAATAATTTAATAATAATAAAATAATAATAATAATAATAATAATTATTTATTATATGAGGTTCTTTCTGTCCTCATTGATGACTTTGATTCAGCACTAGATAATCTTATTCATGACGTACGAGACAAAGTTTTCTCGTGATTTACGAGCATTTAAAGAATCTCCTTACCACAAAATTATTTTATACACAGAATATTAAATATAAAACGTATTAGTTTTTATTAACCTCATCCATGATCATTCCATGCAAGTTAGGCCTATTAGTTTCTCCATTTTAAAAACATTTAGGATTTATTTCTTATTTTTGCTTATCCAGTATTTTTTTTTTTTTCTTACTTTTATTTTTTTTTGTAAATTATTTTGAGAACTTCCAACTACTTATTTCTGATTTATAATATTGCTTACTGGCTTCTATAATAAATACGAATGTAACCATTTTTGTTAAAGATCTCTTATAGATTTCTTCGTAAAAGATATAAGCTTAGCCTATGAACTTATTAAATACGCCAGAAAACTTTAAAAATCACTATAAATTTGTTAAGAACAAAGGTTATGTAGGCCTATAAAACAATTTCATTTACAAAATATTGAGATTAGTAGAAGTTATTTTTACTTTCTTTACTAAATAAACAATGTATAAATATACAATATACTTATTTATGCCGTAATTATTCATAATTATTGTTTTTAGAACAGAACATTTTCCTATTTTTAAACTTCCGCTTTTAAAACGTCTTTTGTTTCCAAAGCCGCGTGTAATTCCAGGCTCAAATTCGTAAACCACGATTATTCGTTGCTTTTATGATACGGAATTTTCATTCTGTTATGAGTCCGTCTTTTCTTGTCCTCAATGCAGGATCTACTTTGGCCATAGTTCTTATGGTATGAAGAAATTACAATGTCCACATAATATGTAGTTTTAAATATTTTTAGGATTGACAAATTCTTTATTGTAGGTTATTCAAAATACGACTCTAAATAAGACTAGGCCTATATTGCGTCTGTACATAGCCTAAGTAATACGATTATTTGATAGAGTGAAATTTATTGTATTGTATTGTATTTATGAACATTCCATGGTATTCATACATGCTTACAGCTAGAATATGGAACAAGTCAAAAAACTTAATACTATTATAAAATCTTAATTTATAGTCACAGTCTAGATGAAATATATACAGAAGAGATTTACAATATAGTCTACTGGTACAACACAAAGTCTGAGTATCAATTTCATGAAGTGTTATTGAATGTCAAATTCACCTACAGAATAGAAGGCGTGAGAAATTTTTCTTTAATTTGGCCCTAAATAATTTTATGTTTTGAGTTTCATTTTTATATCGGAGGCTATTAAAAATTTTTACTGCCATATCCATCTGCTTTTTGATAGCACGATAGACTTGCGATGGAGTATGAAAGTCATTTTTTGACGTCTATTTATGCTATGAACTGTTGAATTAGTTACAAAGTTTTCACGATTACATACGAGGAAGATTATTAATGAAAAGATATACTGACAAGCCATGGGCATTATTTGTAGTTTTTTGAAAATAGTCCTACACGATTCCCTAGATTTGGCACCTACTATTATTCTAATTACTCTTTTTGTTAGAAATATATTGTTACTATATGTGGAATTTCCCAGAATATTATTCCAAAACTCATTAAATGGAAGTCAAAGTATATTGTTTTAAGGTATTGATATTTACTATCTTTTGCATAGATCTAATAGCAAAAGAAGATGAATTTAGTTTGGGGGTAATTTCTTTAATATGATTTTTCCAATTTAACACATTATCGATTTTTAAGCCAAGAAATTTGGTTGTTGTTGTTGTTTCTAATAGGGATCTATTATTAATTATTGCGCTAGAAATTTGCGACGTTGAATTTGGACAGGATTTAAATTGAATTATGTTAGTTTTGTTACAATTTAATACTAATTTATTCACATGCCGGAAAGGCAAATATAGAAAGGACGAAGAGCTTGGAAAATTTTAGTTATAAAATCTTCTTTAGCTGGAAATAGGTCTAAAAATTATGCCACAGTTCCTAACTATACACTCTTATACATAAATAAGATTACAGCATTTTGTAGGCTATAATCTTATACACTGAACCATAAACCTGATAGGAGGACAAATATAATGAGATCGAAGATAAGAGGGCTTGGGCAATTTTAGTTATGAAATCTTCTTTAGCCCGAAATACTGTAGGTCTAAAAATGTTAAGAAATTTTAAACGATATCATAAGTTTACAGATATTTTAGTAAATCTATAGTTTAAATGTACGAGTATGTGTGTTGTTTTTATTTCTTACTCAGTTTGTTTCCGACCTACTGGAATATACGATTTTGTTATAAGAAATTATCAGAACTGATTTCTGAGAAGCTTATCTGTCCATTCATTCTTGTGTCCAAATAAGATTAGGCTACCAAGTTTTATGCATTCACTTTTACAGTCTATCACTTTACATACACAATTATGAACCTACCGGAAAGGCAGAAATAGAAAGACCGAAGATAAGATAGTTTGAATAATAAATTTTAATTATCAAATCTTCTTGAGATCGAAAATTATCTCAAAAACCTAAAAAAATTTCAACGATTTTTCGTAACTTCGTAGATTTTTTTTAGTGATCCTGCAATTTAAATTCGTCTGCCTTTTCTTTATTTCTTGATCTTACAGTTTTATGCCTATGTGCTGGATTATTGAATTTTGAAATAACAAGTGGTCAGAACTGATTTCTTAGTAGCTACATACACATTTGTATCCGAGTAAGGTTGCATTTATTATTTGTAGTCTAATATTCTTTATATCAAAGTTTTACTCAAGCTTAAATAAGGCCCTACGGCCTTAACTCTGCTAAAGTTTTGGTATCTCAAATCTGCCAAATTTTGATCTCCATTACTGGTGATCGTCGTTGCACTACTTATTTACGTCAACGAGCGTTTTGGGTACTCTTCCAGAGTCCAGCCCTTTGGACGAACTCTTTCTCGTGTGTAAATATTTCTGTTTAGTTATATATATATATAATATATTTTTACCATTTTGCGTTAGATACGTTTTATTAACCTGAGATTCTATTAAATATTTTCTAAAGAAGAATTTTATAATCTAATAGCTTCTTTTCACTTTATATATTTTAATAGAAAAGAAATTGTGTAATATTAAAATGCTATCTTCTATAGTCAATACATTATTATTATTATTATTATTATTATTATTATTATTATTATTTATATTAGACCACGGAACTTTATGCATCAAAAATACTGAAAATATTTATATGCAGCAAAAACTATTGAAATATGCGCTAAAAATTTATAGGCCTATGCAGAACTTTACACTCTTTGTCTTTACTCTTTCGAATTCTGCACATTTCAACACCAAATTACCTTTCGTCTCGTCACGTTTCTCTTATCTATATTCTAACCACGACGTAAAAAGATCACTTATCTTAAATATACCTCTTCATAGAACATCTTGTTATTCCTCATCTTTTACAATATCCACCTCGCGTCATTGGAATTCCTTGTCACAAAGTATTAGGGCTGCAAGACAACAAACACCTTTAAGAACAGCTTAAAAGATAACCTTATTAGCATTTCACTCCAATCATACTGATTTAAAATATTATGACTACACTGTTGCTTTTTTCTTTAGACATCATCCTGATTGTGCTGCATTTTCAAAATTATCATAATAATCTCTTTCTATTATCTAATATCACTTGAAATATATTAACATTCTATATATTTTAGTTTAATTCTTACAGTTTATTTCAGTGTTTAATTAATAGTTCATAGTATTTTGTTGTTTAATTCGTAAATAACTCTTGTATACAAAACTTTATCTAAATCAAATTATGAATTCTTTGTAAGTTCATGCATATGTATAACATGGAAGAGAATAGGCCTTAACTCTGCCAGCTAAAATAAATCATTATTATTATATTATTATTATTATTATGCAGCAAAAATACACTTTATAGGTTTACTTCGTTTAATAATGTGATATAGGCCTAAATTAAAATAATTTGAAGTAATAATTGGCATCAAAGAACCATAGTCTCAGATAAATCTTTATGAGATTGATTATTTTTTTACCCAGAGCCTGAAAACATGTTAGGGATAAGATCTTGAATTTTCTCTTTACCAAATAGTGCATGATTTATGTATAGTGCAAAAAAAAAAATTCCAGTTATTGGCAAACTTTTCCAAGTTTCTGGTCAGTTTGTTCCCACTACTTGATTGTATAGTATAAGTTATTTAAATGAAAATTTCACTCCACTTGTCTTCATTGACGCAGTTTTGTTTCTATGAAACCGGAGCACTGGCAGCATTATCATCTCAGCAATTTCATATCCTCAACAGAAATTAGGCTAACGAATAATTGGTTTTATTTCTCACATAATTTTTATATTTTTTTGAAATTATTCTCATTTTTATGAGATAAATTTTGAAATTAGACAATAGATTAGGCAAAATAATGAAAGATGTTAATATATAGACTTAAATGTGCAAAATAAAACTATGTAAGTTATGCATTTAAAAGGGAAAACCCTCGAAATAGGCTATGCATTCACTAGAACGTAAAAACCGTGATCGGCAAAGACCCACTTTTACTTTTTAAATATGCCAAATCAACAAAAACATCCAGTTCCGATGTATTATTATTATATTATTATATTATTATTATTATTATTATTATTATTATTATTATTATTATTGTTATTGTGAAGTAATCATTTGAATAACTTTGAAGTTCTTTTTTATTTTTCCGAAAAATTAATAGGTCAATAACTTGTAGGCTAAGAAGTAGAACAGTAGTAGAAAATAGGCCTAAGAACAAATAGACCTCTGATAAAATAATGTAACGATCTGGGATGCAATTATCATACGAATATGAAAAAATATTTTCAAACAAATAATGAATACTGTAAAACCTCACTAATTTGGACTTAATTAATTCTGAATTCGCGATAATTCTGGCTGTGAGCCATAGCAATGTGGATTCAGATAGAAACAGTAAATAAATGTATGAATTTCTAGTACAGACTTGTTTCGTTTTTACCACACGTACGTACAGTAGTGTATTATCAAGCCTATTTGAAGCAACTTTGGATATCTTATCTTTAATCTGATTAATCCTATTTAATTTTGATAACATTTGTTGTTTTTATAGCTATTAAATCTGTATACTGTATAGTAATTAAGATATATGGTCATCTAGTTTCTATTGAACAATATCAGTTCACACGTACACTGTTATATTATAGGCTATCCCTTGTTATAGGTTACTAATTAAGGCAGCGTTTCTCAAACTTTTTTGAAGTGGGGACCACCTTACTCTTGTTTCCTTCGAAAGAAAATTTATCATTTTCGTAGCATATTTTAATACCTTACTTACTTACTTATACAAATGGCTTTTAAGGAACCCGAAGGTTCATTGCCGCCCTCACATAAGCCCGCCAGCGGTCCCTATCCTTGCAAGATTAATCCAGTCTCTATCATCATATCCCACCTCCCTCAAATCCATTTTAATATTATCCTCCCAACGTCTCGGCCTCCCTAAAGGTCTTTTTCCCTCCGGTCTCCCAACTAACATATATGCATTTCTGGATTTTTGCCCATCTCAAACGTCTCGATTTTATGTTCCTAATTATGTCAGGTGAAGAATACAATGTGCAGTTCTGTGTTGTGTAACTTTCTCCATTCTCCTGTAACTTCATTAGCCCCAAATATTTTCCTAAGCACCTTATTCTCAAACATCTATGTTTCTCAGAGTGAGAGTCCAAGTTTCACAACCATACAGAACAACCGGTAATATAACTGTTTTATAAATTCTAACTTTCAGATTTTTGGACAGCAGACTGGATGATAAGAGCTTCTCAACCGAATAATAACACGCATTTCCCATATTTATTCTTTTTGAGTGTCATTTATATTTGTTACTGTTGCTCCAAGATATTTGAATTTTTCCACCTTCGAAGGATAAATCTCCAATTTTTATATTTCCATTTCAATATTCTGGTCACGAGACATAATCATATACTTTGTCTTTTCGGGATTTACTTCCAAACCGATCGCAAATTTATCATAACAACCCATTTAAAAAAACAGCTTGTTACGTATCCCTATATTTTAATACCAGTATACTTATATTTTAAAATTGAATTAAGGTTCTGTACTTTGGTCCTCTGTTATGAATTCAGGTGATCCCTGGCTGAGTTACAGGCGCGGCGCCAGATGTGCAGGAAAATATGTCGAGAAACAACATGTGTATAGTGTTTTAAATTCCTCTTTTGTTGCTGAGAGTAGAGTGGGAAGTCGATAGATGGGTAGGATAATAAATTTCATAAAATGTCAGTACTGGGAGAAAAAGTGAAATTCGATTGCAATGTGTCATTTCCAAACTCTGAGATTTTAAGCTACAGTGATGATCGAATTTTATTTTTCTTCTGTCTTTTTGAAAGCAGTTCGTTTGAGAAACGCTAAATTAAGGGAACATTTTTATTTTCGAACTTTTACTAATTCTGGCCAGGTCTCGCTCCCATTAATCCGAAATAGTAAATTTTATTAGGACATTAACAATTACTGGACATCGTACAATATTTTCAAATATGATCAAGTTAAAAAGACGAACAAAACATGAAGATACCAATAAGGCTGTAACAACATAGCAGTTCCGATTTTGTTATACGGTATCGAAGTTTGGACACTTCGAAAGAAAGATTAATATCGCAGAGATTATTTTTATGTGAAAAGGGCTAGAAACATTTTGCTAGATCATAAAAGAAAAAATGACAAGATTGCCTACAAGCAAAGTTGGATAGATACAACAAGTTAGACTAGGCTATTAAAAATGATTGACAGCAGAATGTTTCTAAAAAATCTTGAATTGTCGACCTGGTGGAAAGAGAATGCTATGAAGGCTTTTAAAACATCTGATTGACGATTTGATTTTGTATGCTGAAACGAACACCTGGTCTAGAAACTGAAAATTATTATTAATGATATGCGAAAAAAAATTGAAAGCGAAAACAAAATCATAGTCGATAAGTGTAGATAGTCAATCATTCATAGTGTTCTGCCTAAGGGAGGTCCTTCGCTTCTATCCCAGGATTCTACAATCTCCCTTACTTTTCGTCTTCCTCTTACATGCCGCATACGATGATGATAATAATAATAATAATAATAATAATAATAATAATTTATTATTTAATAATAATAATAATATTAATAATAATATTAATATTAATAATAATAATATTAATAATAATAATATTAATAATAATAATATTAATAATAATAATATTAATAATAATATTAATAATAATATTAATAATAATAATATTAATAATAATATTAATAATAATATTAATAATAATAATATTATTAATAATAATATTAATAATAATAATATTAATAATAATAATAATAATATTAATAATAATAATATTAATAATAATAATATTAATAATAATAATATTAATAATAATAATAATATTAATAATATTAATAATATTAATAATAATAATAATATTAATAATAATAATAATAATAATAATAATAATAATAATAATAATAATGATTTATTTTAGCTGGCAGAGTTAAGGCCGTAAGCCATCTCTTCCACTCAACCAGCAAAAGTATACATACATATGTATGTATCAACTTACAAAGAATTCAAGAATTTGATTTAGATAAGACCTACATGTATACAATAGTTATTTACGAATTAAACAACAAAATACTATGAACTATTAATTAAACACTAAAATACAAACTACGTAGCAGAATTAAGCTAAAATATATAGAATGTTGATATATTTCAAATAATGTTAGATAATAGAAAGAGTTTATTATGAGACAATTTTGAAAATACAGCACTATCAGGATGCATGTCTAAAGAAAGGAATAACAATGTAGACAGTGATAGTTTAAGTCAGTCGATGTATATGTCTTAAATTTTATACATCATCTGATAACTCCTTCTGCCCTGAAATTTTCTCCGTTCACCATTCCTTCCAGTGCATCCTTCAGTATGCAGTTTCTTCTCAGCCAGTGACCCAACTAACTTCTTTCTCTCTTCCTGATCAGTTTCAGCATCATTCTTTCTTCACTCACTCTTTCCAACACAACTTTATTTCTTATTCTGTCTGTCCATTTCGCACGCTCCATCCTTCTCCATATCCACATTTCAAATACTTCTATTCGCTTCTCTTCATTTCATCGTAATGTCCACGTTTCTGCCCCATACCGTGTAAGCAGTGTTGGCCTGGTAATTCTTTTCTTGACCATACGCTCCACCCCTTCTTTTCTCCCTTGAAATATTTTACTCTCCTCTCTCTATCTCTCCGACTGTCACATAATGATTTTTTAATATTAGAGAAGTAAAGAAATTGTTTTGCTTTACATTTTAATTGTACAACAAGCTTGATTTAAAGAATACACCATGTAGCACCACCGTAGATGCACACTTGTCTTGACGAATCTTGAAGTGTGTATTTGCAGCACTTCTTGTTTTTCAATCATTATTTTATATAATTCTGGATTCCAGTGCTGCAGGCGGACAATTTTTGTTTATGAACATCAAGAGATAATCTCTAAGATCTGTACAGATATCCGCGTACAAAACTTGAGCACCCATATGCCGTATGGCTCCGTACAGACAACATTTTCTTTTCGCCATACGATTAGTTAAAAAAATTATAGGTTCCCATACAATGTTTGGCCCCGTATGGCCTCCATGACAGCACTGCGTGTAAGACTTCACACAGAGTACTTTACTAGTCTCTTCCTTAGTTCTTTTTCAGAGATCCGCAGGAAATGCTCCTTTTTCCATCACAAGTTTCCTTTACCATTGCTATTCTCCTTTTGACTTCCTGGCTGCAGCCAATGTTACTACTTATAATACACCTTAAGTATTTGAAGCTGTCCACTTGTTCTACTGCCTCATTTCGAATTCGAACATTTATCTTCTTTATTTTTCTTCCGATAACCATGGTCTTCGTCTTGTTTGCATTTAATTTCATCCAATACTGCTCACAGCTGTCATTTAGCCACAGCAGAATATCTCAGTGTAGAGTTATCAGAGTTTTAGTAGAAGATCCCAAGGAGATTGAGGGACTACAATTTATATAATTATAAATCAACATATTAGTTGTTGTGCTTCATTCTGCTGAACATGTCTGTAATGTAGTTTCTTCTCTCTTCCCTTCTTGCGAAGTAGGTACTTTCCGCTGCAATGTATTAACTAAAAATGTGTAGGGCCTAAATGTTTGAATGTATGACAAATGAATTTCATTTTTTTCTATGATTTCTTCACTAATGTTCTACTTCCATTTGTCCTTTTAAAAACTTCAATATTTGTCACTCTTTACAGTTTTTTTAATTCTACTGCGAGTTCACATTTCCTTGTTTTCAAAACGATTCTTTCAATTGTGGTTATTATGACGATGATAATAACATAATAATAATAATAATAATAATAATAATAATAATAATAATAATAATAATATTTCAAATGTGGATATAGAGAATAGTGTAGTGCAGCGTGTGAAATGGACAGACAGAATAAGAAATGAAATTGTGTTGGACAGAGTGGGTGAAGAAAGCATGATGCTGAAACTGATCAGGAAGATAAAAAGGAATTGGGTCACTGGCTGAGAAGAAACTGCCTGCTGAAGAATATACTAGAAGGAATGGTGAACGGGAGAAGAGTTCGAGGTAGAAGAAGATATCAGATGATAGACAATATTGAGATATATGGATTACATGCGGAGACAAAGAGGAAGGCAGAAAATAGATAAGATTGGAGAATGCTGGGTTTGCAGTAAAAGACCTGCCTTTGGGCAGAAAACTATGACTGAATGGATGAATGAATTACTAATTAAGTGGAGATGCCAATGAAAATGTAAAAAAACTCGATTTCTTAAATTCCACCTTTATTTCATTCTCTGATGTTTAAAGACTGGGGTGCCAAAATTGTATTTCCAAATTTCATCCGCAAGTGTCATCCTTATAATCCTAAAATTTTACTCTTCATTTTCCGAAAGTTACTTTTTTTCCGATAGAATATACCCGTAATTCAGAAACTAAATGACGGATTGAAATTTTGCACACTCTGTAGCTACCTACGTACACGCTTTATTCCAATACCAGGCAAGTCTTCATAGCACGTACGTATGTTTCTCAATTAGCACAACTTTTTTGTTGCACAGAAAGTTTTTAAAAACAATTTTAAAAAATCAAACAAGTTAACCAAGTGACATAAGAAAAATCTTGAGAGCCAATTACTTGACTTTGTATGAAGGAAGAATGTACACATTTCCATTTAGCTATCTTCTTTCATTTTTGTAAAAATGGTGTATGAATACTTACTTACTTACTGGCTTTTAAGGAACCCGGAGGTTCATTGCCGCCCTCACATAAGCCCGCCATTGGTCCCTATCCTGAGCAAAATTAATCCATTCTCTATCATCATATCCCACCTCCCTCAAATCCATTTTAATATTATCCTCCTATCTACGTCTCGGCCTCCCTAAAGGTCTTTTTCCCTCCGGCCTCCCAACTAACACTCTATATGCATTTCTGGATTCGCCCATACGTGCTACATGCCCTGGCCATCTCAAACGTCTGGATTTAATGTTCCTAATTATGTCAGGTGAAGAATACAATGCGTGCAGTTCTGTGTTGTGTAACTTTCTCCATTCTCCTGTAACTTCATCCCTCTTAGCCCCAAATATTTTCCTAAGCACCTTATTCTCAATCACCCTTAATCTCTGTTCCTCTCTCAAAGTGAGAGTCCAAGTTTCACAACCATACAGAACAACCGGTAATATAACTGTTTTATAAATTCTAACTTTCAGATTTTTCGACAGCAGACTGGATGATAAAAGTTTCTCAACCGAATAATAACAGGCATTTCCCATATTTATTCTGTGTTTAATTTCCTCCCAAGTATCATTTATATTTGTTACTGTTGCTCCCAGATATTTGAACTTCTCCACCTCTTCAAAAGATAAATTTACAATTTTTATGAATAAAATGAAAATTTCTAAAATTTTTTAAGCCATTCTTTCTCAAAATATTCGTTCAATTTTCATGAAATTGTCATATACGCTTTACATGTTGTTATAATATACATCATATCCCAATTTGATAGCGCTATGCCACAAATTAAGGGAGTTGTGAAATTTTTAGCAATGTATTGCACCTTCATTGACATCTTCGCTTAAGATACCAGGACACTAAATATTTCGAGTGACAATTAAATAATTTATAATTAATTAATTTATTTATTTATTCATTCGTTCATTTATTCGTGTTTTGTCCAAGTCTTTCACTGTAAACTCTTTTTCTTCAATTTTTCCTATTTTCTGCCTTCCTCTTTGTCTCCTCATATGATCCATATATCTTAATGTCGTCTATAATCTGATATCTTCTTCTGCCCCGAAGTCTTCTCTCATGAAGAAAAGAGAACCGCCTACTGAAGGTTGCATTGGAAGGAATATTTTAGCAAAAATCACCATCAGGCTCTCTTGCGTTGTGTCTAGTGATCCATTACAGTATATTTCCATCTCTTGCGTGGTCTTGTCCCACGAGGAAACTAAAAAAGAATTTGCCGTGATATCCTGGATCTCTCCATTCTGTTCACATGTTGAAGCTAATTTTGTCTGTAATGATTTTCCATATATTCAGCTATTGAAGTTATTTGTAGCTTGTGTAAAATTTTCTGATTTTTTTTGACCGAATAAAGTACAGCCAGCAGTCCTTCTCACAAATTTCATTTCAGCTGTGTTGAGTCGATGTTCGTCTTGTTTTCTAATACTCCATGTTTCATTTCCATACGTAAGTATTGTTCTGTCCAAAATCTTATAGGCCTATGCTTTTAATCTTGTATAAACTTGAACTATGTTTGGTCTGAAAACTCGACTAATAATATTCTGAAACTTCTATTATTTTTTAAAATTTGAAATTAATGTCTTGCTCTTGTAAGTGAGATGTGTTAGTTCTATAGTCCAGGTATACAGTATTTAAAAGAATCGTCTATACATATCTTATTGAGGACCAGGAATTTTCCCTTAGTTTAATGTAACTGGAAATAAAACACGAAAATTATGTTGCAAGAAGAATCAGTATTTAATATGGAGATTGGGAATATTTATTGATTTATCGTTAATTTTTGGCCTATGTCAAAGGCCTGATGGATGATGCAGTCACTGACAAACATTTCTTTCAATAAGCGGGCGTGTGTTTTATTACCTTCGATAGAAAATATCTACTATTAAGAAATCAAGACACCACAGCTGACTTAATCCAATTTGTTCACTATTCGTATCTTAAATATCTGATAATTTAGAAACAACTTTACTAATTTCTCAAAATTCTTCGCTTGAATTACTTGCAGCACTATGATTGAAATGTTAACCTCGTTCATTAAAATATCGCAATATTAAAATTTAGTCTGTTAACTTTAACGAAGAGTGTTCACTTTTAATGTCACAGCTTGCAGTGGGTATTTGAAAAGTGTTCTCTGCTTTCCAGAAATTAGATAGGCTATGTTATTATTTCACAATATTTTTTTGTGTTTCTTCACTGGCTTCAGAATTTAGGATGGAAATTAGGTGACGACCGGGGCTTCAATTTCTATGACAGAAAATACCCTCAAATTATCATTAATATGAAAATAAATTTAAGTAAGCGATTTAGGAAATAATTTTTTTGGACTTGTTACGGAAAATTTCTTGTTTAGACGTGATTGCATTAGGTGTAGTTAAGTAAATGAGATAAAACAACGATTGATCTTTCAATTCAGTGCAAAACTAGCCAACATTATTAAGCATATTTAAATGACTGAATGCTAATGGTTGTTCTTTGTCAATTTTGACAACTTCTTATAAATATGTGTGTATTTATTCACACTGCAAATGGGTAAATACCCGATGGCTGTGGTAACTAATTACACTCAATAATAATTAATAAAAAATACAATTAATAATAAATTCACTCACTTACAAATGGCTTTTAATAAAATAGGTTAAATTTAATAATAATAATAAATTAATAATAATAATAAATTAATAATAATAATAAATTAATAATAATAATAATAATAATAATAATAATAATAATAATAATAATAATAGTATAATAAAACTAACACTGTATTTTGTATTTTTTTTTTCGATTTTATTGCCTCGTGTTATATGAATAATCTGTGTCGCACGTCAATTGTCATTTGCTAAATTTGTTGTCCACATCGTGTTTGTGTTCATAGCGTTAGAGACGGCACGAATCGGGTCACGTGATTATCATGGTCTAGTCATGGCCATCTTGACAATCGCCTAATATAAATACATGTTCAAAGTTCTAAAAAACAAAAAAAAATTGCTATATTAAACTCATATTAAACGTGCATTTGTATATCAACTTATTCAAATTTGGCCATGTTAAGATTAAGAATGTGATGTCGCGCCAACGGTTCGTAGCTTGTGACCTACTAGACAACTGAAAGTAAGTTAGATCTGTTGAATAGGCCTACACGAGTAGGTTATATCGGGGCATTTCCCTCTATTTTATAAGATAGTTTTAAAGTTGCACTATTGACGCATTTTATCATCATTATCATCTTCTTGTTTGTCTTCTTTGCATGTGTTAGACATGCTAGGCTATTATGATCTTTTGTTGGATTTTAGAGTACCATCCCAATAATCTAAAACGTTTTGATTGATAAATAATTTAGCTGCTGTTGAGGTAGACATGCTGTGTGCATACGAAGGATATGTTATCAAATGAATCTGCATTTATTTATATGAAATGTTATCGCTTCTATTTATATTCTTGCATGATATCCATATCTACTCTACTCGCTTTTATATACCGTAATGTTGTACTGTATATTTATATTCACGTTTGATTAAAACGGTATACAACCCGAAAAATAAATTAAAGTTTTCACAAACTTGACTTGATACTTCATTCATTCATTCATTTATTTATTTTATTCCATAGATCTTACATGAGCAATGAAGCTTTAAGATGTGGAACATGTCAACATTTTACAATATTACAATTACAATTTTTACAAATTTTTATAGTTTTACAATTTAGTAATTTTCTACAATTTTTACAATTTTGTACAATTTTTTTACATTTTGGCGAGATGTAGTGAGATGAGATGAGGTCCGAGGATTCGCCAAAATATTACCCGGAATTTGCCTTTTCGGTGGGGAAACCTCGGAAAAACCCAACCAGGTAATCAAATCAAAGGGGGTAATCAAATCAAAGGGGTTGATGCCAAGGACTCGCCTTAGATCATCCGGCTTCAGTCCCACGGCTGGGGAAAACCTCCGAAGAAACCAAAGTCCAAAGGGGATCCAACCCAAGCCCGAACGCAGCTCCGGATCAGCGGCCCGGCGAGTCTGCCGACTGAGCTACATCGATGGCTCTACTAAAAGTATACAATACATAGCCAATCAGATTATTAAATTTACAAACGCAAACGATCATTCATAAGTTGAGCTATATTATAATACAAAACAATTTAATTAAATTTAAGGCATAAACAATTCAACCAGTTGTGATATACAGAAATTGATAATACATATCATGCAAACTACTTCAAATTACAAACACAAACAATTTATCAGTAGAGCTATATAGATTACTATTCAATTTAAAGCATATACAATTCATCGGCCAAAACTATACAAATATATACAATACAAAGTAGCATACTTTCATTAAGCTATACAAATTTGTGCAATTAATATCAAGTAGATTAATTCAATTTATAATCATAAACAATTCATCAGTTGAGCTATACATATTACCATTCAATTTACAGTAGGTCTATATACAATTCATCAGTAGAGCTACACAGACTAGTAATCATTTTAAGAACATATACAATTCATCAGCCAAACTATACAAACATATACAATCAAATTAGTTCAATTTACAAACTTATTTTCGTTAAGCTATACAATTCATATGAAGTAGATTTATCCAATTTATAAGCTTAAACAATTCATCAGTTGACCTATACAGTATACTATTCAATACTAATGTGAATATAAATCAATTATAGCACGTAAAAAATAAAAATATTAGATCAAAGAGAGGATTGAAGAAGTGTGTCATAAAAAAGTGAAAGATTTCATTTAGTTTGGATTCCAAATAGACGGCAGGAAGGGTCGGAATGTGGAAAGAAAATTAGGCTACATTCCAAGTTCTGTTGGTACAATAAAATGAACACTACAAACTAAAGCAAGCTCTGAAACTATAATGGATCTTACAAAGTGTTAGCAATACCTTGTTGCTTTATGACCCAGAATGATAGACATTAACGTAAAGAAACGAAAACAAAAATTGAAATTAAAGAAATAAAACCCTGAAGAGGACTAACAGAAATCGAAAAGGAAGAATACCTCAACAGCTACAAGTAACATGAAAACTAAACATAAGGAATCGTAAGTAAAATTAGTAACCGCAGATGAAAAACTGGACTACTTATAATAGCATTAGGCCTAATTACATCCAAAATAAACCTACCACGAGTTGACGATGATGAGGATAAGAACTGTGTGTATCTGTTTGCAGGTGATTTTTACTTTTATATTAATTTCGTTTTCAGAAAACATAGAATGTATTTCTTTATTTACTTATACTGACCGAGTTAAGGGCATAAGACCTTCTATTACATTTCACAAGGTCACAAATACACAATATATGACAGTCGAGCGGATGAAATTAAATGAAAGGTGAAAAGAACAAAAATACTAACATATTACAAAAGTATATTAAAATAGAGATAGTATAACATAAGAATAATATTTCGATATAAGAAAGTAAAATCAGATCTATAGACTGGAATATAACTTAAGTAATTCAATCAGAAGAAATAGTTAAGACAGGAAACGTAATGAAAAGTGTAATAAATGGAATGTAATAAAATAATTTAAAAAAAAAAACAGAAAAATCTACGATAATAAATTAATCTAGTGATAGAGTGATAGTGAAAAATATAATGTATGGCTTATAAAAGCTGTAGCAGAGAAGAGAGCTTATTTATTGAAGGAAATAGAAATTGAAGAAATTCAGTTTTAATTTGTTTCTAAAACTGGATAATGTCCGACAGTCTCTGACATGCTGTGGGCAGCAGAAACGGTGAAATATGAAGTGTAGAACATTTATATATGAACATTTTTTGGCGTTAGTTGCATTATAAAACATATCGTGAATCGTGAAATTTCTTGTTTCCATATCGCTAGCAGGAATAATTTATTTTGAATGTGAAATTTTATGTTTTGCCAGAGTCTAGTTATTTTAATACGAAACCTAATATTTAAGTTTATTTAACTAAGGTTCCCTAATTATTTCTGTCTATGTATTGCAGGTAAATTAGGCCTATTGAATGGCTGACATATTTTAACAATGTTACGCGCTAGCTTCACTTACAAGTCAGTAGGCCTACATTTTGTGCCTTATAAGCAAACATTCCTATGAGGCCAGATAAAAAAACTAATTCTTTCTTCCACCATGTTAATAATGCAGCTTCTTGTGTATGCGGATGACATGAATATGTTAGGAGAAAATCCACACACGATTAGGGAAAACACGGAAATTCTATTTGAAGCAAGTAAAGCGATATGTTTGGAAGTAAATCCCGAACAGATAAAGTATATGATTATGTCTCGTGACCAGAATATTGTACGAAATGGATCTATAAAAATTGGAGATTTGTTCTTCGAAGAAGTGGAAAAATTCAAATATCTTGGAGCAACAGTAACAAATATAAATGACACTTGGGAGGAAATTAAACACAGAATAAATATGGGAAATGCCTGTTATTATTCGGTTGAGAAACTTTTATCATCTAGTCTGCTGTCAAAAAATCTGAAAGTTGGAATTTATAAAACAGTTATATTACCGGTCGTTCTTTATGGTTGTGAAACTTGTACTCTCACTTTGAGAGAGGAACGGAGATTAAAAGTGTTTGAGAATAAGGTTCTTAGGAAAATATTTAGGGCTAAGAGGGATGAAGTTACAGGAGAATGGAGGAAGTTACACAACACAGAACTGCACGCATTGTATTCTTCACCTGACATAATTAGGAACGTTAAATCCAGACGTTTGAGATGGGCAGAGCATGTAGCGCGTATGGGCGAATCCAGAAATGCATATAGACTAGAGTGTTAGTTGAGAGGCCGGAAGGATTAAGACCTTTGGGGAGGCCGAGACGTAGATGGGAAGATAATATTAAAATGGATTTGAGGGAGATGGGATATGAAGGTAGGGACTGCATTAATCTTGCTCAGGATAGGGACCGATGGCGGGCTTATGTGAGGGCGGCAATGAACCTCCGGGTTCCTTTAAAGCCAGTAAGTAAGTAAGTAATTAAGTAAGTAACCATGTTAATAATGTCAAAACAAGTGCTTGTACAAATTTTGGCCACTCGAGCGCAATTACGAGGGCCGTAAAAAAATAAGTTTCCCTGCGACCGTTTACAGAAAGAAAACACAATTTCATGGGAAAAATTTATTGGAACAGATACAACTGTTGAGCTATTTTTAAACATATTGCCCATCGGAATTGAGACATTTATCGTACCGTGGGATCAACTTTTGTACTCCTGTGTCGTAGAAGTCTGCCGCCTGGATCGGAACCAGTGTTTGACAGCCGTCTGTACCTCTCTGTCAATTCCATGGTATGACAAATGTCTCAGTTTCAGTGGGAAACAGCTCGACAATTGTATCTGTCCCAAAAAAATTTTCCAGTGAAACTGTGTTTTCTTTCTGGAAAACATTTTTACGGCCCTCGTAACTGCGCTCGAGTGGCCAAAATATGTACAAGCACTTATTTTGACATTATTAATATGGTGGAAGAAAAAATTAACTTTTCCATCTGCCCCATGATAATGTTTGCTTGTTAGCTTAGACTCGTAAATAAACATTATTCAGCGATAAGATAGATAATGTACAGAATAATATATTAATTTTTTATGTATGTATGTATTTATTAACACTACAATTGGGTATACACCCGGTGGCAGTGATATATAATATACAATAATTACAATTACAGAAATAAAATAAAAGTAAATGAAATAAAATAAAATAAAATAAACGTAAATCTATAAATATTAGATGTAATAAACCTAGGACTATAAATAAAAAAATATTCTATAATAACGCCTACGATAAGCAAAAGTAAGTCTAACTTAGTCTATAAGTACTTCTATTTCATCCAACTATTACCAATTTAAATAATTACATATCACCTTAATTAATTACATACCAACTTAATTACATATCATCTTAATTAATTACATATCACCCTAATTTATTTACATATCAACTAAATTACATATCATCTTAATTAATTACATATCAACTTAATTAATTATATATAAACTCAATTAGTTACATGACAAAACTTAAATAATTACACTGCATCTCCGATTACATTTTCAGTCTAATCTTCTCAACCTTTCCTTAAATGTATTGATTTTAAGAGGACCACCCTGAAAGATTGCCGCAGGTAAGCTGTTCCAGTCTACTATTGTGCGGTTAACAAAGGAAAATTTTGCCACGTCCGTTCTTTGTTTTCTACATTTAAACTTCCTAATATGATCAGCCCTTCCTGAGTATGATGGTGTTGCTAATCAAGCATTGATATCGGTCCATGCTTTGTGTCCCATTTGTGCCTTAAACAATGCGGTAAGTCTGAAACTGTAGGTACTGAAACTGATTTCGTCATCATCGTCATCATAATCATTATCACTATTATAATCATCTTCGTTTACGAATTGAGACCAATGTTTGTCCACGATTTTCAAGTGCTTTAGTGCTTGCAGTGGTACCAGTTGGACAGGAAGTTGGCGGAATCAAACACGCCCAAGGGAAATAAAATCCTTAGGTTAGCTTCCTTCGGGAGGGAAGTAAATTTGTTGGTCTCATATCATAGATTTCTTAGAAGAGCTCTCTTTCTGATATACGTTTTCACGCAAAACGTTTTAGCTATTTTTCATTCACGCTGAATTCCGACGCCGAATAGCTCCTATATTTCTATATTACAACATTTTGGTCCCAGAACTATTTGGATATAGAAAAAATGAAGGCACAGAAAATGCAAAATTTAGTTTAACTGACAAAATTCTGGAGGCAGTTAATAAAAAATTACAAGTTGGAGGAATTTTCTGTGATTTATTCAAAGCATTTAACTGTATAAATCATAAAATGCTGCTAGATAAATTAGATTATTATGGAATTAAAGGTGTTGCACACCAATGGTTTCACTCATATCTCATAGATAGGAAACAGAAAGTTGAACTCAATACAACTTTGAAATCTGCATCGACATGGGGAACTATTAATAATGGAATTCCTCAAGGATCAATATTAGGTCCCCTACTTTTTCTAGTGTTTATAAATGATCTTGCCCCCCGTAATAAAAGATGTAGGTCATCCCATATTATTTGCAGATGACACAAGTATAGTAATTATAGCCAATAACTCCAACACATTCCAATCTTCAACACAGGAAATTCTCTTCAAAATATGTGACTAGTTCTCTGTCAATAAATTAGTATTAAATTTTAACAAAACTAACATAATTCAATTTAAATCCTGTCCAAATTCAACATCGCAAATTTCTAGCGCAATAATTAATAATAGATTCCTATTAGAAATAACAACAACCAAAGTTCTGGCTTAAAAATCGATAATGTGTTAAATTGGAAAAATCATATTAAAGAAATTACCCCCAAACTAAATTCAACATGTTTTGCTATTAGATCTATGCAAAAGATAGTAAATATCAATACTTTAAAAACAATATTCTTTGCATACTTCCACTCGGTAATGAGTTTTGGAATAATATTCTGGGGAAATTCCACAAATAGTAACAATATATTTCTATTAAAAAAAGAATAATTAGAATAATAGTAGGTGCCAAATCTAGGGAATCGTGTAGGGCTATTTTGAAAAAACTACAAATAATGCCCATGGCTTGTCAGTATATCTTTTCATTAATAATCTTCCTCGTATGTAATCGTGAAAACTTTGAAACTAATTCAACAGTTCATAGCATAAATACACGTCAAAAAAATGACTTTCATACTCCATCGGCAAGTCTATCGTGCTATCAAAAAGGAGTGCGTTATATGGCAGTAAAAATTTTTAATAGCCTCCCTATCGATATAAAAAATGAAACTCAAAACATAAAATTATTTAGGGCCAAATTAAAGAAGTACCTAATTTCTCACGTCTTCTATTCCGTAGGTGAATTCATGACATTCAATAACACTTCATGAAATTGATACTCAAACTTTGTGTTGTACCAGTAGACTATATTGTAAATCTCGTCTATATATATTTCATCTAGACTGTGACTATAAATTAAGATTTTATAATAGTATTAAGTTTTTTGACTTGTTCCATATTCTAGCTGTAAGCATGTATGAATACCATGTAATGTTAATAAATACAATACAATACAAAAAGCGTCATTAAATACATAAAGTACAACGCTACTTCTGCTACTGGTAGAATAATGCGGTCTGTCACAATCTGCAAACGTTTCATCTGCCGGTCTCTCCGGAGCTCTGCCAATTCCTTTTGCTTTAGGTACATATTGTGTATATTGTACAATTTTGAGAGGAGATCTTACGTCATTCAATCGTGAAGTGTGTTGCAGACAGTTTCTTTTATATTTATACATTTAATCTAAAATTAGAGTAACCTGAAGCTGCTGTATGACTTCACCATAACTTGTATGTTCCAACAAGGTGTAACCCGCTACTTTTTGAAAGAATTTCATGTCCGCTGACGTTAGGCTGTGTTAATCTTGTTTTCTTCTTCCACATGTCAGGATAGCATTGCAGAATGAAACTGAGTTTTCACGTAAGAAATGTATCCCATTGTGACATCAAAGAAAATGACACACTGCAGACTATCTTGCCTAAAAAAGGATCTAATATCTTACAAAATAATAAAAAAATATATAGTTTATTATAAAACGACTTTCAGAATTTACAAGTTACCGAAAAAGACAAGGTAAACAAAAATACAATGATAACGGGAATAATAACTTAGGATTTAGCCTAAATAACATACAATAAATGTTGAAAAAATACTAAATTAATATGACCTGAAAAATCATCAGAGTGATCAAAATATTTCATTTTTTGGCCTTTTTACTGAATATGACATGGAACATATATGTGCAAGCAGCTAGACGAACACGTAACAAACCAGAGTGAAAGCAAACAAAAAACAAAGCAAGGTGGGGGTGTGTCAAACCCCACGTCACCAACGCAGGGTTAATATCAAATCAGAGATCAAAATAACATTTAAGGTATATGTACACCCACAAAACGCAAAAAATGATGAAAAATTAGAATTTTCAAAATGTAACTATTTAATAGAGAATTTTCTCCCCTTCAATTTGATATAAGAATTTTCGATTTATGCCTTATGGTTTTCCAGATAAGTCCCATTTTCCAAAATTCTGCGTCATCAGCCACGTTCACTTCTACGAAGATCACTCCAAAAGTAATGCACAACATTGTTTTAAATTTATTTTTTATTCTAAACCTTTACAATTTATGGAGGTCCTAGATACATCCTTCTCCCTTGTATTCAAATTGTATTGTTCCTGAAGGATGTATCTACGTTCTATGAAAATAGAATGTAGGATAAAAATGTAATTTTAAAATAAATATTGTGGATTACTTTTGGAGTGATCCTCGTAGCTGTCAATCCCCTCGTCCAGCATTGCTTGCAAAATAAACTTCTTTCTAGTCCCAAAATAGATGCATAGATAATAAAAAATATATCTGTGACCGGGAGGAAAAAGGTTTTAAGTCAATTTTTTTGTGAAAATGAGATTTTTATATATTCTGAAAGCGGAAACAATTCTCTATATTCTGGTAAAACGGCTAAAGTCAAATAAGACTCCTGACTGGATTTATAGAGCGTTACCAAATGTCCTAAGTACTTTTTCAAATTCAAATTTTCAAATTTATTTACAATTTACATTTGAATTGAATACATATGAATAGATACCCGAAATGAGCATAATGCTCGTGCTTGGGTACAGTCCAGTAGTCTACATAAATTTTACAGGATTCAAATAATAATGCTGATGATATAAATAATAGTAACAACAACAATAATAATAATAATAATAATAATAATAATAATAATAATACAATAATAATCGTGATAGAAATGATACAAAGATTGTAATACAAAATAATTAATTAATAAATAATAATAATAATAATAATAATAATAATAATAATAATAATAATAATAATAGTGATAAAACAAAAATATTTACAATAATAAAATAAATACTAAGACGGATAAAATAAAATATAAAACCACTAGCGAGAGTTAACACAACTTAAATAAGCATATAATAACCGGAAAAAATGCCAAACTCGAAAATCAACAGAAAAGTTCTTTGTATCGCAGACGACAGCAACCGCCCGTATTGACATTTTTTTTTGAATCGAGCACACACAGAATAAAGGACTTAAGAATATTTAATACTTTATTCCTTACAAACATCACATGTTTACTTTCCATGCTTCTCTATTAAAAAGGTCTAACTCGTATTTTAGCTATTTTATCACACACTGATGTCCTTTCCTTTTAAAACTTTAAGCACGAGGTGAACAGTCCTATATTGTTTAAGACCTATTTTGCATTCCTAATAATTATCATTTCCCATTTATTTTGACATGAAAAAGGTCTTATGTTTAAATAGTCCCTTTTTCTCAGATTGGACTGTAGTCTTAAAAGGGCTTAAGTGCGGCTATTTTTGGAAATAATCAAGAAAATTGTTAAATGAGCAACATTACCTATTCTAGAAGGAATATAAACAAATAATAAACCTCTTAATTAAAAGAACTCTTATAATTGACACCAATTTCAATCTTTCTACTGCTCTCCTGAAAGGTACAAAATTTTTACGTAAGAACTTTTTCTTCCCGGCCACAGATATAGTTTATTATAAAACAACTTTCTGAATTTACAGGTTGCCGAAAAAACAAGGTAAACAAAAATATAATAATAACGGGAATAATAACTTAGAATTTAAGTAACATACAATAAATGTAAAAAAAAAAAAAACTAAATTAATATCAAATCAGAGATCAAAATAACATTTAAAAGTGTTATCCCTAAAAATTATGATATAAATGATTTTTAATATAAGCAAGGTCCCCCTAATTACAATGGTAACAAAGTTTTTAATTTTTTAATTAGTAGTCCCAGACTTTCCCACGTGCTTCCACCACCAATCCGAACACGTGTATCTCGGTTGTAAGTAGGGACTATATTGAAAAGTAATGAAGTGTTTGTAGTCTTATTGTACATATTCAATTAATAAAACAATTATTAAGGCTATTTTTTTACTCTCCCTTGTATTTACTTATGTCTTTTAAGGAACCCGGAGGTTCATTGCCTCCCTCACATAACTCCACCATCGATCCCTATCCTGAGCAAGATTAATCCAGTCTCTATCACCATATCCCACTTCCCTCAAATCCATTTTAATATTATCCTTCCTTCTACGTCTCGGCCTCCCCAAAGATCTTTTGTGCGAGATTGTGCGTATTTGCTTGGTTTCCGCACAAAACCAATCCGCGGAAAGCCTAAAATTCCACATTCAGTTTTCCAACCTAACACACATAACAATTTCCCTCTTCTTACCGCTTAAGTGGCATATTGATTTTACTGCTTTAGGCTTTTAACATATTATTTTTAGAGACGTTCAATATAGTAATAATTATAAATTGGAAACTTACCACTGCAATTTCACCTAAATTGCACTGTTAATTATTGTTTTTAAATATTTGCAAAAATTAAGGAAACTGTATAACTCCACTAAAGTTACTGCATTCGTGATGCAAGTAACATTAAGGAAACCGTGAGAAAATCAACAAGATTCCAGATGCCGATGTTATTACTGCAATATGTTATATAAATAATATTGTTAAAATATTAAAATGAAAAAATAAATCATTACATTACTTTACCGTTTGTTTTAAGTTCGCATTTATAGACTGGGGGGAAAAAGACAGACGTATATCACGGCCTGCTGGAGTATAGTAAACACAGAAAACATTTTAAAGCAACAATGTTGAAGATAGATATTTTTGTTTCCAAATTTGCCGTCATTGAACAGAAACCAAGATGGAGATTTCATTGCAACTAATTAGAAATTACTCTTTCAGGTATGTAATAAACGATCTTCGCACAAAATAATGTACGATACACAAGAAGTATGTTTTCTTTGGATTCTCAGAAATTAAAAAAGCTCAACTACGTTTCGCTTTTTCAAACTTTTCCTCGAACATGAAAACTTCAACACACCGCTCTTGGAACGCATATTACTATTTTCCTCCGGGTTCCCAACTAACACTCTATATCCATTTCTGGATTCACCCATACGTGCTACATGCCCTGCCTATCTCAAACGTCTGGATTTAATGTTCCTAATTGTGTCAGGTGAAGAATACAATGCGTGCAGTTCTGCGTTGTGTAACTTTCTCCATCCTCCTGTAACTTCATCCTTCTTAGCCCCAAATATTTTCCTAAGAACCTTATTCTCAAACACTCTTAATCTCTGTTCCTCTCTCAAAGTGAGAGTCCAAGTTTATATACAATTAAATTTTGAAAATTTTCTTATGAGTAGCATAGGCCTATTGTGAGTCTCCTTACACTCTAAAGGGAAAATATTATGTGGCCAGGATCTCTATTGTGGGAAGATGATGACCTGGTCGGTGCTTACTAAGTAGGCCTAATCACTAAGGACCGGATTTTTATGTAATATCAAGATGTGAAATATGTACAATTTATGTAAGAAAAATGAACTGAATATGTACCAAAATATGTAAAATCATGAAAATATTTAATATCAATATCTGGCAGGTATAGAATAGGTAAGACTCTCCAGTTGTGATTTCATAGAGCACCCGATTTTTTTACCGCACACTTGACACATTACTATTTTTCCATCTTTAGTGAAAGCTTCGTCCATCGCAGTCCATGATTTTATTTTTGTCGTTAGGGTTGAAGATATAGGGGCCATTTTAGTTTGTTAAAAGCAGTAGATAAACTCACTTGCACTTTATACTGTAAGTACTAAAACTAGAGAACTGAGTGAAATGAATGACGCAACAGTACTGCAAGCACTGTTTCGCTTTACTGGATTAGGAGAAAATAAGAGGAGATGTGAGACATGTATTTTAGTTGCTCCCTGTAAGAAACAAAGTACCTACTAAAACCTCAAACTATAGGCATTTAAAAAAACTGTTGTTTGAAAAACGACATTCCTGTCTCATTCAGAAGGGTAGGATTATTCCAGCCGAGAACCATACTTTCTAATTGCTCGGAAAATCACATTTTCGTATAGGTCTACTAAATTTAAAGTAAAGAGGTCAAGCAATAATCTGAAAAGTTATTTATTTTAAACTTTCAACATCTTTCCAGTTAGTTCCTTCACTCCAGCTTCTTTTCAAAAGTCAGCTACTTTATTGCAGCTCATGTCAGACTTGACGCGGGTTTTCCGAGGGTGAGTAAGGTTGCAAATTGCATGGGAACGGCTTATTAGACGTGTGCAGAACAATTATAGGCCTATTTCGAGACAAATCATGTCCTCGTCCCACTCCACCGCATGAAGGCAACGATACTTTGAGTGATTTTTACAATACAAGGTAGTTGTATGAAAAAGGTTGCCTTTTCTTCACTCATATTTAGAGTATGGGGTGAGTGCCTCTATTACTTCCTGGAACTACGGACGTTATGTTTCGTCCCGAAATATATCCTTTCTTGGGTAGGTAAAACAGGCATTTTAAATCTGTGTATTTCAAATTGTAAACTTCCCCAGCAGAAGTTTTTTCCCCCTTTTAGAGAAGTAAAAAATGAATAAAATCCCTAAATATGTAGATTTATGTAATATCAACCCATAATATGTAATGTGGAGTAAATATGTAAAAATATGTAGTATCAAATTTTAATATATTAATGGTAATTACAAGATTCACAAAGATTTGTTATTTATATACGATTAGGTTGAAAGGAATATAATATGTAATTACATAAAAATCCGGTCACTAGTAATTACCCGTCCGTAACACTTTTACAATAATTTCAATGAAAATACATTAAGCTCAACTATGTGAATGCACATTGTATGAAAATAAAAATATGAATTGAATAGCTTATCTACCCAGATATCCTTCACTTTCATTCTACTAAATAATGGAAAATGAATATATTAACTTATAACACTTTTACAATAATTTCAATTAGCAATAAGATATTAGGTCTAGCCTACCACTCTTGCACATAGAACTGGAAATGACCGATTTTGAATAAATTGGTAATTTCAACACATAGAGAATGTTGGAAATGTCCGTTTTTGATACAAAAAATACAATGAAAATATTGGCATTAGTATGATATGGAATTATCCGGTTTTGATTGAAAATACTGATTTTGCCGCACTGTTTCTCATGGAAATGACCGAGTCGGAATAAAAACAGTAACATATTCAGAAAGATGCCTTTCTAAACATACCGAAACCGTAAAAAAAAAACTCATCTTTTGTTTTCGGTGGAAATGATTGCTTTTGTTCGCAACCTCCAGAGTTATTAGGCCTATTACGTTTACAGAATATTTTACAAAGTAAAATTACTTGGAGACTATCTACAGCACAGACTGATAATTATTATAATGATTACAATAATTATTCGTTCATATGACTTCTTTATCGGTGTGAAACAAGAACTCTCATATAATTTAACGAACTAAATACAATATTATAACAGATGGATTGAAAAAAAAACACAATCGTTTATGGAGTGGAAGTAGACTCTGTACTAATAATAAATCTGTAGCCGAAATTTTTCTGGTAATTTTCGATTTTCCAAAAATAATTGGTCCTAACATATATAATTAACCACCCTGAAACCGAAAATAACTTCTTTGAAATTTTTGTTTGTATGTCTGTCTGTGTCTGTCTGGATGTTTGTTACCTTTTCACGCGATAATGGCTGAACCGATTTATATGAAAATTAGAATATAAATTAAGTTCGTTGTAACTTAGAATTTAGGCTATATAGCATTCAAAATATTTTATTTAAAAGTGGGGTTATAAGGGGTCTTGAATTAAATAAATAGAAATATCTCCCTTATTATTAATTTTCATGAAAAATATTACATAATAAAAGTTTCTTTAAAAATAATTTCCGATAAGTTTTATTCTATGCAAAATTTTGACAGGACCGATATTTAATGAGATAAATGAGTTTCAAAATTACAATAACAACGCCATCTAAGGCGGTGTAATTAAATAAAAAACAAATGACTTCGTCTGTAAGGAGCCTTGGACAACAACAATCGAAAGCTATGAAACATAGCCTACAGAGAATGTTTCTGTGTTTGTATGAAGTAATATCGGAAGCTAAATTAACCGATTTGTATAATTAATTATTAATTCACCATTTGAAAGTGTAGTTTCTCTAGATGGACATAATGCTATAATGTTATTATAGTAACTTTGAGTGAATCGAGAACAGGTAAGATTAAAATAGATTCTTATGCATAAAATTAAATTTGTTTCCTGTATTTCCTAAAATAATTTTTATGACCGAATGAGTGATCTCTGGATCAAAATGATCGCATTTTAATTTTTTAATACAATTTAAATTAAGTAACATAATAAACGATATATCCTTCTATCAAACACGAATGTTCCCTGGATCAAATGTCCTATTTTAATTATGTATATTTATTTCTAATGGGTGCAGCGGAGCGCACGGGTACGGCTAATTATTAATATAAAAATTGATGAAGTTAGACAGCAAGGTAATTTAAAATCATTAACACGATACTTAGCTATATATCTGCAAAAACTGAATAAAGTGGCATCAGATTAATCGGTAATTATGTGTATGTGTGTTTAGGCCTGAAGTAACGATCTCTTATGTCGTCGGATAGACGGCAAACTGAATGATAACCCTCAGGAATCACATTAGAATACAAAATTGTAGGCTACTTGTGATGGCAAAGGTCAACAAGCGCACCAACATTATCCTGTTAGGAAGTACTAATAATAATTATTTGCATTGAAATTTACTTCCATGACATCGAATGAAATGAATTTCAATCAAAAGCAAATAATTCGAGGAACAATAGCAAGAAACAAATTAAACACGCTTATGTAGGCCCATTTCGACACTATAACACACAGATTCGTCTTTATCCTTCAGTTAAAAGTTCCGTGCAATGTATATTTTAATGTAAATTGGAAGAATTAAATAATCAATAGCTATGTGTAATATGAACTCGCTGATTCTTAAAGAAATTTCCTGCTATAGGCCTAATGTGTGTGTTAAAATGTTCAATACTCAATGCTAAATGCAATTTTCTTACAAAAATCACAGGAAAAATCTAAAAGCCGTGAAATTTACGAAAACGATAAGGACTTTTTATATTTTACGAATGAATACTTTTATTTTTATGAACATTTGTAAGCTGGGCATAAGCAGAAATTTCTAAATACGAGTAGAACTCCGATTTCCGACACCCTAGATTGACGGATTATCCCTCCATCTTTTCCCTCCCAAAATGAACGGTACAGTTCTATTTATTTTTTCTCAAATCAAATTAACGGATGTCAGCTTAGTCTACAGTTTCTCCGGACTTTTTCTTATAAAATTTTCACGACGAATTATCAAGAAATCTTTTTAGATTATTTCGAAAGCGTTGAAAATAATTGAGTGATTTGAGAATGAGATGGCTCATCTCGCATCGGAATACGAGACTAATGTTAATAAAAATTAAGGATAAAGTATATAGAATATGTAAATCTACAACATGAGACCTCTAGGCCTACTATTCCTGTATTTCCGCTGACAGCCATTACAAGGAGTTTCCTTGCCCCTTAAAAGCACGTCGTTGACAACCGAACTTAAATTAGTGAATTTGATCCACTATAGGGTTAAACATAAGATCACGGAAAATTCGAAACCAGCGCTTATTCCTTAATTTACGAAAGTATTTTATTATACGAATTATCCGATTTTTTCGATTAACCGTCCAGTTCATCCCCTTCATTACACTGGTTTCTGCGGCCTCCATTCCCTCCCAAAATAAGGACAGTTCTGTTCCCTCCCAACTCAAATCAAATTAAGGGATGTCATGCGCCAGTTTTCTCCGGACTTAAATTGTAAACACCGGTAATTGGCAATCATGTCCCTTCCGTGCAATGGAAATACAACATTGTTATGAATTTTTCTGCTACATGTCCAGCTTTGTATAACACTCTTTAATGTTTTTGGAAACTGTATTTAAATCTATTACTTATATTAAATCATCATTTGATTCGTTACTCTTCTGTTTAAAAATTTTCACTAGTCAGCCATTCCGGGTAAACTGGAAATTCCAATTAAAAATTTTCTTTTCATATATTTGTTTATTAATAGTGTAAGACATAGATAACGTTCCAAAATTAAATATTCTAATGTTTTCGTTTTCAAAAGGAAAATATTTTAGAAGTTTTATGGGCATTAAATATAAGTGGTCTTGACTGGTTAATAAATACAATTTTGTTTCTATAAGGCCCAATTATATAAAACTCCCTGACTAAAGATCAACTTTGATCGAAAAGTGAACCGAGTTCAGACACTTCTTCTATTGTATAAAATTTTTCTGCGATCAAATTACCTTGGTTCAAATGCAATCTAAGTTCACGTGAAAAGGATTTGGCAACATCGCATAAACAGGTGAAATATGTGATGCGCGGACCATGTTGTACAAGTTTGTTCAGTTTTGCCAATTTAGCGACTTTAACTCTTTTTCAATAATAATTTCTTTAAACTTTTATATTGCTCAAATAGGGACTTAGCGAACTTTTTAGCACCCCACAGTGACAAAATTTAATCTTTCTTTGTTGATAATGAGAAATCTAGCGACTTTCCAACTACATTTTGGCAACTTTCCGTACACTCTGTTGGAGACACTGGTTTGTTTTGTGCTACGTAAATAATGGTGGACAATAAGAAGAAGGTTGACTGTTCTCCAAATTGTTATCATGTTATGGTGTTTGATACTGCTAAATATAATAAAGCTTTATAAAACGACAAATTGAAAATTTATGAATGTACCTATCATATCCATTAATAATTAATGGTTGATATAAAAACATAATATAATTATAGGTTATGTTATTTGATACTGCTGAACACGATAGAGCCTTGTAAAATATAAGATTGATTGTGTATTAAGGCAAGAAATTGAAAAAAAAATAAAAAAAATATATATATATATATATATATTAAATGCAACTACCATATCTATTAATATTAATAACAATGGTTATTCTATTTGCACAGTCTGCCACTCGTATATTTCAAACAGAAAAGAAATAACTGAACTTGGATCATCTAATTTAATCGGAGAAATTTCTTCAGTCAAAGTTGACTTTAGTTTAAGACAAATTAATCTCAGATTAGACTTTATACAACACAAAATTCCAAGTTCAGCTAGAACAAGGATCAATTTAACCTCTGATCTAAGATTAAATGGTTTATACAATCGGCCCTAAAAATTTTAGCACTTCCTCACAGAGAGATTAGCTGTTAATGTGTGTTTTTCAAGGAGCTATTGGTGAAAAAATATTTTGAGAGTCTGAACTGTTAATTCCACAGCTCTGCAATCAAGAAACTTTTTACTCCATACTATATTATTTCTGTCATTTATTTTCAGTAGTTTGTGCTAATAACAGTCTAATAACAGTTAATCTTACAGTTCAAATCAATATTTTGACTTATATTTGTCAAAGTTGTTTTCAAACTTAAAAAATAAAGGACATCAACTCATCTGTAACATCCGTGACAAAATGTAACATCCGTGACAAAATGTAACATCCGTGGCATGGAAGAAACAGCTATAAAATAATTACCGATTATTAAAATGGAACTTCCGGGCTACGATGCCGTGGTCTACTGGTGTAGATAATCCCAGACGTTTCGTCTACTGCTGCGGCAGACATCTTCAGTGGTTAGGTTAGGTTGAAGTATTTTGCTAGGAATACCTGTGACGAGTATAAATAGGTATAAAATATAAAAAGAAATTTGTAAATTTTCAAAAGGAGTTTCAAAGTAAATTACCGAAAGTAAGCTATAAAATTATATATATATATATATATACACACTAGTGACTTGTGCAGCAAATGCTGCAAACTAAGTTCATTAGACGTTCAAATAAAAATTTTTCAGATTCATTTTCAATGAAGAATACCAGTCATTCTGAAAGTTATTTGCTTCCATAACAATGAAAGATACTCTCTCTGAATGGTTTTTTATTCCAAATACTTTTTCTTGAACCTATCCACCTTGAGGTTTTTAGTTTGAACGCGAAAACGTAAGTAACAATGTCAGGACGGTCAGTCGGTTTTTCATGTGAGAGTAAAGCTATAGCTATTTCAGGTCATTGTGGATTGTAGGTGAAAATTAAAAAAAAAAAAAAAAAAAAAAAAAAAATGTCAGGTTTGCTATGCTTTCGAACAATAGACATAGCATCTTGATATAGTTGCTGGATGTTTCGTAAACTACAGTACCTTGAAATGTAGAAGGTAAAATCATTTTATGTTGCTAAGAGATCATGCTGAAATGATCGGGAGACTACAAAATCTTGTAGGCCTCTTAGGCTTAAGAACTCTAATTTTTGTGCTCTCTCGAGCCAATACTGAAGAGAATGACGCATATAAATATCTACACCACACCGCCATTAAATATGAAAAACAGCCAACCCTACTTGATTAATAACTATAAAAATATTTGATTTTTAATAACAATATTATTATCTTACGTAAGTTTTATAGCTTTCAGTAACATATACTATATATAATATATAGCCGCCACTCAGTAAATTATAGAAATGAAGATCTAATTTAAGATATTCTCTAAATCTACTTATATAATCCCAAAACATTTCACTTTCATATCATAAATATACCATTAATATGTATAATTAATAATAAATAGTCACAGCATGACATTAACTATAATAATATTTTATTTGTAATGATAATAATGTCATGAAACCACTTCAAGTTTTGTAATTTTTTATATCCAATACACAGATGTACTCAGAAAATTACACATCACAGAATCAAACCTGTAAATTATTTTTAGTAAGTCTTGAAGTTTTTAATAACAAATTTAATAACAAATGTCAGCCTTCATGTAATATTGTTTACTGTAGTGTATGTTTTGTTTTATTCCGAAATGCAATTAGTGACGACAGATGGATTTTAGAAATAAGAAAATTATGTTGAAAAATTAACATTTCACTGAAAACTACTATTTTTCTGAAAAACTTTGGGTCCCAAGCTTCAAAATGAGGGGTCATTTATTAAAATACGTTCAGCCATTTTCCCGTAATTTCCATTACCGGTTCAAATTATATATATATTTATAAAAACTTCCCTCATTAGAGACAGGGATGTAGATAAAGTGATATAGACGACTGAAAAATGTATATAACGTGGCAAAAATATGATATATAAATTAGTCCTAATATATAGGCCTAGAACATATCGACGAAAGTAACAGGAATTGAAGAGTGTGATTTTCCTTCACACAAAAATATTAACACATATTTAATACCAAAAAGTGATTTCTTAACATGAAAGTTGACCTCATAAGCGCAGAAATTTCAATATCTGAAAGATATGACTTTTGCAGATATCTTATAGCATCTCTGTACTGAATTATTGAATATTTTAATTCCTTACAACGAGAACTGAAGCGAAATGAAGCCGACCGGCGGGCGGTCATAAAATGACGAATTCGGGATGTTGATCCGACGTTGCAGGCCAGTGTTACATCGGGTCCCACAGCGCTTAATGCAAAAGTTCGGTCGCTTTTCGAAATGTTTGATTTTTACATGAGTACTATGTCAATATGTATAGACTCCATCCTATGTAATTAGATGACTAGCCCGACTCTCAAGTCTTGTGGCCGCCTCTAAGTGCTCCTGCTCTCATTATCATCTGTTTTTAATTAATCCGCGTGATTGTTCGAAATTATCTCATCTCCTGTCACAATCTGGTTTTTAGGTTTATAATTAGGCCTACGCAAGACCTGAATATCGAGTCAAATAATTAATGCCAGGGGCTTATTCATATTCACTCTTTTAGCCGCGATCATCAAATTCGTTGACGAGGGCGCTAGATTTTATTGCAAAACTTGTTTACACTAAATTTTAAACATATTAAGTTGCTTTATTCTAAATGATTGCTACTGTTTGCGTTGTTTAATAGGATATCATCAGGTAAAATAAAACAAACACAAACGAAACGTTTTAATTTGCTAATAAATTAACTCACATCACCATAGCAACAACTCAGGACTCGTTTAACGTTTGTTACATTTATCACATTGAACAGTTGACGAACGCTGTTTGTGCACGATAAAATTTTCGTCAAATTCAACTCTTCATAAGACTTTCCAAGACTTGCTAATTCTTTACGAGTTTTATTGTCAAATCATTACAATAATTTAAAGTCTTTGATTGTCTTCGAAGTAAAAAAGAACATTTTCTATGGTCGATCAAAGATTGAAAGTTCTTTGAAACGTAGAATGAGCCAATGGGAACATGAAAACAAACGCCAAGATCCGTAAAAACATGGCGATTATTTTGGCGAAGAAAGATTTTTACGATTTACCTGAATTAGATGAATTTAAATCCATGCCCTCCATCTTGGTTTCTGTTTAATGACCACAATGCGTTCGGAAAAGAAAAATATAGATTTCTTCAACATTGTTGCTATAAAATGTTTTCTGATTTTTTTATTATACTCCAGCAGGTTATTTGACAACGTCTATCTCAACATCAGTCTATAAAGCGAACTTAAAACAAACGTGATAAGGTTATGAAATGATTTATTTTTCATTTTAATATTTTAACAATATTATTTATATAAATATTGCAGTAATAACATCGGCATCTGGAATCTTGTTGATTTTTTCGAACGGGCTTCACTTAATGTTACTTGCCAGATCAGTAATGTTAATAAGTTTGTGGACGTACAATAGACTTACGAATACATTTTGCAAATCATTTAAAAACTTAACATTGAAATTAGGTGAAATTGCAGTGGTAAGATTTTAATTTATAATTTTACTATGTTAAACGATTTTCTAAAATAATAACTTTCAAAAGCGTAAAGTTTTCAGTAAATGAATGTTTCCTATTTTCGGTAAGAAATCCATCTTTCGTCAGTTTTGGGAAACTGAAACTGCATTTCAGCACTTCGAGTATTGGTTCTGTGCGGAAAACAAGCAAATACACGATCTACAAAAAGTCTTTGGTTGTCTACACGAAGTAAAAAAGAACATTTTCAACTGACTTTCTAAAAAGATTTGACAGTTCTTTGAAGGCGTTATGTAATTTTCTGGAACTATTATGGGATAAGATCCATAAAAACTTGGCGATTTGAGAAAAGATGTTTTACATTTAATGAATTATTATGAAGTTAATTCCATGATGTACTATTTTTCATTAATTATGGAATAATACAATGAAAAGAAAATTAATGCGTGAAATAAAAATATTGTAGGTAATAAGTTAATACCAATAGATTACGAATAATAATAATATAATAATGATTTAATTTGAACTGGTAATGGAAGGCCTTCTCGGGAAAACGAGCAAAAAGTGATATTTTAATAAATGACCCCTCATTTTGAAGTTTGGAACCAAAAGTTTTTCACAAAAATTGTAATTTTAGTGAAATGTCAATTTTCCTACATAATTTTCCCTTATTTTCCAAAATCCATCTGTCGTCAGTTTTGAGAAACTGAAATAAACCTTTCAGAATAAAACTAAAAATAAAACACAAACACATTACAAATAAACAGTATCACAAGAAGATTATGACCTGCAGGATTTGAAATTTAGAGTTCAGATGGATGACATCTAAATGAAAATATGTCAATCTTCATTTGTGTAAGTTTTTCTGAACGTTTCTGTAAATGATTATTAAAATCTTCATGACTTACTAAAAGAAGATTTCTCTGCTGTGTAATATTCTGAATACAGCTCTCATTGTATTGGATATTAAAAACTATAAAACTTAAGAATGTTTTGATGATATTATTACCATTAGAAATGAAATATTATTATAGTGAATGCCATGATGTATTTGTCACCAATTATACAGATTAATGCTTTATTAATGATATGAAATTCGAAATGTTTGGGGTTATATAAGTAGATGTAGAGAATATCTGAAGTTAGATCTTCATTTCTATAAATTTACTGAGTGACGGCTAATTTACAAATAGTCTACACAAAACTTACGCAATATAACATTATTATTAAAATCAAATATTTTTATAGTTATTAATCAAATGATATGGGTCTTTTTCCATAAATTTAATGGCGGTATGGTATAGGCCTAGATATTTAAAGCGAAAGTTAGAATTTATAAAACAGTTATTTACCGGTTGTTCTTTATGGTTGTAAAACTTGGATTTGCACTTTGAAAGAGGAAAAGAGATTAAGGGTGTTCTGAAAATAAGATGCTTAGGAAAATATTTGGGCTAAGAGGGATGAAGTCATAGAAGAATGGAGAAAGTTACACAAGCAGAATAAAATCATTTTATTCTTCACCTAACATAATTAGGACCATTAAATCCGGACATTTGAGATGGGCAGGGCACCTGACGTTTTTAATCTAGAAATGGTATAGTGTGAAATAGGAAGACCTGAAGGGAAAAGACCCTTGAGGGAGGCAGACGTAGATGGTTGAAACTCAAAAACTGGAGGATAATATTAAAATCGATTTGAGAAAAGTGGGATATGATGCATTCAGACTGGATTAATCTTGCTTATTATGGATAGGGACTTTCAAAATGTCTGGTATTCTTCATTGAAAGTAAATCTGAAAAATTTTTATTTGAACGTTTAATGAACTTAGTTTGCAGCATTTGCTGCACAAGCCACTAGTTTGTATATAAAAGTGAATGTGGGAAGGAATGTACTGTTTGTATGTTCTCGATACAAATCTACACGCTTTGACCAATATTTGCCAAAGTTTGCACACTTAGTCTCCATAACCAGGAAAAGAACATAGCCTACATTAAAATTGGACAAATGGACGTTAAATTATTAAAAATATATAATAAATACCATCAAACATTCAATTGTGTAATATTGAAATGCTATCTTCTACAGTCAATTGTCTTTAATTTGTCTATTGTATTCAACATCGACTTTCACGAGACCGTGGAAAAAATAAAACGAAATTAAATAACATTGTTGATACATCATCGAGGCCAAAATCTAGAAAATTCATGCAATAAGCATCTTTACTCAATCCAGGACCGTATTATGAGTTTCTCAATAACCCAGTTGTGTTTTACCAACAGAATTCTTGCATTCTTTGAAACCACATGGATTGCTACCACATAATTTATTACTTAATATTGTATCACCAATAGTACTGTAATTGTGAAACATTGACCCATGAAACTTATGTAACGGAACAAGAATTGGTGTGAAAAAATCATGCAAAATGAAAGGAGATTATGTTTTTATTCCACATATTCCTATGATAGCGTAGCTAAGTGACGCTGTAAAGATTCATCTTTATGGACGAGGAAAGCTTAGTAAAGACAATTCGTTTTGTTTGTTTATAGTTGAGTTTCAGAGATTTCCGAAAAATCTAACAACAAATTTAATTAAACATATACGCTAAAAGGAAAACCCGGGCAACGCCGGGTGCTTTCAACTAGTATTTTTTATGAAGAACATTGTAATCTGTAACCTAGGCAAATACTAATCGTAAATATTTTGTTTTAAACAATATGGAATTGTAATATTCTTTGTACAGTTAAGAAATACAAATATATTGTTTTGTACAGACTAATTATTCTCCAAAGAATTTACTTATTTATACTGTAATATTTAGTAAGCAGGCCTCCATTGATAATGAAATCTTGTCAAATCTTTAGCAATATGAAACAGTCTTTGACAAAATTTGTCATTACTGATAAACTTTTGACAAGTTTTCTTGTAAAGTATTTAATTGGAAGACAAATTTGATCGTGTAAAAATAGCTAAAGTAACATCCGGCCCAAAATTAAATAATAATTTATAGTCTAATATGATAGAAGTGAAGTGATAATTCATTTAGATATTAATATTTAATATTATAGTGTACTAACTAACAACATTTAGCCAATATTATGTACCTAGATATTATTTATACAAATAATTCTTAACTGTTAATCTTATTTTAAAATAATTTCGATTTTCCAAAAATAAGTCCTAACATCATAATTTCCTCCAAATAAAGTTCATAGTTTTTGAAATTTTTGTTCGACCTGTCTGTCTGTCTGTAGTTTGTGGCCTTTTGGCCGATAATGGTTCGATCCACAGGTTTATATGAAAATTGTTTAAATAAATTAAGTTCGTTGTAAGATTTTACTGGCATGTAAGGAATTCGGGAAAATATTTTATTTAAACCGGCGACGCTGATATAACCTCTGCAGTTAAATGTTAAGTAAAATATATTTTAAATTTATGAAAAGTCTTTTATAACAAAAGTTTTTTGAAAAATAATTTCCGATAAGTTTTAGTGACAAAATGTTTGATAGGAGGGATGATTTAATGAGATAAATGAGTTTCAAAAGTATAATAACAACGCTCGTTAGCGAAATTCCTTGTTTCTTAATGAAATAAAAACAAATGCTTCCGTGATGTTGCAAAATATCAAGTTCACATACTGTATTCATTTCTGTGTTTGTATGAAGTAATATTTGGAAATAGCAGATTTCAGAATCTCTCATGCAGAATAGCATATGTAATACAATTAACGGAATGGATTCTAATTAAGAATAATTGACCATTGAAAAGTGTAGTTTCTCCAATGGACATAATTATAATGTTATTTCAGTAACTTCTGAGTCAATCGAAATCGACAGGTAAAAAACTTCGCTTTTTTAACAGCTAATTTTTCCCTACATTCGTTTCAAGATTTGCTAAAATAATTTTTATGAAAATATACTATCTGGAAAAAATGATCGGTTTTAATTTTTTAATACAAATTTAAAATATTCATATAAAAACGATTTATCCGCTCAAACTCTGGAATGTTCCCTGCAGAACAAATGGGATTTTAATTTTGTAATGACATTTATATTTATGATAAGAAGTAATGCTTATTTTATTGCATACAGAGAGACAGATAATCTTATTTTACTTAAATTTAGGCTTTTGCTTATTTTAAAAAATGTAAAAAAATATTGAGAAAAAACCTTGCATTATTAAGAGGGATTCATACATTGTTTCCAAATAGTTGTTCAATAGGTTTAATATTAAATAAATTATTGTCGACCTGGGTGGCGCATTCGGTTGTGCTGGCTTCGTGGCGAAGATTGCGGGTTGGGATCCAGGTCCAGGTTTAGGAAAACCTGTGATAAAATGCAACAGGCCATGACTGCTAGATTTACTGGCATTACGTGTTTGTCTCCTGGCCTTGTTTGGACAACAATTCCGTCTCACCGTCGAGCTGTTATAACACTCGGCTATTTATTTTATTTATTTGATAAAATATATTTTAAATTTATAAAAATCTTTTTTTTGGTATTTAATGTGAATAAATCTAATTATATACTTTTTAAATGATTTTTCCAGGACAAATGTGATTGAATGAGCTAAAAATATAAATTTCTCCATTTCCATAAAAAGTAGGAAAATCTATTTATATGTGAATATAAAGTTTAATTTCTCAGCATCGAAAAATAAAGCACCGATTTTGATCATTTGCAAAAGGGTTTAGGAGTTCACAACAGTTTAAAGTTGCTAATTTTATTTACGATAAATTTAAATATTTTAAATTTAAACACTATGAAGTTCTGATGTCAAAACAAAGATTCTACAGTTCTCTAGAATAAGAAAAAAGTTTCATTGTTTTTGGAAATTGTAAGGTCAATTTTCTCTATATTTCGGTCGATTTGAGATGGAATAGCTCGTAAGTGTGTTACACGCTACTTTTTCTACCAATGAGACAGAATTAAACAGATCAGGGAAAAATTTATACATGTCAAAATAAGAGTCTTCGTATTTTATGTCGAAACGCGTATATTGTAAAATACTGTACGTTTCCAACAGGCGATGACGTCGTGGCAACAACCGTGTATTATGTCAACAACAGTCTGGTTTTCTAAGTGGTAAATTTAATTCTGTAGTTACAGTTTCAATAACTTGCTCAAAAAATAACGAATTGCGATGATGAAAATGACATCCAATGAATTTACGATTAATATTAATAGTAAACACCAATATTTTTAAGAAGGGGGACAAGATTAACCGTGGTAACTTTCGAGGAATATCGCTTCTGTTGACGTCGTACAAAATTTTGTCCATTATTCTTTTGAGAAGATTAACTCCGTACGTAGATGAAATTGGGGATCATTAGTGTAGTTTTAGGCGTAATAGATCGACTATTGATCAGATTTTTTTGTATTCCGACAAATATTGGAGAAAAAATGAGAGTATAAGGGTACAATGCATCAGTTATTCATAGATTTCAAAAAGGCATATGACTCGGTTAAGAGAGTAGTATTATATGATATTCTTATTGAATTTGGTATTCCCAAGAAACTAGTTCGATTAATTAAATGTGTCTCAGCGAAACGTACAGCAGAGTCCGTATAGGCCAGTTTCTATCTGATGCTTTTCCAATTCACTGCGAGCTAAAGCTAGGAGATGCACTATCACCTTTACTTTTTAACTTCGCTTTAGAATATGTCATTAGGAAAGTTCAGGATAACGGACATGGTTTGGAATTGAACGGGTTACATCAGTTTCTTGTCTATGCGGATGACGTGAATATGTTAGGAGAAAATTCACAAACGATTAGGGAAAACAAGGAAATTTTACTTGAAACAAGTAAAGTGATCGGTTTGGAAGTAAATCCCGAAAAGACAAAGTATATGATTATGTCTCGTGACCAAAATAATGTACGTAATGGAAATATAAAAATTGGAGATTTATCCTTCGAAGAGGCGGAAAAATTCAAATATCTTGGAGTAACATTAACATATATAAATGACACTCGGGAGAAATCTGAAAGTTGGAATTTATAAAACAGTTATATTACCGGTTGTTCTTTATGGTTCTGAAACTTGGACTCTCATTTTGAGAGAGGAACAGAGATTGAGTGTTTGAGAATAAGGTTCTTAGGAAAATATTTGGGGCTAAGAGGAATGAAGTTACAGGAGAATGGAGAAAGTTACACAACGCCGAACTGCACGCATTGTATTCTTCACCTGACATAATTAGGAACATTAAATCCAGACGTTTGAGATGGGCAGGGCATGTAGCACGTATGGGCGAATCCATAAATGCATATAGAGTGTTAGTTGGGAGGGAAAAAGACCTTTGGGGAGACCGAGACGGAGATGGGAGGATAATATTAAAATAGATTTGAGGGAGGTGGGATATGATGGTAGGGACTGGTTTAATCTTGCTCAGGATAGGGACCGATGGCGGGCTTATATGAGGGCGGCAATGAACGTCCGGGTTCCTTAAAAGCCATTTGTAAGTAAGTAAGTAATAACAATTTGGAAAGTCCTGTAGAAATTCATTCTAATATTATTACTATGATTAATAAACTATTAACTATATAAACATGTTTTTGTATAGAATTAATTCATTAGGAAGCGTGCGAGTAAGTGAGTACACTCGATGCAGAAAGCTTTATTTTCGATGTCAGTTTTCTTGTCGAAATTGCCTCCTTTCTACACGTTCATAGAAAAATTATAGGCCTACTGCGCTTTTGATCATACCAGCTGTCAACGTAGAGTGATTTCTACTGAACTACAGCACGGATTTTGTTTTTATTCAGTACCTATTAATGAATTTATCATGGAATGATATACATGAAATGTAATAATTTTAGTAACTTACTAATCTGTGTACAGCGATTTCTACTAAGCTATTAGACGAATTTATACATGTAGTCATAGATTGATAAAATAAAATAAAATGTTTGTAAAATATAACATATATTGTTGTTAAAAATATGGGTTACATATGTAACAACAGTGGGATAAAGAAAATAACTAAGTCCATATTATAAAACTAGCCGTACCCGTGCGCTCCGCTGCACCCGTTAGAAATAAATATAAAGTAATTACATAATTAAAATAGGACATTTGATCCAGGGAAGATTCGTGTTTGATAGAAGGATAAATCGTTTATTATGTTACTTAATTTAAATTGCATCCAAATAATTAAAAGGCGATCATTTTGGTCCAGAGACACTCATTTGGTGCAATGACAATTCCTTTAACATGTTTCTTAATTTTTATTACATGCAACCATAGTTTAATGAAGATTGACATCATTTAGATTTAATGTGTATATTTCATTGTACTTGTTATAGGTTTCCATTGAATTATGGTAATAACTTAATTTTAACCCTTGTTTTCTACGTATTCAGTAAATGTCGCTTGGCCCACTATGGTTCTGAACCCTTCAAATAACTTAAATTATATTATATAATATTACATATTATATTATATTATATTATATTATATTATATTATATTATATTACATATTATATTATATTATATAATATTACATATTATATTATATTATATAATATTACATATTATATTATATTATATTATATTATATTATATTACATATTATATTATATTATATTATATTATATTATATTATATTATATTATATTATATTATATTATATTATATTATATTATATCAGAAGTTACTGTAATAACATTATAGCATTATGTCCATCTAGAGAAACTACACTTTCCAATGGTGAAATAATAATTAATTATACAAATCGGTTAATTTAGCTTCCGATACTACTTCATACAAACATAGAAACATTCTCTGTAGGCTATCTTTCATAGCTTTCGATTCTTGCTGTCCAAGGCCCCTTATAGACGAAGTCATTTGTTTTTTTAATTCATTACACGGCCTTAGATGTCAGTTATTTTAATTTTAAAACTCATTTATCTCATTAAATATCAGTCCTATCAAAATTTTTCGAGGAATAAAACTTATCGCACATTATTTCTAAAGAAACTTTTGTTATGTAACATTTTCATAAAAATCAATAATAAGCGAGATATTTCGATTTATTTAATTCAGGCCCCCTTATCACCCCCTTTTAAATAATGTATTTTACATACCATATAGCCTAAAATTTAAGTTACAGCGAACTTAATTTATATTCCAATTTTAATCGAAATCCGTTCAGCCATTATTGAGTAAAAAGGTAACAGACATACAGACAGACAGACAGATAGACAAAAATTTCAAAAAAGCGATTTTTGGTTTCAGGGTGGTTAATTATATATGTTAGGACCAATTATTTTTGGAAAATCTAAAATTACCAGAAAAATCTCGGCTACAGATTTATTATTAGTATAGATATAAAATCATGGTTAAGTATATGGAGAAACTAGTGAAAAGATGTTGAAATAGTAACAGAATAGCCTATATGTTATTACTTAGAAGTAAAGTACATAGTGTATAACATAATTATCTTGAGAATCTTAGAATCTTAGTAACGGGATGATGAGAAAAGGATGATGGGGGAGGAAAGGAAGTGGCGAAGATGAGTGGGGTTCCAATGGCCTGATAAAGTTACGTGATATTCATCCATAGCAGTGAGGGAAAAACCCCAAAAAAACCTCCCCCAGGCAACTCGTCCTAAACAGGAATCGAACCCGGGACCGCTGGGTTAGGAGTTAGATTAGCTAAGCCCTCAGCCACAACGGTGAACTATAACAATAGAAAGTTAGGTGCATGCAATTACCCCACTATCCTCTACTTTTACCCCTACTACTACTAATTCCAGTGTTTGTAAAGTTGGGGCTACCATGGCCTGTAACAGGACTAAATTTACTTTATTGAACTATGAAGATATAGAGATATATCAATACGTTAATAATATGTTTTAGTATGGTTCATGTCACAGGAAATATCACATTTCAATTCTATTAATAATTTTGTATTTTATTATACAATCTGTACTTTACTGAATTCTCCAATTAATAATTATATATAAAAAATAAATAAATTTTCAGTCATATGCACTTTTCAGTTTGTGAGGTCAGATAATCTGTTACATCACTAATATTTTCGACTTTAAAAAGTCATCATCAGGTGCATGAGAAGCAAGCAATTTTAAATTAGGTGATAGTTGATCTAACAATTAATTATATAGTAAGTAATGCACATGCTGGCATTTACAAGTATGTAAGTTTCGTGCCTCTTGAGTAAACTGTACATGGTAAAACTGAACACTGATGCTAGATTCTCGTATGTATATAAAACAAGGAAACACAGCATGATATTAACCTTATACAATTAAGGCTAAATAATCTTATTAGGTCATAACAGACATCGGATTCTAGGGCAAATGCCTATTTTGTTTCTTTAGGAGAAAAGTAAAAATAATTATTAATATTTGTGTTTCATGGAAATTGAAAGGTATTCAAAGAGTTTTATAGTGCCCTAAAATGCCCTAAAACGGTTATTAGAGCCTAATTTGTTAATATTCGCCAAAAATGCCTAACTCCTGTAAACTTTCGCATTTTACTCTTACTTTTTATAATTTATACATGCATTCACTGCGAAATTTAAGGCATTTAAAAAGTGGAAAGTTTCTTCACACCGGCCATGAAACCATTGATAAAGGAAACAAAATGTTTTGAATCTCACGACACTGCAATAGATTTCACCGAATTTAACATGTTTGGAGGCATAAATGCCGACAAAGAACAACCTTAGTTTTGAAGCAGGCAACAATCACAACATGTGCTGCTACCGATTCAGAGATATTATACTATAAAAATGACTGTTTTCGGTCTGAAACCGATTAGCTGTACTGCCCTTCAGAGTGTCATAAAATCACAATTTTTGGAGAAAGAGTGTTTTTGAAATATTTATGAAAAGTATAAAACTGCGAATTAGTAGGGTAAACCGTTACAAAATATTTAAAAGAATGACCCTCCTAGTGTTAACACTACCAGGAAATGCAACAATAAGTGGAACTTTGTATTTTTGCGCCTGCTTTCAAAATGATTCTCAGTGACAAAAGGCAAAGGTTAACTGTGGAGAATGTGAAAAAATTCTGGTGGTGTACTGTGCAGATAATTATAATAAAGTCTGAGCATGGAACTGAATTTCAATAACTTAAAATGAGTAATCTTAATCTTGATATCAATAATCATTATTTCATTAGTTTCAATATATTAAATTTGTGCAGCTCTGTTTATAAATATAATATAGTATACTTTTTCAATGTTTAAACATACGTTTTTTTGTGCGTATTTTAGTGTATAACTAAAAATTTCAGTGAAAGAAATAAGTATGATACCTTGATGTGCCTAAAATGCCTATTTTCATTAAAATAGAGCCTAATTTTACCAGAGCTTATTTTAATTAAAACTGCAATTTTATTGCCTAAAAATCCTATGTCTAGTCATAACATTAAAATTAATATTAACTATGTTAAAATGTTATATGTAATGTATAAATTTAAAAGGGGTGAAAAAGCTGTTGTGCAATTGCTGTTGGTAGGAGAGCACACAGTCTAATTCGTAGTGGTGAATGATATTTGTCTGAAAATATTTAAGTTAATAGCTTATTATTAATTTTGAAAGGTTGCGAGCTGATTTAACAGATTATCTGACCTCACAAACTGAAAAGTGTATATGACTGAAAATTTATTTATTTATTATATATAATTATTAATTATATTCACACTTTTCTGAACCAACATGTCTTTTGAATTCTCCAAGTTTGTACGAATAATTGTTTCATCTTACAGTAGAACAAACGTCGGATGTAAATTCGGAGTAACCGTCTACCTGCCTCTTTCCGATTTAGCGAGTAAGCGAGGCTGAATATCGCCTTCCTTCCATACATATTCCGAGCTGAATATGTATGAGTCAGTTTTGCTTGCGGCTGCTGAGTGTAAATCACTCCGGCGAAGAAAAGTGAAAGCGACTTGATTGATCTTCTTGACCTGGTCATAAAATCAGGTTAACAAATGGCATTCACTGCTTGTCACCGCGTAACTTTCAAAATCACCACAAGCTTCCTTATTTAGGCGATTAAAACATTTGCTGCCCTTTTCCCTGAAAAAGATTTTAGTGCAAACACTCGTGTTACCTCATTTCGGGTACTCTGATATGCTGTTCATGACCTGAGAGTTACTTCGGAGCAGAGACTGCAACGTTTTCATAATAGGCTATGTGTGTACGTTTCGCCTGTAGTATTCGGGGCATTGATCATGCAACACCATCCACCGAAATGCTGTCCTAACTCCGTATGTAAACAAGTTTGTAGAAAAATCCAGTTTTTCCTACTCCTTCATGTAGACCTAGTGAATTTCCTCATTCCTGTCTAAGTAGCGTCTTATAATCTAGACATACGATCACAGCACACAGCACAGAAATTTACATTTGTTCTGCACATTTAAGGCAATACATCGGTAAAATTTTGGTCAAAAATGGAAAAATACGTTTTTTAATTTCTCAATATTTCATTATGAATAAACTTTCTATTTTACGATGAAAGAGTAATGGAACGGATAAAAATTCTCTCCGGCGCCGGGATTTGAACCCGGGTTTTCAGCTCTATGTGCTGACGCTTTATCCACTAAGCCACACCGGATTCCACCCCGGCGTCGGAAGAATCGTCTCAGTTTTAAGTTCCAACTCTTGGGTTCCCTCTAGTGGCCGCCCTCTGCACTACGTCATAGATATCTATGAACCTAGGACCGAAGTCCACACATGTGCTGAGGTCGTCGATATGAGTGACTAGTTGGCCGGGATCCGACGGAATAAGTGCCGTCTTAAATCACGAAGTGATTTACGCATATCATATATATTATTTTAATGCACCGAAGTACATATGATATTTCCATGCAGATATTCTGCGTCATCATACGATGAAAGAGTAATGGAACGGAGAAAAATTGTCTCCGGCGCCGGGAAATATCATATGTATTTCGGTACATTATAATATATATGATATGCGTAAATCACTTCGTGATTTAAGATGGCGCTTATTCCGTCGGATCTCGGCCAACTCATTACGAGTGCACCTCAGCACATGTGTGGACTTCGGTCCCAGGTTCATAGATATCTATGACGTAGTGCAGAGGGCGGCCACTAGAGGGAACCCAACAGTTGGAACTTAAAACTGAGACGATTCTTCCGACGCCGGGGTGCAACCCGGTGTGGCTTAGTGGATAAAGCGTCAGCACGTAGAGCTGAAAACCCGGGTTCAAATCCCGGCGCCGGAGAGAATTTTTCTCCGTTCCATTACTCTTTCATCGAATGATGACGCAGAATATCTGCATGGAAATATATGTACTTCGGTACATTATAATATATACTTTCTATTTTACATTTTGAATCTTCCGTACACTACTTTTAACACTTGTATATAAGTAATTGATTAACTGGCGGACTTACTCGTATTAATTATGTAAGCATGTGCGGCTTACAGCTGTTTCGGTGTTACTTGACACCATCATCAGAGCTTTCTGTGTCTCGGCGCCATCTTAACTTCGCTGCCTGTTATGTGGGTTCTAGGGCAACAGGATGATTCTAATGTACAGTTTTTCACATTTGAATTTTAAAATTCAGTTTTCTCTAATATTTTCTTCGGCATTTTGTTTCATTCAAAATCCACTACACGGTACTTTTTCCATGTAATTTTCTTGAAATTTTCAGAAATTGTGTATAAATACTGACCTAAAAATTTGATTTGGGTTTTTTTTTTTTCAAGTACTAACAATAATCATATTACTTACTTACTTACAAATGGCTTTTAAGGAACCGCAAGTTCATTGCTGCCCTCATATAAGCCCGCCATCGGTCCATATCCTGTGCAAGATTAATCCAGTCTCTATCATCATATCCCACCTCCCTCAAATCTATTTTAATATTATCCTCCCATCTATGTCTAGGTCTTCCCAAAGGTATTTTTCCCTCCGGTCTCCCAACTAACACCCTATATGCATTTCTGGATTCGCCCTTACGTGCTACATGCCCTGTCCATCTCAAACGTCTGGATTCAATGTTCCTAATGTCAGGTGCAGAATACAATGCATGCAGTTCTGAGTTGTGTAACTTTCTCCATTCTCCTGTAACTTCATCTCCCTTAGCCCCAGATATTTTCCTAAGAACCTTATCCTCAAACACTCTTAATCTCTGTTCCCCTGTCAAAATGAGAGTCCTAGTTTCACAACCATGCAAAACAACCGGTAATGTAACTGTTTTATAAATTCTAACTTCCAGATTTTTTGACAGCAGACTAGATGATAAAAGCTTTTCAACCGAATAATAACAGGCATTTCCTTTATTTTTTCTGCGTTTAAATAATCATATATATAATTTTTAATAATCTTTGGCAGATAATATGAAATGCGAAATTAAAAATAATATCAATATTAACATTTTTAAATATAAAAGTAACAACAGTTTCTTCAAAACCCCAAATCAGTTTTGTTTATATTGGTCTTGTGAGGTAAATATTAAATTCATTGATAGAAATTTGAAACTGTTCATCGCATAGTGCATATTCATTATATATAAATTTAGCAATTAACAATTTAATTAAAAATTAATATTTCAGGAATGATACATTATACAGCAATACAATTTGGTGAGTTGTATTAACATTGTATTTTCATGATCTGGTCGCCCTGGGTGGCAGAGTTGGTATAGCGTTGGCCTTCTGTGCGCGAGGTTACGGTTCGATCCAGGCCCAGGTCGATAGCATTTAAATGTGCTTAAATGCGACAGGCTCATGTCACTAGATTTAGTGGTATGTAAAAGAACTCCTGTGGGCCAAAATTCCGGCACACCGGCGACGTTAATATAACCTCTGCAGTTGCGAGCGTCGTTAAATAAACCATAATTAATTCATGATCTGGAAGAAATTTGAATTTCATAGGTTAATAAATAAAATTTTAGGATTTTCACCGATGCATTGCTTTAAAGGACGAAACTAAAATTCTTTCAATCATTTATTATCCTAATACATTGCTCTCTTCAATTGACTGAGCATATTGGGAATTAAATCAATGGCTTTCCGAAAACAAACTATGAAATATTTCATAAAAAACGAGCAAAATGGTATTAAACTTTTTCGTTTAAAATATCTCAAAGAATAACCCCTTGAAATTAATGATATCTCTAACGGTTCACCCCGTGAAATTATTCACAGACTTTTGAAAAAAACTCGAAGAAAAAAAAGCGAAATATGTTAATTCTCTAAATGATGGTTGGGAAAAGTATGAAAACCGTCCGCATATATTAAGTATGGTGTTAGGCATGCCATAAAATGTACACAAATCGATCAAAAATATTCCAACACAAATCCTAAAGGAAATGTACAGGAAAGGAAAAAAATCAATTCCTGCTAGCATTTTATTTAAAATGTTTTCTATTTTTGCTCTGCATTCCATATTACATGTATAGTATAACAATATGTTGAACTGAAAAAACATGAAGAAGTACTTCATTTTGTAAAAGTGAACAAAACGATATTTTCCCGTTAAAAATGTAATAATTGACTGCACTGGAAGTTACAATCTTTCAGCTAGATACTGATTACAACCTTTCTGCTTCCGCACAACAATTGATAACTGAAAAAAATGTAACTAGCGAAATGTCAGGTTTGCCAATATAAACTCAATAGACACACATATTCAATGGCGTACATACTCGTTCTGAAAGGAAAAATTACTTTTACAGAAAATGTGTGTTACGGCCTTTTTACATGCAGGCATTATCGGAAATTCAAAAGCATTATATCTAATTTATTTTGCGATATTATGTAGGACTATGATGTGTTAATTTATTTTCTCGTGATATTACCGCAATAAAGCGGCTAAGATATTTTATAAGCGTGGCTATACATATTTTCTTATATAATTACAACATAGCTATTAGGTTTATAATTTAGGCCTATTATATATTTATACGAAAAATCTATTCTAAAATAATCAATTTCTAAAGACATTCAATACATTACTTACTTACTTATTGGCTTTTAAGGAACCCGGAGGTTAATTGCCGCCCTCACATAAGCCCGCCATTGATCCCTATCCTGAGCACGATTAATCCAGTCTCTACCATCATATCCCACCTCCCTCAAATCCATTTTAATATTATCCTCCCATCTACGTCTCGGCCTTCCACAAAGGTCTTTTTCCCGCCGGCCTCCCAACTAACACTCTATATGCATTTCTGAATTCGCCCATACGTGCTACATGCCCTACCCATCTCAAACGTCTGGATTTAATGTTCCTAATTATGTCAGGTGAAGAATACAATGCGTGCAGCTCTGCGTTGTGTAACTTTCTCCATTCTCCTGTAACTTCATCCCTCTCAGCCCCAAATTCTTTCCTAAGAACCTTATTCTCAAACACCCTTATCTCTGTTCCTTCTCAAAGTGAGAGTCCAAGTTTCACAACCATATAGAATAACCGGTAATATAACTGTTTTATAAATTCTAACTTTAAGATTTTTTGACAGCAGACTGGATGATAAAAGCTTCTCAACCGAATAATTAATTTTGGGTGAATAGAAACTTAGTAAACATAACGAAAATATTGGTGAAACAGGATGTTTACTATAATACAGGATGATCCACTTAAAGCTTTCACCTTTGATAAAGTGTGAAATATTTCAGATATGCACAAACCGACAATTACAACTTAAATTATATCGAAGGGGACATCTGATACATGTTATGTATTTTTTGTACATGAAATAATTTTCAAGATAATAGAGTCAACTTCCCTTTTTAAACGGGAACCAATTATGTTTTGTATTGCAAATGTAACGTTAGCTCTGTCTAATAACAACTGGCTACTTTACTGACTGTTTCAATGTCACCGGTAAGAGTAACATAAGCAAGAATCGAACAGAGGGGGGGACAATTTATTCTGGTTAGAATTGTGCGTCATTTAAGTCACAGTCACAATGTAGGCCTACTGTACATTTTAATAATGTTGCACATGGTGAAGTAGGACATAAAATTAGTGTCCAATAAAATATAAACAATTATTCTCAAAAAACAAAACACAAAATGTCCGGTGTGCAATCAGATTTCTCGCCGATGTCTTATCGCTCAACTGAAGAAATAAAGGTTGTATTGGATAATGTATAGTACTATAGGTGTGTTCGATCTTCAATTAAATCAACATTATAAGGAAGAGTGTAAATTAAAACATTATTACCTTATGTTTTGTTCAAATGTGTACTTTTCTTCACTGAACATATTCAAAAAGTTCACCGTCAACTTTGCAGCTCTTGTATACAGCTGTTGCGTTGCTGATCTGAGCTGATTCGGACATTCCTTTATTTCAGCAAAAGCATGTAAAATGCGAACGAGAAGTTCCTCCCTTGTTTTCACTTTGCGCTGGTATATTTCGCTTTAAGCCAACCCCACACACAATAATCCAATGGAGTAAAGTCGGGTGACCTCGGTGGCCAAGACATGATTCCACCGCGACCGATCTAACGCCCAGGATACGTTTAATTGATCCTACTACAACCTAATGTCGTTTTGGTTGCGTCCTCATGTGAGTGCTGATGAAGGACATGAGACTGACGCTCGTTATTTTCAAACAGCAGTATGTCAGATACTGTTAAGAACGGGACATATGTTCATATAAACTTTTTTATTCAGAATCATTAATATTATCACTCTCAGGCCATGTACCTTTCCTCCAGACTCGCCCTGTATACCATATATATACCTTGATTACATAACTTTACAACACTATATCACTTAAGAATTTATTTATGATGATCACTTTCATGTGTTAAATATAAAATTAAAAGCTGCTACTGTACAAAGCTGAAACTAGTCAACTAGGTATTCACAAACGTAGTTTACATTTAACACGAAAAGTGACCATCATAAATACATTCTTAAATATATGTAAAGTTGATGAAATGAGGATTTATCTAAATAAAATTAAGATTTCAATTACAAAATATATTTGTCCCATTTGCTGTGGAGACCTTCGGTCCTTGGAGTCATGACGCTAAAGTTTTGGTATCTCAAATCCGCCAAATTTTGATCTCTATTACCGGTGATCGTCGTTGCACTACTTATTTGCGTCAACGCTTAAGTATTGCTATTTAACGCGGAAATGCAATGAGCGTTTTGGCTACTCTTCCAGAGTCTAGCCCTTTGGACGAACTTTTTCTCCTGTAAAATTTATTATCTCTATACAAATGTTAAGATTTAGTTTTTATATATGTGTATATTGTAACTGTGAAAATATTGTTAATCAAATAATTTTTTTGTCATAAGTGTATATTATTTTTGGGAGTGTTTTTATTACAAAATTATTTGGTTTATTTACAAAAAAAAAACGATTAATATAAAATTTGCAAAAATTGAGTTTTCTTTAAAGAATAAATGTAATTTCATATTGAAAAAATAATTTGGTTTCTTTACTGAAAGGCAAGCATAGGCCTATAAATTTGTTCAAATTACACTTTTCTTGAAAAAAAAAAGAAAAGGAATACAATTTAATTTGAGAAATAATTTTTTTTACTTAAAAGCGAGTAATGTAACATTGTCAAAAATGAAGTTTTCCTTGAAAATAGAACAATTTTATTTGCAACATAATTTGGTTTTCTATGATAGTGCGTGCATTTTCATTTTACCCACTGTTATCAGTGCCTAAAGTGATTCTTTAAAATACTAGTGCGTAAAAAAGTATGTAATCACTTTAGGCATAGCTATACATTTTACGGAGTGTCAAAAAGAATGTAATATTCAATGTACAAACATCATTCAATAAGAAATTAATGCATTACCTCGATGTTTCACTATCTAAATATTACACGTAACACAAATAAGTAAGAAATGTAACATTCATAGGCTATCTAGATTTTAGCCCTTATTATTCTGAATTTACATGTAGACTAGTATTCATTGTAACAATATTTATCATTCAACTGTTCCTAACCGCCTTGTTGATTATATGGCTAGTTTAGATGGCCGTGAAATCGTAGACTAAACACGAATAAAACAGGGTGCCATTACATTCCATGGATACTTACTTCTTAATGGTTCTGAGTTTAGTTTGGCCATGACATTGTGATCTTAGCACCTCTCCAACTTGAAATATTTATTTAATGTAAATTTGGGCTATCGTAGAAAAAACATTGTAGACACACATTCGTGAAGTCATCTTTCTGGCACGTATGTAAAGTTTGTGAAACGAGGTGAAGCGAATATCACAAACTTTACACTGTGCCAAAAAGAGAACCTTTACAAGCTTGTCCCATAAATAACTATTCTTTACGTAAAAATGCTTAGAACTGCTTATTTCTTCACCACACTTACAAGCGGATCAAAAATACAACATCATTAACACCTCAATCTGACCTAGTCTAGTATTGTATCCATTTCAGACAGTGCCTTCAAAAAACATTTCTAATAAATTCATAGTGGATGCAGATATTATGAAAAGTGGTGTGCTGAAATAAAATTGCAACTGCCTAATGATCTTCCTACAGATATGTTGTATACAGACACAAAATTCAAGGGATTAGGTTTATTTTGTTCAACATGGGAATTATACTTACAACATATAAATGCATGTAAGATATTGCTTGAATCCAGTAATTCCTTTCTACCAGTATAGGCTACAAGGCAATTATCCCAAGAAATTACATCCAGTCTAACAGCACTAAATAACATCTAATGAGCAAATATTTTAGACAAATGTGGCACTGTAGACACACGAAAGATACAGCAAGAATTAAGAGAAAATGCGTTTGAGAATTGGAGCCAGAAAAAAACAAAGAGAAAGGCGAGCTCTTTTACCAATAAAATACCCAGGTCAATAAGTGAGCCGGGATAACAATGATCTTTCCTGTACTGACAAGGAGATGACTCGCTCTGTATATCACCGAATGGAATAAGATTGTGTGAGATGAAAGTACAAGACGTACTGTTTAAAGTCATACCTGGTGTGGGTGGCCAATGATCTCTTGTTTTGAAAATATTGGCTATTGTTTGTGACATACTTCCGTTACGTGCTCAATAGAGAAGCATTAGACTGTGTAACAGCGTAGCTGGTTGGATGCTGAGTTGTTATCCAGGCAACCTAAGTTCGAATCTTAACTGGTCCTATTTTTTTTCCTTTTAATAATGATTAATATTGTGATCGCAGTAAGCTATTTACATATATCATATTTCTCAATGTATTGAACGCTTCATCATGTTTTAAACAAATTATAATTATACGAAGAATAATATATATATATATATATAATTATATATTATAATTAGCTAACATTGTATTGTAAAGGATAAACAATGAAATATTGCTCATGCAGGCAGGTAAGATATGTCACTGGTGTCTGTTCTGTTTCTGTAGCAGCTATTCCACTTCATTTTGACCCGATTCATTATGATAAATGTCATAAGAACACACAAAACACACATTTTTCCGCACTTCTACTGCGAAACAGATATCAATCACATTCACAAACACTTCTCATTCGTTTATTAATTTTGATGCATACCACGCATATTTCAGCATGGCTTTGAATATAGGAGCTGACAACTGAAAGTGAATAATAAAAATAAAAAAGAAAAAAAAGAAAAAAAAAGAAAATAATAATAATAATAATATCAAGCTTTAAAAAATGAGAAGGCATTAGGATTCGAACTCAAGTTGCCTGGATGACAACTCAGCATCCAACCATACGAGCTACGCCGTTACACAGTCTAATGTTTTCCATTTGGCAACCTAACGGAAGTATATCAAAAACAATAGCCAATATTTTCAAAACGAGGGGTCATTGGCCACCCATATCAGGTATGACTTTAAACAGTACGTCTTAAACTTTCATGTTACAAAATCTTATTTAATTCTGTGATATACAGAGCGTGTCCTATCCTTGTGAGTGGAGGGAAGCGATCAAGATGACTGCGAACGTGTCGTCAGTGCGTAGTGTACCTGGCAGGTCCTCGGGCAGTAACATCTGTCGACGTTGCGACAGGGAGGTTGAAACCCTTGCCCATATCCTGGGGTTCTGTCCAAACAGTGAATTTCTACGAAATACGCGGCATCATACACTAAGATCTATAATAGCAACTCCCTTAAGGAACAAAGGTTATTCAGTATATGAAGAAGTACACGGCATATCCAATGAGGGCAGTAATCGAAGAATCGACATAATTGCATTTAAACCTCCCTCTCTTGAAGGTTACATCATAGATCCTACTGTGAGATTCGAATCGCATGAACATCAGCCAGAAGAGGTACAAGAGCAAGGAGAAATATATGAACCTACAATTTCTTTAAGGACAAATATCATCTGGAATCCATCGTCATTACGGAACTAATGATAGGAGCCCGTGGTATCATACCTCGGTTCCTAGCCAACTTCTGTAAATCTTATGGCCTGCATAAAGATATTTTAAGAGATCTAACAATTGCAATACTCAAAAGATCAGTAGCTATTTTCAGGCATCATACATATGAAACATGACTTCAATTCAAATCTTCTTGACTTTACTTCTTATATTATGCGTTTCATCTATTTCAGTTTATTTTTCACTGTAACAACATAAATATCTTTCACTAAGGCTCAAGACATTTACTGTATATTTATTGTATCACGATACTCTTTGTCTATGGAAACCTGTAGTGGTTACAGGAAGAAATGAAATGAATGAAAATAGAGTTTTCTTAAAAATAAAAAAATATATACGGTACTTTGATTTGAAAAATAATTTGGTTTCTTTATACAAAAGGTAAACAATATAAAATTTCTAAAATGAGATTTTTCTTGAAAATAGGAACACAATTTCATTCGAAAAATAATTTGATTTCTTTACGTAAAAAGCGAGTGATGCAACATTGTTAAAACGAAGTTTTTCTTGAAAACAGAACCATTTCACTGGGTAAATAATTTGATTTCTTACTGTAAAAGTTGATTAATGTAAAATCCTTAAAATTAAGTGTTGTATAAAACGAAAATACAATTTCATTTGCAAAATAATTTGATTCCTTTACGCAAAAGACGAGCCATATAACACTGATATAATTAAATTATAAAAAAAAATCATTTGCTAAATAATTTGAGATACTTAGGCGAAGATGATTAATATAAATTTCGTAAAATAAAAAATTTCTTGAAAATAAAAATATAATTTCATTTTACAAAATAACTTTTCTTTACGTAAATATCGATAAACATAGAAAGGATGAGGATTGAAGGTAAAAAGTTTGGAATTACAAAATGAATGTCTTCAATCCACATCCTTTCTATTTACACCAACTTCAATATAACAGTCAACTAGGACCCCTTACACCTTTCTGACCTTTTTGATTTTTTTTATGATTTTGAATTTTGATATGTAATAATTTCATGTGACTTTCTGTTAAAATATGCACATTTAACCTAAGAGCCTTATTGTTAAACAAGTACTCACTTTTGAGTCATTATACAGTTTACCGATCCAATGTAATAACTCGTTCGCGATCTCTAGCTGTCATGAATGATTATAATATGACATTAAATACGCATATTTATCATACAACTATTTTTTTGTTGCTGTATTTTTAGTATACCTTTTTAGAAAATGTTTCAAGTGTATTTATAAACATCCATTAATTGTTTGTAGAATTTTAATATGTATTATGCAATTATGTGCAGATATCTTTATGGTCTGAAGATGCCCAAAATGGGCGAAAACGTTCACAAGTAAAATATTAAAATGTGTTAACAAACATACTCCTGGGTTAACATTAAAATAAGTCAAGACGGAAACAAAATTAAAATTATATTATTTCTTCATTATAATTCGACTTATTTGACAGCTTTATTAAAATGAATTCTAAATTCAAATTTTACAAACTTGGCTTGACGACTTTATTAACTCCAAACCAGCAGATTTCTTCATACAAGGAATCGAAAAGCTACCCCAGCGTTGGTAGAAAGTCAGAGATAAAATGTAAGAGAATATAATACTGATTAATTTCTGTCTAATATCCATCTCAAATAAAAATGTTTGTCACAGAAAAAAAAAGCTACAAACTTTTACATCAACCCAACAGATATATCAGCCAGAACCTCAATCAGAGGTTAATATGCTGTTATGAACCTTTAATTACAAAAACAGTAGCCTGAAAACAATTATAACAACAGAAGCTATTCAACAGAAATTATGATACATATTTCAAGTATTATTTTAAATACTGTACATTAGTAGCTGTCAGCCATGTTATATATTAAACCCCGCGGCAGAGATTCAGCAATATTTGTATTTGTAATTTTCTCATTTTCATTTTTTATAGAAAAATACTATCAAATTAATTTATGCTTTTTGTTTGTTATACAAATCGGTTTATCAGTTACTTCCATTTGGATCTCACTATAAACTTACAGCAAGCACTTTTGAGAAATATAAATAACATTTTAATTCCATAAATTACTATCTCAAAGATGTATATTTTGCTGTTCTTTCAGAAATTCCCAAGAAAACGTAATGCTACCGAAATTAACTCATTAAAACTTTTATAAAATTTTGTCACCATCTGCACGGACGACTGAGAAAAAAAAACTGCTATGATCACTTACTTACTTACTTACTGGCTTTTAAGGAACCCGGAGGTTCATTGCCGCCCTCACATAACCCCGCCATTGGTCCCTATCATGAGCAAGATTAATCCAGTCTCTACCATCATGTTCCACCTCCCTCAAATCCATTTTAATATTATCTTCCCATCTACGTCTCGGCCTCCCTAAAGGTCTTTTTCCCCCCGGCCTCCCAACTAACACTCTATATGCATTTCTGGATTCGCCCATTCTCCTGTAACTTCATCCTTCTTAGCCCCAAATATTTTCCTAAGCACCTTATTCTCAAACACCCTTAACCTATGTTCCTCTCTCAAAGTGAGAGTCCAAGTTTCACAACCATACAGAACAACCGGTAATATAACTGTTTTATAAATTCTAACTTTCAGATTTTTTGACAGCAGACTGGATGATAAAAGCTTTTCAACCGAATAATAAGAGGCATTTCCCATATTTATTCTGTGTTTAATTTCCTCCCGAGTATCATTTATATTTGTTACTGTTGCTCCAAGATATTTGAACTTTTCCACATCTTCAAAAGATAAATTTCCAATTTTTATTTTTCCATTTTGTACAATATTCTGGTCACGAGACATAATCATTGACTTTGTCTTTTCGGGATTTACTTCCAAACCTATCTCTTTCCTTGCTTCCAATAAAATTTCCGTATTTTCCCTAATCGTTTGCGAATTTTCTCCTAACATATTCACGTCATCTGCATAGGCAAGCAGCTGATGTGACCCGTTCAATTCCAAACCCTCTCTGTTATCCTGGACTTTCATAATGGCATACTCTAGAGCAAAGTTAAAAAGTAAAGGTGATAGTGCATCTCCTTGCTTTAGCCCACAGTGAATTGGAAAAGCATCTGACAGAAACTGACCTATACGAACTCTGCTGTAAGTTTCACTAAGACACATTTTAATTAATCGAACTAGTTTCTTGGGAATACCAAATTCAATAAGAATATCATATAAAACTTCTCTCTTAACCGAGTCATATGCCTTTTTGAAATCTATGAATAACTGATGCACTGTATCCTTATACTCCCATTTTTTCTCCATTATCTGTCAAATACAAAATATTTGGTCAATAGTTGATCTATTAAGCGTAAAACCACACTGATGATCCCAATAATTTCATCTACATATGGAGTTAATCTTCTCAAAAGAATATTGGACAAAATTTTGTACGACGTCAACAAAAGTGATATTCCTCTCGTGCCAGAGAATCAGTCCCATTCCGAGGCTTATTTGAAGGATTCGTAACAAGCTGTTTTTTTACAATGATGGTTGTTAGCCCTTCGCCCTACCTCCAAGCTGGAGGATCACCCCTCATCGGCTGTCCGCGACTGCTTATTCAATATATTCACAGCTACCCTCCAAGAAAAACAAAGGAATTTCAGTAAAAAAAGCATCATCAAATTTATAGAATGAAATAGAATATACAAGATGGAAAATGAAATGAATCAGCGTCACAGAATATACGAATATAATTCACAGAGGTGATAGATAAATTAAGGAACCATGCAATAGACACGTTACATGTGAAGTAAGCCATTCAACTATTACCCGACACCACATTTTGCGTCGTTAAGATACTGGCGTCGTCGGATTTTGTAGTAAAAGGGCACGAAGACGTCACGATGGAAGATTAGCGTATATAGTCAGATCTTCTTACTTTATACCCTAAGATTGAAACCTAATAATTTTTCCCCATATTACTACACATGCTAGTGGATTAGGCTTTCAAATTTCGGTACTGACAAATACCACAACTGGCAGTTACTTTCCAACAGTTATATTGTTAGTACTATTTGCCTTCGAAGAAGATCCTAACGTTCATCAAACGAAAGTTGCTATAGTCGTGTCGCTGTTATTTCCGGTGTGACCCCTCCTCTTTGCTTACGTCTTAGGAAGTGAAGGCTCTATAAAGTCTAGGTAGGTAGTATCGTTCGCCATTTTTGTTCTTTCGTTGCCGAGCTACCAGATGAGGAATCTATTTGCCACACTGTTAAACATTATCATGTCGTAGCTCCTATGATAATAAATCAAACGCACTGTAATTCAGCAAATAATTGAGCGGCAAATAACGTCTTCGTGTGCTTTCTGCGAACGCCAACGAAAGAGCCAAAGTGGCGGGCGATTATATTAAGTATTTATCCAGCCTTAAGAAATGTATAACATCTTCATCAGCGAATCACAAGACGCATACGTTTAAATGTAGCCGACCTGCAACGTGATTGGCTGCCGGAAATGAGAGCGACGAGATTATAGTTATTTCAAATATGAAAGTAATTTATTAATAATTAAATGAAATGTTCGTGAAATGAAAGAGGAAAACGGGAGTACCTCCATAAAAATCAAATCCTCTGCAACGTCCGTTTTGTCGACCACAAATTCTGCACGGGTCTAGGAGATTTCGTAACCAGAAATTTCATCACCGTTATAGTTTGTCACCTATTTTTCGTCATTAGTATTTTTGTCATCAAATACATTTTTTCATCATGTTTTTGTCACTGAATGGATTTTGTCACCGAAGATATTTCGTCATCATATACATTTTATCAACATTTTCTTGATATTGAGGGAATTTCGTCACCAAAATAATACAGAAAATTACATTTATAGAAGATTTCACGTTAATAAAAAAGCATTGGTTTTATGCGCCTTCCTTAATACATTGTACAAGCTATGTGATAGGTAGGCGTTTTATTTTATTTTATTTTATTTTATTTTATTTTATTTTATTTTATTTTTTTATTTTATTTTATTTTATTAGCTTCCTCAAATTAGAGGCTGCCATTAGACAAAGCATACAAACAATACAAGAACAAAATAGAAGATGAGAGCTAAAAGAGTAAGAAAAAAGGCAAACAAATACACAAATAAAGAAAGGCAATTTACAGAAGAAAAAATTGATCATTTGATGGAATAGCACCATATTCTCAATGTTTTTTTCTTAACGTGAAATCCTCTATATGGGCTATTCCATCTCAAATCGACCGAAATTAGAGAAAATTGACCTTGCAATTTTTAAATACAATGAAACTTTTTCTGTCCGTTGACAACTGTGATACAATGCTTTGTGCAAAGTTTGAGGCATCAGAACTTCATAGTGTTTAAATTTAAAATATTTTAATTTATCGTATTTTCATAAAATTAGCAAATTTAAACTGTTGTAGCTCCGAAACCCTTTCACCCAATGATCAAAATCATGGTTTATTTTGATGCTGAGAAATTATAGTTTATATTGACATGTAAACAGTTTTTCTTACTTTTTATGGAAATGGAGAACTTTAGATTTTTCTTCATTAAGAACGCCTTTGACTCACGAAAAAATATTTTTAAAATATATGGTTAGATTCCGCATTGAAAGTACAAATAAACACGTATTTTTACTGGTGCACCGTTGATAAGAAAGTTTTGAAAATATCAAATAAAAAAATAAATAGTACGCGCGTGAACTAACCAGCTGACTGTAGGTAGTCGAGACAAGCAAGGCCAGGAGAAAAACACGTGATGTATCGTCTAGCAGTCATGGCTGGGCTAGCTTTATCACAAGTTTTCATAAACACAGGAGTAAAATGACGCCCAACGCTCGCTTATCTTCAGCTCTCGGCCAGTGTGTGGAATACTGCGCCGTTCAAGTCTAGGCGTATGAAAATAATTTATTTAATACCCTCGAAACTTATTGCCGTAGCCACTAAGCAAACAATACCGAATTCCTCTTAATAATCCAAGGTTTTTCTCAATATTTTTTTACATTTTTACAAATGGGCAAAGAGCCTAAACGTAAGTAAAATCAGATTATATGTCTCTCTGTATATAATAAAAATAAGTATTACTTCTTATCATAACCTACTAAATGTCAGCTTCAAAATGAGCTCCCATTCAATGTTCTGCAGTAAATGGTTCCAGAGTTCTGAGCGCTGAAAGGGCTTGTTTTTATAAAATACGCTAAATTTGTCGTTCAATAGTACGAAAACCGTTTGACTTTCGATAGTATATTTTTGAAAATGCACTCTCCTCAGCACCTTGTATAAATAGGGAAAAAATTAGAGTATTAAAAAAATGCGAGGTTTTTTACTGATCGATTTCATATGGAATAGCCCATACGCTCTTTTTATTATGAGTCCAAAACCATCACTGTATAATTATGTTAATGTTCTCTATTAACATTGATTTTGAAATTGCATACATTCATCCTGTTTTTATGGAGTTTCAACAAAAATTTCCACTGAAGTTGTGACCTATGGCACGTAGGTAACCAAGGATGTTATCTTCTGTTCTATAAGCTTCATAGTTATCGACAATTCGTGCAATAATGTTATCTAAGGATATGTATTTCTTCTTTTTTCTGGATGGAGACTGACCTGCTTCTCGATATCGTGATGTATTCTTGCAGTCTCCTCCTGTAGCAATTGAAGGACATGATAAAAAGAGGGATTGCTTTGCCCATTAAAGTATTGAGAAGGCTACGTCACGCTTTGCAAGTACAGTTGACTCTCCTAAGTTCGACTGAACAGAATTGAAATTTCAGTCCAATAAGGGTAGTGGGTGTGGCAGGTGAAATGAATATAAATTCTTATTGGTTATCCATCAACGAATACAGTACTGTACTTGCATTTCCTGCCCGCCCCGAGACTTGTGTATGCGCTTCTAGTACCACAGTGGGTTTCGACAGTTCCGTCTCACACACGGCACAATTCTCAAATAGAAAAAGAAGAGTTCATTAATTTAAAATCAGTGATTAAATATGGATGTCCTAATCAATAAAATATTCTGTTTTCCTTTAACAAAAGTATCACTACAAGACACAGAACCAATTCCCATTCAAATGGCAAACCCATTTCTCAGTGCCCGTATAGGGGCGTGTCTAATTCTCCTACGTAAGCAGTCGAACTATACTTGTTTTTTTGAAAGACAGGACATGACAGGAGCGTTGCGATCGAAAAAACAACTGAATGTCACATAGCGTGGTATGCCTGTTGCTATGGTAACAACCGTTGAGTTGCCAAACTTACAGTTCGCACTTGGCGAGTGCTTAATAGCTCGCTTGGCGACATTTATTACGCACACAATGTTGGCATTGGTATGTTTCGTCTTTGATTCTCTGTCGATTTTTGTATTGTTTTCTTACCCTCGCGTCAATTGTCAATGAATGTTTTAACGTCAGCCATCTTAACGACAATTGCTAGCTTCCATCAGCTGGCAGCGTGGTAGTCCATATTGGCAACATGGCAATGTAGTTCCAAGCTCGGCCGCTTAACTGTCATGTCCCATCTTAAAAAAAAAAACAAGTATAGAATGTCGAACTTGTTTTCTGTCGAACTTCAGAGCTTCCACTGTATTTGTTCTGGGCAGGTTTTCTCTGGTAAGAATGTAATAATTCCAAGTATTTGGAGGGAATATGGGCAGGTGCTTACCTCTGCCAAGTTTACGAACCATAACACAATTATGTATGATTTGAGGCTTTCTCGGCGTTGGTTCGCTAATATGATTTCGCGGGATATCAGCCGAGTTAAGATTTTGGAATGCTCAAGCTTTCGACTGCTCTCTCTGCAGCCATCTTCAGGAAGTGATGTCCGAACAGAAAGTCGAAAGTTTATATAGATAGGCTGTCTCAGGTGAAACGGGATTGGTTGGCGGATAGTATCATCGCTCGTAAGCTCCGCCCCTCCCGGGATTCCTGCGTGAAGTTTGGCGGGCGGCGAGCCTGTTTTCCGCCGGTTGGAATCGGTTGCCGTCCTCGGTCCGGATCTTCAACCTTCAGAGGGCCTGAGTTGGTCTAAGGCCGGTGTCCATGCCTGACTGAGCTGGAGTCCACTGTTTTTCTCCAGCTTGATCTTATGGCCTCCTTGATGTACGATCCCAGTAGTGGCTTGATTTGTTAATGACCTTGGTGTGGTCAAACAGTATTTTATGCTCCTTTTCTATGCTGTGTTGCGCCACTGAACCTCAGGAATGTTCTTTGATTCTGTCTTCTATTGTGCGGCCAGTCTGCCCTATGTATACTTCGCCACACTATCTTGTTCCCTGGAGTCCTTAAGCCCTGACTGTCTTTAACCTGACGTTAAAGACAGTCAGGGCAGACTCCAGGGATTTACAAGAATGCAAAGTATATCACAATAGAACAGAATCAAAGAACATAAGAGGAACCTGAGGCTTTTACCTGAAAATCTGCGCAACACAGCATAGAAAGGAGCATAAAATACTGTTTGACCACACCAAGGTCATTAACAAATCAAGCCACTACTGACACAATCAAGGAGGCAGAGATCAAGCTGAGAAAAACAACTTTAACAGAGACAGTGGACTGGTGGTGAATAGACCAACTGCCCTCTTACAATAAGAAGATCACGGACCGAGGAAGTTCGCCGCCCGCCAAACTTGAAAAATATGAGCGATATGTATTTCACCTGAGACAGCCTAACATCTATATAAACTTTCGACTTTCTGTTCGGACATCACTTCCCTGAAGATGGCTGCAGAGAGAGCAAGTGGGCAAGCATTCCAAAATCTTAACTCGGCTGATATCCCGCGAAATCATATTAGCATAACACAATTATCTTCAAAGGAATAAACAATATGAACACAATGAATAGGTTTCATATTACGTATCACTTTATATATATATCATCAACGGAAGCGACACGAAGGCGGGGTAATTGTGGTGGTGAATAGTGATAAGAAAATTAAGTTGATGACAAAATATGTATGTATGTATTTATTTACACTGCAAGTGGGCAAGCACCCGGTGGCAGTGGTATACACAATATAAACAATACACCAAAAAAAAATGATAAGCAATACACAATAAATTTACAATACAATTATACAATACAATACAATTTTACACAATACAAAAAGAATACACAATATAATTTAACACAATAATAATAAAACATAAATAAAATACCTAATTTTACATTACAAGCCTACATAATTATGTATAGGCCCTACATAAGTTTCAATATTCTTCCACTTTACTCTCATCTCACTCACTGTAGTGGCACTATGACGCATTTCACTGACACTTTAGGACACATTTCACTGACTGATGGTGACAAAAGTGAACTGGTGACAGAATGTTGCAGTGGCAAAATTAAATATATATGATGAAATCACCGGGTGACGAAAAATCGGTGACAAAAATTCCGGATCCCATTCCGCACAGGCCTGACTGGGGATCGAACCCGGACGCCTGGACCAGTATGACACAGACACAGGTAATAAACTGCACTCCTCTGGGCTCTACTTAATCTGTCAACGAAGTCCTGCACGTGTCTGAATGGTATTCTGCAGAAGTCATTGGACGCAGTACACCAAGAATCAGTAACGTGGCTTTGTTCAGCCTGTGTAAACATATTGAATCATAGAGCAGCGAATTCCTTTAAGAGACTTCACTTACAGTTTACATAGCTGAAGGCCGCGCTGATTTTTGTTCTTACTTTCTTTACAGTTGTCTACATGTTGCAGTTATATTGGGAGTAAGGAGGCCTTCAAATGTGTTCTAAAAGCCATCGTTATCTAACAAACGACAGAATAGAAACAAAGCCCATCAAACAGTATGTATGCCAGATGATGATGATGATGATGATGATGATGATGGATGATAATAATAATAATAATAATAATAATAATAATAATAATAATAATAGATTTCAAAAAGGCATATGACTCGGTTAAGAGAGACGTTTTATATAATATTCTTATTGAATTTGGTATTCCTAAGAAACTAGTTCGATTAATTAAAATGTGTCTTAGTGAAACTTACAGCAGAGTCCGTATAGGCCAGTTTCTATCTCATGCTTTTCCAATTCACTGCGGGCTAAAACAGGGAGATGCATTATCACCTTTACTTTTAACTTCGCTCTAGAATATGCCATTAGGAAAGTTCAGGATAACACAGAGGGTTTGGAACTGAACGGGTTACATCAGCTTCTTGTCTATTCGGATGACGTGAATATGTTAGGAGAAGATCCACAAACGATTAGGGAAAACGCGGCAATTCTACTTGAAGCAAGTAAACAGATAGGGTTGGAAGTAAATCCCGAAAATACTAAGTATATGATTATGTCTCGTGATCAGAATATTGTACGAAATGGAACTATAAAAATTGGAGATTTATCCTTCGAAGAGGTGGAAAAATTCAAATATCTTGGAGCAACAGTAACAAATATAAATGACACTCGGGAGGAAATTAAACGCAGAATAAATATGGGAAATGCCTGTTATTATTCGGTTGAGAAGCTTTTGTCATCTAGTCTGCTGTCAAAAATCTGAAAGTTAGAATTTATAAAACAGTTATATTACCGGTTGTTCTGTATGGTTGTGAAACTTGGACTCTCACTTTGAGAGAGGAAGAGAGATTGAGGGTTTCTGAGAATAAGTTTCTTAGGAAAATATTTGGGGCTAAGAAGGATGAAGTTACAGGAGAATGGAGGAAGTTACAGGAGAATGGAGAAAGTTACACAACGCAGAGCTGCACGCATTGTATCCTTCACCTGACATAATTAGGAACATTAAATCCAGACGTTTGAGATGGGCAGGGCATGTAACACGTATGGGCGAATCCAGAAATGCATATAGAGTGTTAGTTGGGAGGCCAGAGGGGAAAGGACCTTTGGGGAGGCCGAGACGTAGATGGGAAGATAATATTAAAATGGATTTGAGGGAGGTGGGATATGATGGTAGAGACTGGATTCATCGTGCTCAGGATAGGGACCAATAGCGGGCTTATGTGAGGGCGGCAATGAACCTCCAGGTTCCTTAAAAGCCAGTAAGTAAGTAAAGTAAGTAATAATAATAATAATAATAATAATAATAATAATAATAATAATAATAATAACGGAATATTTAAGCATTCAATTCATGCGGTAATATGGTCACATATAGACCTACATGTAGCATATATCGAAAGTGATTCTACTGAATTTCTGGGTTAGTTACAAGCAGTGAATGAAGAAGAAATTATGTCACGGCTTCCTTGCCACAAAATATATGACGATTACATAGTTTTTTCATGACAATAGAATGAATCTAGTAGGCTAAGATCGGAAACGAGAACAGCAAAATTAAAACTTGCACGTTCCCGTTCCTGGGCTCCGGCAAGCTTCTCGTCAATTGTGAATGATCACATTTAAATACATTTATTTTAACAAGTTTTCCGTTCTCGTTCTCGTGGACCGGCCTTTAGCGCACTTAAGGCTGGTTCACAATAAACCGGGAACGGAAACGAGAACGAGGACGAAATGTTAAAATGCGTTTTTTAATGTGAGCATTCAAATTTATTTTAAGTTTTCGTTCTCGTTGTCGTTTCCGTTCCAGGTTTACTGTGAACCAGCCTTTACGTTTTCACCGTATTAGCGGAAAGATGACCAGATTTTTCGAATGTCAAACACATAACCATTTCACGTTAGCAAAGGGTCAGAACTTAAAAGAGAAAGAACAAGAAGCGGAGGATAATATATAACGGAAATTTGTTAATCTCTGGTTACGCCCCTTTGTGTTTATCATGTGTCATTTAGTGGAATAACATTATTCGAATTAATTTTACAGTTTGATATTCTTGTGTTCACACGCTGGGCACATGACCAAAGTGTCCTCAGACTAATGGACTTCTAGTGTTGATTCAAAACATACGTAAAGATAAATGTATTTTTTTTTCACTATCTGTAATTTTTTTAAGAGAGGAAATATATGATTTTACAACACGAAATAAACAGGAGACAACTATAACACCGCTCTGGAGAGAATGGAACATTGACTTAGGTTTATTTATTAGACTTGTCTTAAAATCAATCCAACTACTGTGCCCAGTGCTTATGACCATTCCGTGGCCTCGCGTTCGATCCTCGGCAGTGACTGAGATGATACATCATTCCACCAACATTCAACATTTCTCCTTAAATTTCCCCGTCATTTTGATGAAATTTTTATTTGACTATTACACTTTTACTACGTCACACTACTTTTGACCAATAAAACGGTACGAAAGGACCTCTTTCAACCAATCATGGCTGCTTATCGCACAATTTTATCGCGTCCCTAGCATTTGTTTATTTTTATCACTAACCTAGCATTTGTTTCATTGTTTGCCAACATTTCAAACTGCACTGGTCTGGACGTCAAAAAACAGAAAATTACAAACCACTCCAGTCGATGCACAACACTTTCAATCATGACTCACATTGGCATTCAAGAACAAGAATTAATAAAGATCACTGGTCATAGCTATGCATCTTCCTGAAACCCTATTTACAAATAAATAAAGAGCACCATTCGGAAATCCTGAATAAGTTGAGGGATACACCATGTACACCACCGAGTTCACTTCTTTTACGTACACGTCCAATATAACATCAACTGAACCACCAACCACTAAAACATTCAAATTTGAAAATTGTACCTACTTTCAATAATTGTTTCTTTTAAAATTATTCATGTTTATTTTTTTATTTCATCATCGTTTCTTGTTTATTTCATCATCCCTAATTAAAACTTTTCTAACACTCGTTTACATTTTTTAGGTTATGTTATAGCTTCTGCTATATTATATTATGAATAGTCACGTAACAGAGATTGTTTAATACTAAGATTTATTGAAAATCATCTGTCAAGTGACGTTGATAATTGAAGTGGAATGCAACTGATTTAATAAAAATGAAACTGAATCAACAAAGTCTTCTTGACCAGTAATCGTCCACAGAGTTGAATGAAGATTCCATAGTTGGCACAACTGATAAGAAAACAGCTATTCATAACACACTACTGCCATCTACTAGCGTAATATTTATAATGTTGAGATGGTACAAATTTGTATTTTCGTAAGTCAATTAATATTTTATTGCATTGGAGTACTTCGTTACTTCTCATCTTTATATACTTTCTTCTAATCGTGTAATAGTCAGTTAAATCCCACTCGAGTTTTGATTTTTTCTAGATAAATCAAAACCTCTAGTGAGATTACTGTTGATAAGAAATTTGATGTAAGTTGTAGTTTTTTCTACTTTCTCATTCTACGAAAATGGAAAGTACTATGATACTGCGAAAGCGATTTCGAGATTTTTTTATGCAAATACGTGGCTTCAGCATCATTGATACCAGGAAAGCTTCTTTGTTTCTGGCTGTGTACAGCGATTTTCATTAAACTATTAAACGAATTTTGTATACATGGCTACTAGTCAATTTATCCGGGGATGATTAAAATTAAATATAATAATTTTACTGTTTGAGTTTGAAAAAGCATATGACCGCGTAAAAAAACAAAAATTATGGGAAGTTGCGGAACGGTATCAAGCCCCAAATAATTATTAAATGCAGTAAAGTGCAACTACGTTAGTGAAAACAAAATTAGATTATGGAAGAAATATGGAAGTTTTTTAAATAGAGCGAGGACTCGGGCAAGGTTGCGGCTTTCTGGTTTATTATTTACTTCACACTTTGGCAACAGACATTCGCGATGTCATCGTAGCTAAAACGACAATAAATAAACCCTCCTTGTTCTTATATTGTCTTTGTTCTCCTTATATTCCTTTTATTCTCTTTGTATTGTTATCGTTCTTCTTGTCTCCCTCTTATTCCTCCTGCATTGTCCTAATTCTCCTTGTCTTCCCATTGTTCTCTTTCCATCATACTTGTATGTCTCTTGTTTTCTCTTGTATTTCCATTATTCTCCTTATGTTTCCCTTCTTCTCTTTGGCTTTCCCTTTTTCTTGTTGTATTCTTCTTGCTCTCGTTATATTACGTTTTTCTCCTTGTTCTCCTTGTATTTCATTTGTCCTCCTTGCATTCCACTCGTTCTCCTTGTCTTTCCCTTGTTCTCCTTGTATTTCTTTTTCCTCCTTGTTCTCGTTCTCCTTGTCTTTCCTTTGTTCTCCTTGCATTTCTTTTGTCCTCCTTGCATTCTCGTTCTCTTGTCTTTCTTGTTCTCCTTATATTTCTTTTGTCCCCTTGCATTTCACTCGTTCTCCTTGTCTTTCTCTTGTTCTCCTTGTCTTTCACATTGTTCTTCTTGTATTTCTTTTGTCATCCTTGCATTCCACTCGTCTCCTTGTTCCTTGTTCTCCTTTTATTTCTTTTGTCCTTGCATTTCACTTATTCTCCTTGTATTTCTTTTGTTCTCCTTACATTTGTATTCTCCTTGCCTTCCTCTTATTCTCCTTGTATTTCTTTTGTCCTTGCATTTCACTTATTCTCCTTGTCTTTCTCTTATTCTCCTTGTATTTCTTTTGTCCTCCTTGCATTTCACTTATTCTCCTTGCCTTTCTCTTGTTCTAGTTGTATTCACCTTGTTCTTCTTGTATTTCTTTTGTCCTCCTTGCATTCCACTCATTCTCCTTGTCTTTCCCTTGTTCTCATTGTATTTCTTTTTCTTCTTGCATTCCAATCGTTCTCCTTGTCTTTCTCTTGTTCTCCTTGTATTCAACTTTTCTCCTTAGTATTTCGTTTTGTCCTCCTTACATTCTACTTGTATTCTCCTTGTCTTTTTCCTCCTTGCATTCCTCGTTCTTGTATTCACCTTGTTCTCCTTGTATTTCTTTTGTTCTACTTTCAGTCCACTCGTTCTCCTTGTCTTTCCCTTGTTCTCCTTGTATTCACCTTGTTCTCCTTGTATTTCTTTTGTCCTCCTTGCAGTCCACTCGTTCTCCTTGTATTCACCTTGTTCTCCTTGTATTTCTTTTGTCCTTCCTTGCAGTCCACTCGTTCTCTTGTCTTTCCCTTGTCCTCCTTGTATTCACCTTGTTCTCCTTGTATTTCTTTTGTCCTCCTTACATTCCACTCGTTCTCCTTGTCTTTCCCTTGTTCTCCTTGTATTCACCTTGTTCCTTGTATTTCTTTTGTCCTCCTTGCATTCCACTCGTTCTTCTTGTCTTTCCCTTGTTCTCCTCCTTTTGTCCTCACCTTGTTCTCCTTGTCTTTTCTTTTGTCCTCCTTGCATTTCTTTTGTCTCCTTGTCTTTCCCTTGTCTTCTTGTCTTTCCTTGTTCTCCTTGTATTTCTTTTGTCCTCCTTGCATTCCACTCGTTCTTCTTGTCTTTCCCTTGTTCTCCTTGTATTTCTTTTGTCCTCCTTGCATTCCATTTCTTTTTGTCTTTCCTTGTTCTCCTTGTTCTCTTTTGTCTTTCCCTTGTCCTCCGTTCTTCTTTTCACCTTGTTCTCCTTGTATTTCTTTTATCCTTCTTGCATTCCAATCGTTCTCCTTGTCTTTCTCTTGTTCTCCTTGTATTCACCTTGTTCTCCTTGTATTTCTTTTGTTCTCCTTGCAGTCCACTCGTTCTCCTTGTCTTTCCCTTGTTCTCCTTGTATTTCTTTTGTCCTCCTTGCATTCTACTCGTTCTCCTAGTCTTTCCCTTGTTCTCCTTGCATTCATCTTGTATTTCTTTTGTCCTCCTTGCATTCCACTCGTTCTTCTTGTCTTTCCTTTTCTCATTGTATTTCTTTTGTTCTCCTTGTCTTTCCCTTGTTCTATTGTTCTTATATTATCTTTGTTTTCATTGTATTCCCCTTATTCTCCTTGTATTACCCTCGTTCTCCTTGTCTTCTACTGTTTGACGACACACTTCGCGCGCTGTTCGTCAGCAAACCCTTTTAAGTAAAGATATGCAGCACAGTAAAGCTATGAACTTGTCGAATTTTTTGGCATAACAGAATGCTGAAAATATGCATTTTGGTGAAAACCTTTAAATTTATTTTTCACATAACTATACACTGAGAGAGCAAAATCAGCGTAGTATGAGAGAGCAGCTACATTTTACTGTATTTCTTGAGATAACTTAATATAAAGCCAGGACCAGATAGCTTCATAATCTAGAGGGAAATAGAGAAAGAAAGACAGACAGCTGATGTTACATTCTGCAATATTTATATAGTTTCAGTTTTTGCTTGTAAGAAAACACTGCGCACAACTGACACCTAAAACAGATGTTCCAAGTGGTGGTCTGGCATCACTTCTGCTGTATCGGATCACGTTTCTACATTGTGTACTGCTGTATCATATTTCAGATGGCACCTGTACAGTTATGGATTGATCACTGTAACAACACTCTCTCTTACGATGAAAATTTTGATATTGTGGTACTGTATTTCTTCGTCCCGCAAATACACATGCATGTATCAAACATGAATTTTAAAGGCTATAAAATCCTATGTATGACTTCCTCAGGAAAGGAAATTAAACTGTCAGTCCAGTGTTCCAGCTTTATCTCACGTGAGAAATGATTAGGGAACGTTGGTTCCAGGACTAAAGTTGAATAGCGCTAAATATTAGGGGAGAGTTGGGTAGTATCGAACATCGGGTAATATCGGACAGTGAGTTTCTTTCATCTACCACCAGATGATAGTACCTGAATGACATGATTACGTTTCTGTGATGTCGCATACAGAAACGTAACCATGTCATTCATGTACTATCATCTGGTGGTAGATGAAAGGAACTCACTGTCCGATATTACCCGATGTCCGATACTACCCAACTCTCCCCTATATTTTCTTTAAAGCAAATTTATCTTGGCATCAAAATTATAACTATAGGAGGAGTTGACGTAAATGTTTGCAGTGTTTTTATTTGAGCTTTGTGTTGTTTATACTAGCGTATATACGTCTGCGGCATTCGTCTTTCTTCGTGTGGGTACATTATTAATTAACTGGGAATTATCTTTCTCTTCATGTTTTCTTTTCTTATAAAGTTTCATATAGCACGTATGGGTGAATCTAGAAAAGCATATAAAGTGTTAGTTGAAAGATCTGAGCTGAAAAGACCTTTGGGGAGGTCAAGGCGTACATGGGAGGATAACAATTGTGTGTACTTACTGATCTCCACGTTTTTCTTCAATGAGATCGTTCACCGCAGCATAGAATATTGAGTCCATAGAGAATTTGATTTCGCTTTTTCACTTTTCATTGAAAAATATGTCAGCATAACTATTTCAGAAACATTCCCTACCTCTTTTTTTCTTACACCATTGTTCAAACTTCTCATATAGAACTTCATGCCTCTGTCGAAATTATGTTGGAATTAATAAATCAATAGAAACATTTGCTGCTAATTCAATATCATTAACACTTATGCCTATATCCGTAATATTTATATTGGCTAGTCACGATAACAATACCGACAATAATAACATTCTTCAAATGTTTCTCATAAAAGATCCTCTATCTACATGAATCGATCAGGTAGGAAAGCAAATAGCAGGCCATAAAAATTTCACATTTAGGCAATATTCGATTTTAGATTATTCTTTTATCAAAGCGGATAAAACTTTGTATAATACATATGTCGTAACTTCATATTACAATACTCGACTGGTTATTATTATTTTATTTTATTTTTTATTTAAATTTAAATATACAGAATAAAGAAATATAATTACAAAACAAACAAAGATAAATACAAATAAAATAATACAAGCAATATAAAAAGAAGATACAGTAGTATTAACAAAATTTGAGACCGAATGAGCAGCGCTCGTGCTCGGTCGCAGTTCAGATATAATATTAAAATAAAAATAATAAAAAAATAATAATAATAATAATAATATAAATAAATAAGTAAAATAAAATAGGAACTAAAATATAATTACAGCGGCAATGGAATTATATAATATAATATTAACACTAGAGAAGAATAATATCGCACGTGAAAAGTAGGACTAATATATATTTCAAAATTATAGAATACAAATATAAATAGGTTGATTAATTCATACACATAGGCTATAAATTTATTTAATCAAATTGAAGATATTAACACGTTTCTAATTTTCTTGTTATATGTTAGTGGGTTACATGTTAGAAGTTCTGGCTGTAATTTAGTTAAAGCATTATACAACCGAGGGCCAAAATTTATGCTATGCTTTAGACCAGCAGATGTGAGACATTTAGGTTCTACTAATGTTGAATTAATATTTCGTCTTGTGTCATAATCGTGTGTCTGTAATACAAACTTATTACGATTTTTATGATAAAATTTTAACAGCGTATACTTATAAATTTGTTCAATATTAAATACATTAAATTCAGAATAAATTAATTTAGTTGGATAATCGAAACGTTTCTTCAAACAAATTTTAATTATTCGTTTCTGTAGTAAATTTAACGGACTAAGATTAATTTTTGTACTTTCACCCCAACAATTATACCATATTGAATGATAGACTGAATAATGGCCAAATAAACATTTCGTAGAACTCTAATAGGTAAGTAGCATCGAAGATTAACGAATTTATAAATTGTTTTACGAAGCCTCTTACAAAGATAAGTAATGTGATGAGGTTATCAAACTCGTATTGTAAATGAAACATTACGGCATTAGTATCGTAAATAACTAATAATGAAAAGAGTTTTCAGTAACTAAAATAAATTCTGTTCTGTAGATTTTCAGGTATTCATAGTTGCTTGCTTGAAGACTAGTGTTCTGCTCACCCATCTTGATTGGTTGAAATTTACACCACCTGAATTTTCAGCATGATGTAAAAATTCCTTTGTTGCTAAGTTACCATCGGATATAAATTAAATGTTTGTTTCTAATCGGCAAAGTGAAGTAATGAACTATTTCTGACAATTGCTAACAGTTTGATAAACGAAAACAGTCATTTCTCTTAACTATGGTCCTGGAACACAACTATGGTCCACGATACAACCATTCAAAGAACATTGTAGACGTAACATAGACCGTTCGTAGATAGCTGAAGCGACTTAACTTCAAACTACATTAATTAATAGTGTTCTGCTCAAGGACAGGTCTTTCACTGCAAACCCAGCTTTCTTCAGTCTTTCCTATTTTCTGCCTTCCTCTTTGTCTCCACATATGATTCATATATCTTAATGTCGTCTGTCATCTTATATCTTCTTCTGACCCGAACTCTTCTTCCGTTCACCATTCCTTCCAGTGTATCCTTCAGTAATTAGCTTCTTCTAAGCCAGTGACCCAACCAATTCCTTTTCCTCTTTCTGATCAGTTTCAGCATCATTCTTTCTTCATCCACTCTTTCCAACGCAGCTTCGTTTCTTATTCTGTCTGTCCATGTCACACGTTCCATTCTTCTCCATATCTACCTTTCAAATGCTTCTAGTCGTTTCTCTTCACTTCGTTGTAATGTCCATGTTTCTGCCCCATACAATGCTATACTCCACACAAAGCACTTCACCTGTCTTTTCCTTAGTTCTTTCTGCAGAGGTCCGCAGAAGATGCTCGTTTTTCTACTAAAAGCTTCCTTTGCCATTGCTATTTTCCTTTTGACTTTTTGGCAGCAGCTCATGTTTTCAAACTACAGTACAGCAAAAATATAGATAAACTTTATGGCGTATAAAATTTGAATGGCTGTATCGTGGACCATAGTTATGTTCCAGGACCACAGTTATGGGAAACGACTAACTATGTCACCAGGATAACATGTCATTATTATTATTACTAAAAGATATTATTATTATTACCAAGTATTCATTTGATAGTATTAATAATAATGACATCTTTTAGTAATAATAATAATAATTACATCTTATCCTTATTACTAAGTATTCATTTGATAGTATTTATCCTTCGAAGAGGTGGAAAAATTCAAATATCTTTGAGCAACAGTAACAAATATAAATGACACTCGGGAGGAATTTAAACGCAGAATAAATATGGGAAATGCCTGTTATTATTCGGTTGAGAAGCTTTTATCATCTAATCTTCTGTCAAAAAATCTGAAAGTTAGAATTTATAAAACAGTTATATTACCGGTTGTTCTGTATGGTTGTGAAACTTGGACTCTCACTTTGAAAGAGGAACAGAAATTAAGGGTGTTTGAGAATAAGGTTCTTAGGAAAATATTTGGGGCTGAGAGGGATGAAGTTACGGAGAATGGAGAAAGTTACACAACGCAGAGCTGCACGCATTGTATACTTCACCTGACATAATTAGGAACATAAAATCCAGACGTTTGAGGTGGGCAGGACATGTAGCACGTATGGGCGAATCCAGAAATGCATATAGAGTGTTAGTTGGGAGGCCGGAGGGAAAAAGACCTGTGGGGAGGCCAAGACGTAGATGGGAAGATAATATTAAAATGGATTTGAGGGAGGTAGGATATGATGGTAGAGACTGTATTAATCTTGCTCAGGATAGGGACCAATGGCGGGCTTATGTGAGGGCGGCAATGAACCTCCGGGTTCCTTAAAAGCCAGTAAGTAAGTAAGTATTCATTTGATAGTGACTACATGGTTGAACTGAATTGAATTTAACACAGGGGGGCACTATGGCCCAGTACTGCGACCTGTTAAGATCTATTGCGCTGACCCTCTGGTGACGCATTCCCAAACCCGCACCGGCTGACCACACTAAGGTTCTCTGCGTACCCAGGTTTCGAGCAGGCAACCCCACTCGTCCCTCCATGCCGGCCGGCGTTCGGGAAACGCTACGGAATGATAACGAAATGGAGAAATGGTGACGGAATGATGTAAATGTATAATTTGGGGAAAAACGGGAGAACCCGAACTACGACCTTGTCCGCCACAAGTGTCACTATGGATTTTGTCAATGAAAAAATTCCAGACCTGATCGGAAATAGAACCCGGGCCGTCTACGTGACAGTCTGAAGGTCTGACCATTCAGCCACCGCAGAATGACTACATGGTAGTTCTACCTACCTGCACTCTTTGGGTATCTGTGATCTATAGACGCGATACAAGACCTTTACGTGCAAATCATCTTTATGACACGCTCTTGATCTTTGCTAGAGGTGTATAAATGTTGCGCCCAAATTGCTAGAAAACTTAATCGTGGATCAATGGAACCATATTCCTACACTGTAAATCACTGTGTGTTTGTTATGACAACAGCCTTTATAGCTGCGCATCTACGCTGTGATTTATGGAGACGTGGCGATGATTCACGCAAACACAATCCGACTCCACTTGCACAGCCCACACAATTATGACAGAACGTTGCAAGTTAATAAAGCTGCGCTACAGAAATCCCAACATAAAGTAAATAATTAGAATATAAAGGATATCCAGAGATCTGAGGGGATAATAAAAATTTCTGCGCTTCATCGGGGATACATCGGCACGCAGAATACGTCACTTGGAATCGGTAATGAAACTACAGTTGTGTTGGTTCGAATGTTTCAATTTTATTTCGTTTTACAAATGGATTTTTTGTGGGTTATTTTACGACGCTGTATCAACATCTAGGTTACAAATGGAAAGAATGGATCTATGATAAGAGAAGTAATTAATGAAGGCATGTAATAGGCCTTCATTAGAGACCACGTAAAGATTAATTTTTGGTTCCACAATAGTACATTATGCAACGAGCCTATAATGGTAGTAATTAACCCTTTCTAACCCAAATTAAATTTACAAGCAATCCATGTTGAAACAAACAGCTGTATTAGGACCAATTCAGTGACCAAGTTACTGGAGTGGCAACATTTGAAACAAAACTATATTGATGAAAATGTATTGAAATAGAAGTTATCACCAAAATTTACCTTCATATGTAACACACAAGTATATAAATGTTATAAAGTTAATTATTGCCATATGGTATCTATAGGTAAGAAAGGGTTAAGACGAGCTAATTACCATTATAGGCACGTTTCATACGACTTTTTATGCTCCACCATATTTCTAACTTGAAATTATTCATAAGTATTCATGTTATTCTTATCTGACTGGGGAGCGGAACTGACCTAGTGCAATATCTCGTAAATTGTGAGATATGCGCAGACGAGAAAGTATTGATTTTTTCCGAGACACAAATGTCATTGACCTTGATATAATCTAGAGAGTAAAATAAACATTAATCTTGATACAACCTTGAAATTGATTTGGACATTGAAAAACGAGATGACAAATTGAATTTATTTGAATATTATTTACAATTAACGCTAATTGTTATAGTAACACAACATAACCTTCAGCGACAGTATTGGGTTTCCAGCCTCCGTGACGTTTCGCTAGTTGTCTTTCGATTGCATATCCGAGAATAATCTATATTTGTGCTTTCATATTGCTACAATGGTGTTTTCTGATTGGTGGAACACCTGAATTTTAATGAATAGGTGTACTTTAATGAGGTCCATTAAAGGGCTGCTACCAGGTGTATAATTACTACATTTCGGCATGGTCAAGCATAAAATATACGTTATGATAACAATGGTTAGTAGAGGAGAAAAATTCGTTCTATCACCGGGGATCGAACCCGGGTCCTTGGTTCTCCGTACCAAGTGCTCTAACCACTGAGCTACGCCGAACTTCAATCCACAGCACCGGATCGAATCTCTCTCCTCTAGTTAATGGCAGTTGACTTAATATATGTCTAACTTAGAGTCAGGCCACTGAGGGAAAAACACTACAATCCATGTTTTCTTCACAACAAAATTCTTAACAGGCAATACTATTTCAGATGAACTATACCATTATGTCCACACCTGTGAAGTAACTGTTAGCGCGTCTGGCCGCGAAACCAGGTGGCCCGGGTTCGATTCCCAGTTGGGGCAAGTTACCTGGTTGAGGTTTTTTCCGGGGTTTTCCCCTCAACCCAATATGAGCAAATGCTGGGTAACTATCGGTGCTGGACCCCGGACTCATTTCACCGGCATTATCACCTTCATCTCATTCAGACGCTAAATAACCTAAGATGTTGATAAAGCGTCGTAAAATAACCTACCAAAAAATAAAAAATATACCATTATGTTTTGTAGTTACGAATTGTGTTATACAGGGCGTTTCAAAAATACGGGGCATAATTTCAGGTATGTATTTCCCACATGTTGACAATCAAAATAGTTCATTACAACATGTGTCCGGAAATGCTTTATTTCCGAGTTATGGCCTTCACAACATTGAAATTCACCGGAACGTTTTTCTTTCCGCAGGTCGTTGCCGTCAAACGAGACATTAAGAGGGCACTCTGACAGTTCATTCCGAGGCGAAGGGTACATTCAGTGTTGTGTAGGCGTTAGACTGTGCGACAGGTATTCAAATCAAGAGCTGGCAGAGATACACTTCATGTACGGTGAGGCGGACGGCAATGCTGCGCTGGCTCGTCGTTTGTACCAGGAGAGGTACCCACAGCGAAAATGTCCAGATCGGAAGACATTTGTACGTCTCCATTACCGTCTGTGCGAGTATGGAAAATGTAACTCTCCTGGTTTGGGAAGGGGACGTCCAAGATCTACAATTCCAGAAGTACAGGTGCGGATGACGTGAATATGTTAGGAGAAATTACACAAACGATTAGGAAAAGACGGAAATTTTACTTGAAGCAAGTAGAGCGATCGGTTTGGAAGTAAATCCCGAAAAGACAAAGTGTATGATTATGTCTCGTGACCAGAATATTGTACGAAATGGAAATATAAAAATTGGAGATTTATCCTTCGAAGAGGTGGAAAAATTCAAATATCTTGGAGCAACAGTAACAAATATAAATGACACTCGGGAGGAAATTAAACGCAGAATAAATATGGGAAATGCGTGTTATTATTCGGTTGAGAAGCTCTTATCATCCAGTCTGCTGTCCAAAAATCTGAAAGTTAGAATTTATAAAACAGTTATATTACCGGTTCTTCTGTATGGTTGTGAAACTTGGACTCTCACTCTGAGAGAGGAACATAGGTTCAGGGTGTTTGAGAATAAGGTGCTAAGGAAAATATTTGGAGCTAAGCGGGATGAAGTTACAGGAGAATGGAGAAAGTTACACAACACAGAACTGCACGCATTGTATTCTTCACCTGACATAATTAGGAACATTAAATCCAGACGTTTGAGATGGGCAGGGCATGTAGCACGTATGGGCGAATCCAGAAATGCATATAGAGTGTTAGTTGGGAGACCGGAGGGAAAAAGACCTTTAGGGAGGCCGAGACGTAGATGGGAGGATAATATTAAAATGGATTTGAGGGAGGTGGGGTATGATGATAGAGACTGGATTAATCTTGCACAGGATAGGGACCGCTGGCGGGCTTATGTGAGGGCGGCAATGAACCTTCGGGTTCCTTAAAAGCCATTTGTAAGTAAGTAAGTAACATGTTGGAAATACATACCTGAAATTATGCCCCGTATTTTTAAACATCCTGTATACAAGACTGTTCGGAACTGAGTTACGATTTTGTGTGGACAAGTAGAAGAACGAATTATTATCGATTGGTGTAAAGACCTAAAAATGTCAAATTTTGTATTTAAGTTAGTTTCACACTAAGCCCTCGAATAATTATTCTTATATAAAGCTGCAAGAACGGTTAACAATCGCTTAACACGTACTGATGTTCAATTGTTTTATTAATTTGTGACACAAAAGGTGGCTTTGATTGTGGCCATCACCAGTTGCTTTTTGGCTTCTGCTTCCTGCTGAATCGTGTTGTCTCTTTGACCATATGTTGCTGCGTTGTCCCGATCGTCGACTACTCCACAGATTCCTGACTGGGTCCTGCTCAGTCGTCACATTTGTCCATCTGCTGGAGTATCCATTAAGACTGATCGCTTCTGTCATTTGAAACGAAACAATGTAACCATTGTAACGTAAGCCGTCACCCTAGAATAAGCTGACGTCACGACAAGTGAATACTAAACGTACAATTAGAAATCTGAAGTAGGAGACGTGCTTTTCCAAGCAACAATGCATGAACCTAGTCCTACGATCAAGAATTGGAAGAGATGTGATGATTTAGCTGTATTCTGAGACGTGCATCCGTTTGCATGCCATACAGCTTTTCTTTTGTTCATCTCAGGAAGTTACTGTTGGTTTTACGGAGCGAAGCCGTGACCTCCACTGCATTTCAAGCTAAGAGTAAGGGCAGGAAATCGAATCTCTGCGGAGGCTACGTGGTCTATACTGTCAGTTTGTCACGCAAACGGTCCGGCTTCGAGACTAATAATAATAATAATAATAATAATAATAATAATAATAATAATAATAATAATAATAATAATAATAGGCTTAGTAATAATAGTAATAATAATAATAAAATAATAATAATAATAAAATAATAATAAAATAATAATAATAATAATAATAATAATAATAAAAATAATAGTAATTTATTTATTCATTTTTATTTATTTAGAATATTAACGTGCAAAAACAACAGCACAAAGCCAATTACAGTTTAGCACGATACAAAACAGAACAAAACAACAAATGATGATGAGAATGAATGATAGAAAATGGCAATGAGATGAAATACAAACAATATAATAGTCTACATCAATCATTGACCAATAATAATAATAGTAATAGTAATAATAGTAATAGTAATAATAGTAATAGTAATAATAATAATAATAGCAGTAATAATAATAATAATAAAATACAAATAATAATAATAATAACAGTAATAATAATAATAATAATAATAATAGTAATAATAATAGTAGTAATAATAGTAATAATAATAATAGCAGTAATAATAATAGTAGTAATAATAGTAGTAATAAGAGTAATAATAATAATAATAGTAATTTATTTTTATTTATTTTATTTATTTAGAATATTAACATGCAAAAACAACAGCACAAGGCCAATTACAGTTTAGCACGATACAAAACAGAACAAAACAACAAATGATGATGAGAATGAATGATAGAAAATGGCAGTGAGATGAAATACAAACAATATAATAGTCTACATCAATCATTGATCAAATAATAATTATAAAATTATAAATTTAGTACAATGAGATAATTGAAATAATGGAATAGTCTACATTAATCAATTGACCAAATGCAAGAAATAAAATGGACAAATAATTATTAAAATTAGATCAGTGAGTTAAAAACTCAGATATACTACACATTAAATGGATCCAAGTTGAATCCATGCAAATTGGCATATTTAATGCATCTGCAGACCGGAGAGAGAGATTTAGGATTCTTATTATAAAACAATTTATGAAATCTTAAACCATTAGCAGGAATGAAGACTGATATTGCAATGAAAGATTCACAATCAATATCACCCTTAATGACTTTGCAAAAAAATAAATAATCAAGAACCTGACGTCTGGTGAACAAACTACCGCAATTGAAATAATTGCATTTAATCTCATAGTTATAATCAGAATTTGGTAAAAATCTATAGGAACACAAGGAAATAAACTTTCTTTGAATATTCTCCAATTTAGCCGAGTCAGTGGAGGTAATGGAGTTCCATACAACAGATGCATATTCAAGCTTGGATCTAACCAACGTATAGTATAAAATTAATAAACACATAGGAGTGGAAAAAGAATAAGTTATAGACCTAATTAGACCAAGCATTCTTAATAATAATAGTAGTAGTAGTAATAATAATAGTAGTAGTAATAATAATAGTAGTAGTAATAATAATAGTAATTAGTAATAATAATAATATTAATAATAATAGTAATTAGTAATAATAATAATAGTAATAATAATAATAGTAATTAGTAATAATAATAATAATAATAGTAATTAGTAATAATAATAATAATAGTAATTAGTAATAATAATAATAATATTAATAATAATAGTAATTAGTAATAATAATAATAATAATAATAGTAATAATAATAGTAATTTAGTAATAATAATAATAATAGTAATAATAATAATAATAATAATAATAGCAGTAATAATTTATTTATTTATTTAGAATATTAACGTGCAAAAACAACAGCACAAGGCCAATTACAGTTTAGCACGATACAAAACAGAACAAAACAACAAATGATGATGAGAATGAATGATAGAAAATGGCAATGAGATGAAATACAAACAATATAATAGTCTACATCAATCATTGATCAATAATAATAATAGCAGCAATAATAATAATAATAATAATAATAATAATAGCAGTAATAATAATAATAATAAATAATAATAATAATAATAATAACAGTAATAATAATAATAATAATAATAATAATAGTAATAATAATAGTAATAATAATAGTACTAATAATAGTAATAATAATAATAATAATAATAATAATAATAATAATAAACAGTAGTAGTAATAATAATAATAGTAATAATAATAATAATAATAATTATTATTATTATTATTTATTTATTTATTTACTTATTTAATCTGGCAGAGCTAAGGCCAGTAGGCCTTCTCTTCCGCCCAGCCAGACTCTAATTCTAATTGAATACAATTGCTTACATAGTTATTACATTAATATCTAGACCATAAAACAACATGAAAGTAAATAATGAAAGTTGGATAAGTAATGTTAGTGAGACAATAATAAACATTGGTAAGAAATAATAATAATAATAATAATAATAATAATAATAATAATAATAATAATAATAATGAGAATTTAGATATTTATCTGTGACATATATAACCATTAAGCATTGCGAAACCTGAAACAGCTATTATTGTTAACAAGAATTGTTAGAAAAATATTTCCTTAGTCTATTCTTAAATTGGTTTGATGTCTGACAGTCCCTGACATTACTCGGTAGGGAATTCCAAAGTCGAGGAACAGCCACAGTGAAAGAAGATGAATATGAGGATGTTCGGTGGGAGGGAATGGATAATATTGAGGAGTGTTGTGATCGTGTGTCTATGTTATGATGGGTGGATAAATTTTGAAAACGACACGCAAGATAGACAGGAGTGGAGAAATGCAATATGTGAAAGAGAAGGGAAAGACAGTGGATTTTCCTACGATCTTCTAGACGGAGCCAGGACAACATTTCGAGGGATGGTGTTACGTGATCAGCCCGGCGAATATTGCAGACGAAACGGACGCACATATTATGAACACGTTGTAGTCTCTGCGCCGAAGTAACGCTTAGGTCAGTAAACAGAATATCACAGTAATCGAAGTGGGGCATCACGAGTGTTTGCACTAACATTTTTTTCATGGAAAAAGGGTAGAAAATTCTTCAATCGCCTAAACTAGGTTAGGCTTAAGGTCTTTCATTGCAAATCTATAGTGACACGTGGCGTACAAGAGGTTTCAGCAGACAGCAGTAAACAAGTAGGCCTAAAAGGTAAATGAAATGTTTTTAGTTGGTTGTTTAACGACGCTGTATCAACTACGAGGTTATTTAGCGTGGATGGAAATTTTATTGGTGATAGTGAGATGATATTTGGCGAGATGAGGCCGAGGATTCGCCATAGATTACTTGAAATTTGTCTTACGATTGGGGAAAACCTCGGAAAAAACGAAACAAGAGTCATCCCAAGCGGGAATCGAATCCACGCCGGAGCGCAACTCTGGATCGGCAGGCAAGCGCCCAGCCGACTGAGCTACGCCGGTGGCCAATGAAATGTGTGTGTGTGTGTGTGTGTGTGTGTGTCCAATGCCTACCCACTTCACTTGCGTGATTCGGGTTCCGCATATTGCGGATAGATGGCAGAACTGTGACCCTTATTCTAGTTGTACACCACTTCGGCGGGTCACACTGTACATGATGTGTATCTGTGGAGAGTTATGTCGTGTGTATCGAGTTTGTTATAAAAATATTCGCTATCCTCCACTCCCATCCGTTCATGTTTTAACCTCTGAGGGATTTTATGACAGATCTTGCTATTAGTTATTCATATGAAATAAGACGAAGTTTGTAATGGCTTGGTTATCTATCTCATGTTCGAACATTGCAGAACACTAGTAACTACCTCCGCACAAAATAAGTCAATCAATCAGTGTTAAATTATGTAAAAAATTGTATACATAGGCTCTCCTCGATAAGTTTGACGACATAATGCTGATTCATAATTCTCATATTATGTGGGATAGAATGACGTAAGAGCCAAATCCTTGAAGGTAGGATCCTTGTAAGACGGCATCTTACAATAGCTGTTAAACAGTCAATCCCTGACTAAGTATGTAAGTGCACAAATGCGTCAATAACCTTCTGAGTGTATACGATGAATGGTGTTTGTAAACAACAAAAACTTTCATTAGACAGAGACATCCTACGAAATCGTTTATTTTCAGCACAGTGAAAACAAATTAGGAATGCATGAGAAAAGGAGGGACGACATGTTTCGAACATTTTGAGAAAATTCACTTTTAATGTTTTAAGCTATGCTAGTCTTTACAATATCGAATGTACTGAAATAACTATAATTATAGGGTGTTAAGTTAATTCGTATACAAAGGCTCACAAGTGATGGAGTAAATAAAGAAAAGAGTTTTTGTATGCTACAACAGTCCGACAGTTTCACAGTTTTTCCGCTGGCAACGTTTCTCAAACTTTTCTGAAGTGGGGACCACTTTTTAAAGCCAGAACAGTTCCGCGGACCACCTTACTCTTGTTCCCTTCGAAAGCAAATTTGTCATTTTTGTAATATATTTTAATATCAATATACTTATATTTTAAAATAGAATTAATTAAAATTAATTAAATTACTGTAAATTAATTTTATATTAGTATTAACTAATTAAGCTAATGTTAACAGAAGAAAATTCATTTTTGTTTCTTTAATAATTCAAGGCTATTAGAGTTTGGATAATCTTTAACTTAAAAGTATTAACTAAAAAAAAAAATGTTGGTAATCACATTAATGAGATGGATGAGCCTGCCGATTCTTGCACAGTTGTTCTATATTTGGACGTATGCTGGTAAGCTTAAGTCGGAGATTGTCACATACATCGAGTCGATTTCGGTAGCCTACTTCGTTTTATTATTATTAAAGCTTTTTCTCACACAGATACGTAGAAGCAAACTGAATTATAATCTCTAAAGCACCATTGTACAGTTCACTGTATTCTCTTTTCGCTTGTAATGCGGTCCAGAAATTAACCATACCTTCCGCTTCGAATTTCATTTTAAGTCCGGTCTCATTCGAGAGTTCAATTAACTGTTCTCTTTCACTCAGTGAAAATTTGTTAGTTTCAATATCGCAATGGAAGTGATTACGAAGCCATGAAAATTCGTCATGTTTACTCGAAAAATAAGTTTCAAATTGTGACCTCAGAGTTGTATTATTGGTGTACGACATACAGTACGTGACCATTTCAATGTGAAGACTGGGTGTCGGTAAAACTATTAAGAAAGTCATAAATAAATGGAAAGGTTCGGTCCTCTGTTATGAATTTGGGTGGTCCCTGGCTGGGTTACAGGGACGGCGCCAGATGTGCAGGGAAAAGATTGCGAGAAACATCATGTTCATAGTGCTTTAAATCCCTCTTTTGTTGTTGAGAGTAGAGTGGGAAGTCAGTAGACGGATAGGGTAATATATTTTATAAAATGTCAGTACTGAAAGAAGAAGTAAAGGCGATTGTCATGTGTCATTTCCAAACCCTGAGATTTTCAGCTATAAAGTGACACGCAATTCGTTTGAATTTTATTTTTCTTCTGCATTTTTGAAGGACCACAAGGACAGGGACGGCCGGGTAGCTCAGTTGGTAGAGCAGCTGGCTACGGACTGGAAGGTCCGGGGTTCGATCCCGGGTGGTGACAGGATTTTTTCTCGTTGCCAAACTTTCAGAACGGCCCCGAGGTTCGCTCAGCCTTCTATAAAATTGAGTACCGGGTCTTTTCTGGGGTAAAAGGCAGTCAGAGCGTGGTGCCGACCACACCACCTCATTCTAGTGCCGAGGTCATGGAAAGCATGGGGCTCTACCTCCATGCCCCCAAGTGCCTTCATGGCATGTTACGGGGATACCTTTATCTTTTTTTTTTTTTTTACCACAAGGGCAAACCTCGAGGACCACAGGTGGACTGCGGACCATAGTTTGAGAAACACTGCGCTAGGGACATTGACAAGTTAGGTCGCATACGAATAGAGTTGTTTTAACTCTCTGCAGTTTACGTTAAAGTACAGATGTGACATGCGTACGATTATTGCTCTGGTATTCCTAGAATGTGTTCCTTAGACAATTTTGATCTGTAGTATCTGTTTGTGCTTTACTCCTATTTTCATAAAATTAAAGTATTTTGCCAGGGTTCATTTTGATATAGTAGTAAAATTTTTACCTTCAGTTTCTAATGTCACTAATAATGACTGTATTTTATCTCTTGCGCTAAACTGGAGAATTAGCACGGTAGCTTTGAACCGTGCCGTTACGGTTACGACCAAATTTAACTAATACACAATGTTGCCAACATAAGAACATGACTTTGGTTTGTGGAGTCGTTAGAAGGAGAAATTTGTTTCTTTTTCTCTCTATCTCCTTCGTTCTGAACATTACTGAGAGATAGGACCACTGTTACTCTCATCTATTTCAAAGATTTTCCCTGGACCACCAATTTGTTTGGATGACATTTCTACATAGAAAATTAAGACATACCTTACAAGCGATCTCCAATTACTAACTTTATGGTCGTTAAAATTGTGTGTCCATTTTATCTCCAACTAAAATCTCTCTCGCATTTTCTTTTGTTTCATCACGGCCGAATGGGTTTATCTCTTTGGTATCGATGTTTCTAGTCTCTAATGGCCTTTATGACAGTTTTTGTTTCGTAATATTGATAAACAGGCTTCGAGACTTTGGACCCGATACAATAAGTTTACTGTGCATGCACTATAGGTTGTTGACTCGCTGCAGGTAAATAGATATGTGTTGAGGTAACAACGTCACTATTTAGAATAGAGTACGACAGTATGGGGAAACACACATATGTACATTCTGAAAGTAAATATACGTTACATAATGATAATGTCAAAAGAATGTGAAAAGCATTTATTCTCCTGTCTTTTTAATTATACACAGTGTTAATGGTGGAAATAAGCATGTAGCAATTTTAATTTTTTCATTTATCCTATTGGTCGTCTTTAGGAAGTGCAGTTACAGTACCGAATTGCAATGTACCTACTACAAGATACATTCTCAGGTCTCAAACGTAAATCTTTTTCGATTATCTGTCAAAGTTTGTACTGTAGAAAGCTGCGCTCTACGTCGCATGACGTGATAGGAGCAAAACGAAAAAAACCTAACATCATTGCAGTCTCTAAGAGACAGTCCTTTATTCTGGGGTGACTCTAGTCCACTAATTTGCTGTTTATGTTACACAATGTTCCATATCCGTTATTTTTACATAAAATTGATTTCCACTTCTGTTTTACTCGTTCAGTACCGGTGTACTTGGTACCTCATTAATTCTCTGCATCATTTTCTAAATTAATTTGAGGCTTCCGGCATCTCTTGCTCTGACTTTTCTAACCGTGTAATAGTTTCAGACACAGTTTGAAAATGGGTTTGTATGAAAACCAAATTATTCGTCAGAACCTTCAAATCCAGAGCGTTTTCCTTTGCGTATTTGTTGGCATTCATTCCACAGAACCCCCATCCACTGTACGCTCTACCACTATACTCAGTACGCCGTTAAGCGGATTTCCCACTGAACTGCTCTATTGGGTTCGAAGTCTCGAAGCCTGTTAATAAACAATAATATAATTAAAGCGGTGAATAATTTCATGGTATGTAAAAGTTTTTTTTTTTCGTATAAGGCTGGGTATTCTCTCTAGGCCACAAATATGTACTTAACGCTTTGGTAAACATTAACTGGAAATTTACTTTCTGTTATTTAAATGATATTCTGTGAAAAACACCTTTTTTCCTTTTATTTCGTTGTCATAATCTACTTTAAAATCTTACTTGTGCATTTTCTTTTAGTGCATTCAAAACATCGTCGTTGTACTGCATAAACCTTGCACTTGACTAATGGAGTGATTTATTTAAGAATATAGTCGCGAATTTTACTACCACAATTTCGGTTGTCTTTTGTTTGACACGGTTCGGTACGGCCCGGTGACTAGTGGCCTAGATCATATACTGTATGTAACAGATAACTCATCGCTATGTTAAAATCGTCAGCACTTTCAAGAGAACAACCGCCAGGATCGACACTCGTCCGCTGTAAACGAACACGAGATGGCAGTACAGTCGCTAATGCAATCACCGTATTCCAAATCTTACCGGTCCGGTGGCATCAATGACGTCACGTTACAGCGAAATAAGGAACAAAACTGCTGGAAGGATCGATGGCTGTCATGGCGACTGTATAAGTTGTCTGTGCTACGCTAGCAAAATTTTGTGAAATTTCCGTACTGCCATTCTCGTTCAAAGAAAAGAGGGCATAAACAATTTATTACTTGAACCGGTAGTAATAATTGGTCTGTTGACATGTTCGCTCATAAGCCACTAAAATATTGTATTTACGTTGTGCACATTACAAACAATACAGCAGAACTAAAGCAGAACACACCGCCATGACACAACAGTGCACGATGTCATTAGTCTGCTAATTCCCGCCCTATACAAGAACCAATCACATTCACTGATTGCGGCTGATGGAGACTGCCACCACCTCTGCAAGCTGATGGCACCGGTGCGACACCGGTGGAGCATCAGTGACTCCATCGGTGAAATTCGGAACACCTTGATACCATCGGATTGCTCACCGGCGAGATTCGGAATACGCTCAATTCAAGTGCGAATTATGACGTGACTCCTTATGTAACAACTAGATGGCAGCGTAGTAAAACTGACAAAAGTTGTTAACCTCAAAGCCTATAAGGCCGACCTATCTGGGTATATATGATCTAGGCTAGTGGCCAGAGAGTAACGTCGACTACCAACATTGCTCTACCACAGGCTAGTGTATACAGTCGAGAAGCTCAATACGTAATAAATATGCAAACATTAGATAGTTGCTCACCACTAGGATCGCTAATATCGCCTCATTACAGGCAATGCAAAATAGTACCGTCACAGTGTATTGTTTCTAGCACCCTCAAAACTCACGCTTCGTGACTGTATATAATAGACTGTGGCTCTACCGTGCGTATTATCCAGTTGTTACAATTTCTTGTTTACTTCTGAGTCTATATTATTCACCTAGACTTTCGGGTCTAAATTTTTTAATTTGATTTTGCATTATTTTTTCTCAATGTTTTCGATATTAGGTTTACTTACTTACTTACAAATGGCTTTTAAGGAACCCGAAGGTTCATTGCCGCCCTCACATAAGCCTGCCATCGGTCCCTATCCTGTGCAAGATTAATCCAATCTCTATCATCATATCCCACCTCCCTCAAATCCATTTTAATATTATCCTCCTATCTACGTCTCGGCCTCCCTAAAGATCTTTTTCCCTCCGGTCTCCCAACTAACACTCTATATGCATTTCTTGATTTGCCCATACGTATTACATGCCCTGCCCATCTCAAACGTCTGGATTTAATGTTCCTAATTATGTCAGGTGAAGAATACAATGCGTGCAGATCTGCGTTGTGTAACTTTCTCCACTCTCCTGTAACTTCATCCCGCTTAGCTCCAAATATTTTCCTAAGCACCTTATTCTCAAACACCCTTAACCTATGTTCCTCTCTCAGAGTGAGAGTCCAAGTTTCACAACCATACAGAACAACCGGTAATATAACCGTTTTATAAATTTTAACTTTCAGATTTTTGACACCAGACTAGATGATAAAAGCTTCTCAACTAAATAATAACAGGCATTTCCCATATTTATTCTGCGTTTAATTTCCTCCCGAGTGTCATTTATATTTGTTACTGTTGCTCCAAGATATTTGAATTTTTCCACCCCTTCGAAGGATAAATCTCCAATTTTTATATTTCCATTTCGTACAATATTCCCGTCACGAGACATAATCATATACTTAGTCTTTTCAGGATTTACTTGCAAACCGATCGCTTTACTTGCTTCAAGTAAAATTTCCGCGTTTTCCCTAATCGTTTGTGGATTTTCTCCTAACATATTCACGTCATCCGCATAGACAAGAAGCTGATGTAACCGTTCAATTCCAAACCCTGCCTGTTATCCTGAACTTTCCTAATGGCATATTCTAAAGAGAAGTTAAAAGTAAAGGTGATAGTGCATCTCCCTGCTTTAGCCCCCAGTGAATTGGAAAAGCATGAGATAGAAACTGACCTATACGGACTCTGCTGTATGTTTCACTGAGACACATTTTAATTAATCGAACTAGTTTCTTGGGAATACCAAATTTAATAAGAATATCATATAATACTTCCCTCTTAACCGAGTCATATGCCTTTTTGAAATCTATGAATAACTGATGTACTGTACCCTTATACTCCCATTTTTTCTCCATTATATGTCGAATACAAAAATCTGATCAATAGTCGATTTATTACGCCTAAAACCGCACTGATGATCCCCAATAATTTCATCTACGTACGGAGCTAATCTTCTCAAAAGAATATTGGACAAAATTTTGTACGACGTCAACAAAAGTGATATTCCTCGAAATTATTATTATTATTATTATTATTATTATTTTTATTATTATTAATTATTATATCATCATCATCTCTAAGGAAGCGCTAAAATTACGTATTGGTCGTAATCTGTCCTCGTAATTCACAGCTGATTAGGGTGATTAACTGGGCGACATTCGTGCTGGAGGGAGGCCAATCAACACACACGCCGGCACGGCAGCTCATTCTGCGAGTCGCGGCGCATTCCCTTCCCTTCTTCCCACGAAAAGAAAACAAGCCTTACGGGGTGACGATCGCGGCATGGCCGAGTCTCCTGGGTAAAAGACTGGGAGCAAGCAAGCATATCTCCTCGCGAGTCTTGCGGCCACAGAGGAGGCGTTAAACTCAGTTTATTTACAACTCTCAAGTCTGGCGCCCGGAATGTTTGTGAATGTGCAAGCGAAGAGCTTGGTCCCTTAAACCCAATTCTAAATTGAAACACATTTCGTTTGAAACATTTTCTTTTTCGAAGGATTTCCAAGAAAGTGTCGCAGCACGAGGCACGTTCAGAAATTAAGTACGTTTCGGTTGTTAAAAAAAAATAGAAATTTAAATAAAAAACCGTTAATCTGAGTTTACACTGTGCCAGTAAAGTTATGATAGAACTTTTATGGTTATAAAGGATTTTAAAAAAGTAACATAGAATAAAAGGCTGGTTCACAATAAGCCGGGAACGGAAATCACGAGGGGAACGGAAATAATGTTAAAATAAATGTATTTAAATGTAAGCATTCACAATAAATTAAAATTGCACTTTTTGAGTTAGATTCCTTTCAGTTATAAGCCCTTTTCTCTGCCATAGTTTTGTAAAAATATAGGCTATATATTTCTTTTTCCTTCCTTTGCCCTTTTTGTTCTCTTTATCAGTCGATGAATTTATTATCATAGCCTTTTTATCGTGAATTTTATTTAATTTTTGTATTTCTTTTCTTTTTTATTATTTTATTACATTCTATTTTGATATACTCTTCGTTACGTTTTTCCATATTAACCATTTGTATTAAATGAGTCGCTTTCACTATATTCCAATGTATTTTACTTTCTTTTTTGTATTATGATATTATTTTCATGTTGTTTAGTGTCGATTTTATTATGCTATTATAATTATTTTTTTATATGTTAGTATTCTGTTCTTTAACTTTTTGTTAAATTTTAACTGCTTGTATACTTTGTGACCTGGTAGAGTGTAAGAGAAGGCCCTATGGCCTTAACTCTGCCAGTATAAATAAATAAATAATATTATTATTATTATTATTAGTATTATTATTATTATTATTATTATAGTTAATTGTGAATGCTCACATTTAAATACATTTATTTTAATATTATATCTGTTCTCGTTCTCTTTGTCTTTTCCGTTCCCGGTTTATTGTGACCCAGCCTTTACAATTAAAATTGAATGAGGGAATTTTGAAAAAAATCTCAGACACGTCAAACATTGTTTTTAGAAAGGGATATTTTTATGGAAACAAAATATTTTTGCGATTATTATTGTGAGAGCTGTAACATCATCGATAACATTTTTAAATACCGCCCTACACTTTCTAATATATCTGAAATAACGCATTTTTATGTAATATTTCATTTGTTCTGCATGGTTATGTTTGGAATGTAATGTAATTTCTGGAGGGGGGGGCACTACGACCAAGCACTACGACCTTTCAGAGCTATTGAGCCAACCCTCAAGCTAGAAGGATTCCCAAATCTACACCGGCTGACTACACTACAGTTCGCTGCGTACCCAGGTTTCTAGCGAGCAATTCCATTCGTCCCTAGGCCAGCCCCCTCCGTGCGTCGTCAGCCGGCGTTCAGGGAATGCTATGGAATGATGACGAAATGGAGAAATGGTGACGGAATGTGTAGATGCCTAATATAGTGAAACGGCAGAACCCCGAGAAAAATTCCAACTGCGACATATAGCCTATTAACCTGTTGTATTCTATAGGATACTTCGCGAATTTAAGGATTAAATAAGGAATAAAAATTACAAGTAATATTGAGGGTGTTTGAGAATAAGGTGCTTAGGAAAATATTTGGGACTAAAAGGGATGAAGTTACAGGACAATGGAGAAAGTTACACAACGCAGAGCTGCACGCATTGTATACTTCACCTGACATAATTAGGAACATCAAATCCATACGTTTGAGAACATGTAGCACGTATGGATTAATCTTGCTCAGGATAGGGACCAATGGCGGGCTTATGTGAGGGCGGCAATGAACCTCCGGGTTCCTTAAAAGCCAGTAAGTTTTTTTTTTTTTTATCCAATGCCACCAGTTTGTCTTTGCGACATTTCTGGTCTTCTCTCCTGGCCGTGGCTTAGTTGTAACCCACTTCTGAGGTTGGGGCGCCTGGAAGGCGGAGTTACATTACCCCGATGATGTGATAGGATGATTATGATAATGTGGTGCCAGGAGAGGTCTTAAATCTAAACTTAACCTAAATTCCAGACCATGGACGAACACAGGAATAATCCCCTTTAAGGAAAAATTTCTGTGCTCTAACCGGGAATCGAACCCGGGACATCATGAACTATAGCCAGAAGCTCTGACCACTAGACCATGAGGCTGGTCAATGATGAAATTATACAATGCCTAATTCCTATGGGACATGATATCGATACTGTTTAGTAACACCAGTAAACATGACATATCCTACATGGATAAATTACTTCTGTGCAGAGACATATGGGGACGAATGTACTGGACAAACTGAAAATAGGGGGGATAAAGTTACTTGAAACAAATTACCAGTTATGAATTGTAGTTGGGACCAATATATTGTGACAGTAACACCCTTGATACGAATAGTGGTACAATCTTTATCATCACTGTTCTACATTATGCAAATAATTTCCAACTTCAATGAGCAATTTAATACAGTAATACAAATCTGTAATATAAACAGATGCGAGTTGCCAAGGAAACTATTCTGTAAGTTTTGAATGAGGGTAGCCACTCTGATATCTCTGCCAGTAAGTAAGTAAGTTTATTAAACCGTGTCGGACTGTAAAGAAAACAACTATCGCAATGTCCATATTTTATATGTCATACAATATTATAGCATTGTGAAATTTTAATTTTCCTACCAATTTTTTTCTATTGTTCTATTAAAATTATAGCATATAGCCTAGCTATTGGCCTGTTGTATCATATAGGATACTTCGCGAATTTAAGGGTTAAATAAGGAATAACAATTACAAGTGATATTAACACAGGGTTTGTAGCCGTCATCTTACGGGGTGAACAGCCATTACGTAAGAAAACAACAGAACGGCGCGGCGTATGCAGGTTTGGGCATGCTCCTCACGTAATGTGCTTACGTTCTCGACCCGTAATTGCTCACCTGTCGATTTCCCGTCTGCCGACGCGGGAGGAAAGCCGATCGAACTACAGGATCGTCGCTAATTGACGGAAAGAAGATAACGTCCTGCTTCCGACACGGATTATCTCCGTTCTGGTCCCCACGACGTTCGTGGCTGTGCTGTGATTCATCACTCCACCCTTCATGCCCTTATGATGCAGCATCATCATCATCATCATCATCATCATCCATTCAAGCAGGCCTATAAGGTCCAATGGTCTGTTACGGTCTCGTGCTGAATTCTAAGTCCATCTCTTCTTTGGACGGCCCAAAGGGGGGTCTTCCCATGTGGATGATAATGAACAGGCAGCGCATTTTCGTTCTCAAACAAGTTAGGAAAGTTATACGTTAGTATATCCTGGAGTTTCACGGTTCAAACTCTAAGTCTAAATGCTTATGTCAGAACGCTACGAAAGGTAAAACCTAGTTCGGGAAATAATAGATAATAATAATAATAATAATAATAATAATAATAATAATAATAATAATAATAATAATAATAATAATAACAATAATAATAACAAGAAGAAGAACAATAACAACAATAACAACAATAATAATAATAACATTAAATATAACAATAATAATAAGAAGAACAATAACAATAACAACAACAATAATAATAAGAACAATACCAATAACAATAATAATAATAATAATAATAATAATAAGAACAATAACAATAATAATAATAAGAAGAACAATAATAATAAGAACAATAATAATAATAATAAGAACAATAACAATAATAACAATAATAATAATAAGAATAATAATAATAAAACAATAACAATAACAATAATAATAATAATAATAACAATAACAATAACAATAACAATAATAATAAGAACAATAACAATAATAAGAAGAACAATACTAATAAGAACAATAAATAACAATAACAACAACAATAACAACAAACAATAATAATAACAATAATAATAATAATAAAAAGAAGAACAATAATAATAATAATAAGAAGAAGAACAATAATAATAAGAATAATAATAATAATAATAATAATAATAATAAGAACAATAACAATAATAACAATAATAATAAGAATAATAATAATAAGAACAATAACAATAACAATAACAATAATAACAATAACAATAACAATAATAATAAGAACAATAACAATAACAATAACAATAATAATAATAATAACAATAACAATAATAATAAGAACAATAACAATAATAATAATAATAATAACAATAACTAATAAGAAGAACAATACTAATAAGAACAATAACAATAATAATAACAATAATAATAATAATAAAAGAAGAACAATAACAATAATAATAAGAAGAAGAACAATAATAATAAGAATAATAATAATAATAATAATAATAATAATAAGAACAATAACAATAATAACAATAATAATAAGAATAATAATAATAAGAACAATAACAATAACAATAACAATAATAACAATAACAATAACAATAACAATGTTCAATAATAATAATAATAAGAACAATAACAGTTTTTAATTTAACAATAACAATAATAATAAGAACAATAACAATAATAATAATATTATAAAAGAACAATACTAATAAGAACAATAACAAGAAAATAATAGACAACAAAACAATAATAATAAGAAGAATAATAACAATAACAATAACAATAATAATAATGTAAGTAGGGATTGTTGTAGTTTAAAATTTTTGAATGAAGATACGATCTTGTATGTTTTCATGTTTTCGTATGTCTAACTGTAATGTGTGTGTTCTTGTGTTTTTACCTTGTTGTGTATCTACGTGTCTTGAAATCAGCCTGTTTTGAGTTTTTTATTTTATTGTCTATTATTTTATTTAAAAGGGGGTTCAATATTAATTAAATATGAAAGTAATCATCACATATTATAAGGGTGATTCAGACCACCCATAACAGTCATTTATTTCGGAAAAGAGCAAGAAAATTTTGAGACAAAAATATTTTAATTACTAACCACATGTGAACAAATTTCGTCTATGAGCCTTGATTTCATCAATCAGCTCTAACAGGAAGTAGAAGTCAGTGGCGTATCATTTTTAAAATTTCAAATGAAAGTGAGTCAAATAAGGATACCATTTGATAGAACTTTTGAAAACAAACGTTTTTATTAATTCCTATGCACAGAAAAGTTGATGATTAAAAACGTTTCCTATTTCCTGAAAGTTGTTTGTTTTGAAGTGGCTCTATCAAAATGATATTTTTAATACAATTTAACCCCGACTAACATTTGAAATCTTTTTTCAAACACGAATGTTCCACTGATCCCTATTTTAAAGCTGATTGATGAATTTCTAACGGCTCAGCGAAAGTTCACATGTGGTACGGCTATTTTATAAATAATTTTGTCTCGAAAATTTTCATGCACTAGTTTCCGAAATAAATGTCTGTTACGGATGGTCTGAATCACCCTGTATTTCTAAGTGAAACAATGATGATGATGATGATGATGATGAAATGGTAGCGGTGTTAATAATAATAAGACAGATTTATTTATTTATTGATTGTAATTTTTTATTTCCTGCTCTGAATCCAGCATAAAAATATGACTTGGAACTCACGACACCGAAATGGATTTCGACGTCATAGAAAATGAAGAGATGAAGTCAAACAATATAATAGTTATATTTTCGTTCTTAAAGGGTATAAGGCGGCCTCTGATAATTAAACTAATGGGCTTTTACTTAATCAATTGACGCAATGCAAAAAAAAACGACGCGCGTACTTAATTGTTTATTTCGCCGCGGGTGGAAATCGCATTGCACGAGTTGTGATCGATACAAAAAAAAAAAAAAAAAAAAAAAAAGGAAAGCCTGTCCTAATAAACTTGTAAACACGTTTTAATCAGTAGCGAAAATAGTGCATCACATACAAACATGCACACGGAATTCCGGTTTAAATTTGTCATTGTGATGATCACACCTCTACCATGTTATAATTTCGTCTTCCACCTGACGTTCTGGTTGAACAAACTACCAGCAATTCAAATAAATTTTGCATTTAAAGATAATATTAGGACTTTTAATATTTCGGGGAACTTCTCTTTCACCTGTCATTTTAACTATTTCTCCAGTACATTACTTCGTGAAAAACCATTGAGAGTGACTCACAACAGATGTATCTGAGTGATCTGACCAACGAGAACAAAAGGCGTACAATGGATATGAGAACAGTCTACTATATACAGGTGATTTTTGCAAATCTCGTGATAAAGCGCTCCAATCGGTTAGCAACTAGAAACAATAGACTGTCCACGGTCGACTTTGGACTGTCATATTTACATCAGTTACTCGTTGCGTATTTACATTGATGCTTGTGAAATGTTCGTTAAAAGTTGCAATAAAAATGTTAATGGCTAAAATACAATAATTGGAATATTAATATTTTAATAGAGATGTTGAAAAATTAAGTTTGTTTTAATGAAATTTATTAATCGTTTTATTTTCAATTCTGGTGGGATTATTATGGCTTAGGCCTCACTTTTTTCAAAGGATATGATTTTTAATTATAAGCTATTAATTTTGTTGTTATTTTTATTTGTTCCTTTACTAGAGACGTAGAAAAAGTCTGTTACAATAAAATTTATTGATCACGTTTTATTTCCAATTCTGCGCAATGATTAAAAAACTCATCCCACTTTTGTTAACTACGGGTAAGCCTACACTGCACAGTTGTGACCGGTACACAAAAAAGTTACTCCATTAATCAAATTTCCATTTTATTGTTGTAAAGGGAAATGAAAATTAATATTTATGCTCGACCATGCCGGTTTAAATGTCAGTAATTATACACCTGGTAGCAGTTTAATGCATGTCATTAAAGTACATCTACTCATTAAAGGTCAGGTCTTTCGTGCACAATGATAACTCAGGTTACAACTGTTCAGGGGAATTCAGGTCAGCTTTCTACCGTTATAAAACCTCAGAGTATCGATTATTCTCGGATATGCAATCGAAAGACAATTAGCGAAAAGTCACGGTCGAGGCTGGAAATCCAATAGCTGTCGCATTGATGGTTGGGAAATGTTCTGTTACTATAAAATTAAGCTAAAATACATTAATTTTAAATAATATTTTCAAATAAATTCAATTTGTTTAATGTTTTTCATTGTCTACGTTTTATTTTCAATGTTATTATTAGGTTCTTATGACCTACTTTTTTTTCAAAGGATATCTTTTTCGGAAAAAATTATAGCTGTTAATTTTGTTGTTACATTTCACAACATACGGGACATTGCTCCAGATCAGATACAATAAAATTAATAATATTTATTTAGAAATCTGGTGTGCATAAATTGTCCATGAAACTCGCCTATTTGTTAATTAAGAAGCTCTGAAAACTACAAACTCGCTTGCGCTCGTTTCATAAATATCATACTTTCATTAATTATTGTTTAAAGGGAAATGCAAATTAATATTTATTGGTTTCATAGTTAATTATCGCTATAATCTTGAATGATTGAAGCGATTATAGTAAATTTCAGTTCGTTTTGCACAAACAAAAATAATATTAACCTATTTCTTGCAGGTATCTTCGAGTTTATGGTGGAATTTAATATACTTCATTAAAATAATAAATTAACGTTATGCATTTAATATTTCAATAATGGAAGGAAGGTGTTAATTTTTCCCAAAGAACACAACGAAAGTGTAACATATTTTGTCGTCTGCTAGGAGAGAGATTTGCGATGATGAGGAGATAGTAGCGATCCTAGTGGTGGGCAACTACCCATGTTTGCATTTTTACTACATATTGAGCTTCGCGACTGTATATAGTAGACTGTGATATGACCATGAGAATATATACGCCATCTCAGTGGAAATGTGTACGCGACCGTGGAACAGTTTACCGACTCTGCGTTAAAAGACCGCGATTATGAACAAATTAAGTCACTTCTCCATTGAGGACCTGAACCCACAAGTATTTCAGGGACTAGAACGGGTGTGGAAGGATTGGGTCACTCGTCTTCTTCTTTTTTGTTATTTTACAACGCTTTATCAACTGCTATGGTTATCTAGCGTCTAAATGAGACGGTATTAATGCCAGCGAAATGAATCCAGGGTCCAGCGTCGATAGTTACCCAGCATTTGCTATTAATGACTTGAAGGAAAACCCCGGAAAAAACTCAAGGTAACTTGTCCAACCAGGATTTGAACCCAGGTCCGCTCATTTCACGGTCAGGGATCTAACTGTTACTCCACAGCGGTGGACTCTCACTGGTCTTAACGTCTGCGCACAAAACGACGCCGCAAGCAAATGAAACGTATCATGTGGACTGCCGTTTTTGACTATTCATTCATAGCGTTCAGCCAAATGGCAGTAATTTGACTGCCTCCGTGGTGTGTTTTGGTCAGCATGCTCGCTTGCAAATCCGGAGGTCCCGGGTTCGATTCCCGGGCTCGGCTCCCAGTGAGTTTTTCTTGGAGAATAAAAATTACCTGGGTGTCTAGAGTCTGGAAATTTGTATGAATGTGAGTGTGCCGGGTTAATATTAATTAAGTAATCATCAAAATATAAAATACATCAGGACTGTCGCTGGGCAGTAACCTGAACACACGTTTCAGCGTCACATTGTTGACAAGTAACTCCACAACCATAAAGATGCTATAGAGTTACCAACAACGAAAAAAAAAATGGCAGTAATGGAGAAGAATGGAACGTATGACGTGGACAGACAGAATAAGAAATGAAGCTGTGTTGGAAAGAGTGGGTGAAGAAAGAATGATGCTGAAACTGATGAGGAAAAGGAATTGGTTGGATCACTGACTGAGAAGAAACTGCCTTCTGAAGGATGCACTGGAAGGAATGGTGAACGGGAGAAGAGTTCGGGGTAGAAGAAGATATCAGATGATAGACGACATTAAGATATGTGGATCATATGCGGAGACAAAGAGGAAGGCAGAAAATAGGAAAGATTGGAGAAAGCTGGGTTTGCAGTGAAAGACCTGCCCTTGGGCAGAAAACTGTGAATGATTGAATCAGTTAATGATTATAAAATTTGAAAATTAAACTTTGACATATCGGTGCACATTACAGGGTGATACAAAACGTTAATTAGTGTAAATTAGCAGTACTCATATTTTATGAAATAGCATTGTTTCAATAATGTCTTCTAAATATGAGTCCTACACTGCTAACTACTATTTTACACTGCTATTTTTATGAAAAAGGTCCCTAGTTTCAGCAGGCTAAATTATGAGTCTACACTATAAACAGGCTGCTAATTTTATTAAACTAGCCTTAGGTCTTACTTCTATTTCATAACAATTATTTTGCAGATGTCATGTGAATATTTAATCTTGTGTGTTCCTGTACTGGGACGAATTTGAAATTTTAATTCAAAACTTCTTTTATTTGATTACCGTACATTTTTATTTCCATTATGGTAAGCTACAAGAAAAATTTTAGCCGCCTTATTTTCTAATGCATACATGGGCACAGTTTTCGGTTACGTGAGGCACTCGATTTGAAATAGTTTGTTTACTAGGAGAGGAGACTGCAGAGTAGGATGGGAAATATAAACTGCTGTGACCTGCGTCACCTTATCGTAATCGCTAAGGCGGTCAGTGGCGAATTATTAGGAAAGTGTTTGGTTAACGTGAGAGACTCGAAAACTTTTATTCAATTTGGCAAATTAATTCGGCAGCTTTAATCATAAACCTCTTTACTATTTCTCCATCATTGAATTGATTTAAATCACAGGCGAGAAATTGCGTAACTAGCCAATAATATTCCATCACGTTGTCTACGTTTATTTTCTTGAATATTCTGGCGTTTATCGAGATTACTTAATAGATTTGTACGTTCTCGACCTAAAATAAATTCAGAAAATCATATTTCGTTTTCTACGCACATTTGATATTTTTTAATATGTAATTTTTTTTGGAAATAATACGTACAAACGCACCTTTTAATGCAGCGTGTTTAAGGTATAATATCGTATTTAGTAAAAAAAAGGTAAAGGTATCCCCGTAACATGCCATGAAGGCACTTGGGGGGCATGGAGGTAGAGCCCCATGCTTTCCATGACCTCGGCACTAGAATGAGGTGGAGTGGTCGGCACCACGCTCTGACCGCCTTTTACCCCCGGGAAAGACCCAGTACTCAATTTTTAAAGGAGGCTGAGTGAACTTCGGGGCCGTTCTGAAAGTTTGGCAACGAGAAAAAAATCCTGTCACCACCTGGGATCGAACCCCGGACCTTTCAATTCGTAGCCAGCTGCTCTACCAACTGAGCTACCCGGCCGCCATCGTTTTTAGTATACTATGCAAATGTTAAGATCATAAATTTTCTTCGGAATAGTACGAAGAATAACAATTAATTTGTCTTACCTTCTAATTCAGCATGTTCTTTATGACATAAGGAGTAATGTCGTTGTATATTAAATTTATTAATGCCTAATAGGATTTTCGAGCATAACATACATCGTATGTTCTCCCCTTCTAAACAGCAAAAAAACTCTTCCTCCCATTTCTCATGAAATAATCGTTTTCTAACGCGTATACACTGCTTTGATGATGCCATTATGCCACCACTGATATTGCTTATGAAACTGATATAGTACCTGCCCACGCCTAGGAGCTGCGTGAGGGAGGAACGGGGACTGTGAAGGTGATGTCACTCAGAGCGATAAACTCTGTGAAGGTCAGTGAGGCATTATTTCTCAAGTGAGGCATGATGCCCATCCATGTTCTAATGTATTCTTATTGCTAAAAATTGTAGTTATTTTTGAAAATTATTATCAAATTACATTTTCTTTTGTACAGGGACATCATTTTATTTTTACTAACATTTTTAATATTAACCTGGCTATACCTTTCTATTAACGATTAAAACAAGAAACACCGTTTGCTACCCTTCCACGACTGGAGTTCGATGATACTGGCGTAAAATACAAATCACTTTAATAGGTATAGGAGGGAAGAAAAGTAGTTCATCCATTTATGTAAACTAGGAAATATCGCGATTTTGAGTTTGATAATTTTCATTAGGTTTTTGTTTAATAAAAATACAGTACTGCATTAACACTTAGTGTTTTTACTCCCGAATTGAGCTATCCATTCGGACGTATTAATTATGCAGTGTATATTACACTGTCTACAGTACATTAGCGTACAATATAGAGAATGAAGTTAAATTGAAAAATAATCATAATATGGATATTTAAACAAATTTTTGAAAATGGTGGCCGTTCATTTCGATACAGGCTTCAGTTCTTTTGTGCATATTATCGCACTATAGACTATTGTACCTAATTCCAATTACCAGTTTCGTCCTTCGTACGAGTAACTCATGTTGAAATAATTCTGTACCTACTCTATAAAAGAGTACCTTACGTACTGTAAATTCAATCTTCACTTCTGCCAAATCCGAAAAGATAAAATTACTCAGAAATGCCATCTACTGTCCGTTCAAGTGGTTTTGTCGCAGGGTCGTAGAAAAGGAGGGGGAATCACGTAACAGTTAATTACTTAACGAGGCCCTTTTATTTAAGTTATTTTAAACACTTGTATGTTATTACGTAGACGTCCAATTCCTAACAGAAATTAATGTTTTCAGAAAAGAGCTAAGACAACCCAGCTCCTACAGAGGGGCGAGCAGAAGCAGGTGGGGGAAATCGGGATGCGACGTAGGCAAACGGACGACAGTACCTGTACGAAAATATGATGCAATATTGAAAGCTCTTTCGTCACTGGAAAACGCGAACATATTTCTGGAACGTACTATACTCACTAACTCAGTACTGCTTACGTGCCCTCGGCTCTGTGTCGTGAACGGTTGGAAGTTTACTAGTAGAAGGGGTGGGAGTGAAGTACATTCAAAAACTCAGGTACAATAAAAATTGAAGTAAAAATAAAATGATGTCCCTGTATTTTAGTCTACGAGCACGTTATTGCTTATCTGTTAGTTTCTGGTGGATACCGCGTTCGCAGAGTAATGGAAGATGCCGTAACCATAGCGACAGAATAATTTTAAGTTATGGAAAACCGCTCTGTGGTGAGCCGCTCCCGACATCTGTGCTGACGGAGCCGTGGAGTTAGAAACAAAGCAAATCTATATTATAACCAAGAGTCTTCATTAAAAGCTCCATTCAAGTCATTTGTAAATAACGTAAACGCCTTCCTTTGATCTGTAAAGTGATTTTAAGCGCTATTTTGCTATTAAGTCTTGCATATGAGAGGCACTGTGAGCCGAACGGTCAAAGCATCGGTTCCCCGCACTGGAGAGCCAGATTAAAGTCTAGTGCCCACGTGCATCAACGTCGGTTAGTGTAACCACCGGTTAAAATTGTCACCTAATCCCTGATTAAGCATTTTTACGGTGGATCGACTTCGGTTACGACTTAAATAGGAGGTTAACCACAGTAATCTCTAACCGGCCAGATATGAGCGGTTAAAGGAGACAACCAGCGATTAGTAGAGCAAGTGAAGCAAAATGACGGCGAGAACCACAGGTGATTATTTCGAAGACGATTATTATTATACAGTACTTGAATTACTTGGATAGAGAGTGAGCGTGAAGGTTCTTTAGTGGAAAGAGAGAATTCTTACGAGGAATTAGGTGACAGAAAATTTCAGGAGGGATTTCGTTTATCAAAATCTACAAATGGATCACTTGAAATAACACAAGAACAATCATATTTCTCCTACGGATCGGCTGCTTATTTTACGATTCTATGTAACTGTTATTTTCTGTATTTTAAGAGGGAATACTCGTATACCGGCATCTCTTTCTCTATGTCACTGGCTGAACAAAGAGAGGTTATGGATGGATCTTAGGATAATGCACAATTCCCTGGTGTAAATGGGGTCCAAGATCATACACACATTCCTACCAATCTTCTGCATCCTTTTCCTTTATGGATATTCCATCTTTTTTATATAATACATTTAAATCTAGTAATTAAGTCTATCGATACTTTAACCTAACATTGGGATATTATCATTTTTGGATTCAATTTTCCATTTTGTACGATTTTAACCTAACAGTACTGAAAAACAAAGAAATGTAACTCACAAATATAACAGCGCCCAAAGGCAAACAAATGCAACGCGAAAATGTAGGATACGTTCATTTCGATTTAGAACATAGTGAGCGCAGTCGTTTTTAGACTTTGACTATTATCTTTGCAGCGGTATGGATGCTTTCCTTTAGTCATTTTGTAGAAACGATGTACCATCATAGACTTTACTCTGGTTAAATGAGGTGTCAGCTAGCCATGTTTTAGTAATCGGTCATTATGAATGGTGCACATAAATTACATTTTAACCACGGCTACTGTTTAACCGTCGTTTCGTAATCTATGATTACTGCGTTTTTAATCAATGTTGATGAACTTCGCCATAAGGGTCATACTCTCAATAGTAGTTTAACTTACTTTAAGTCTAAACTGTGATTTGAACAAAAACTAAATTATAGGTATTCTCATGTTCAGTTTAGCTGCCTTCCTTGGTTTAAACACTAGTTGAGTTTAAACCACCAAGTTTGATAGTTTAAACTATGCAAAATTGTTAAACTTCTTACTATAACCTATAAGCAAACTATTTACTGGAGAAAATCATTTAAATTTATTGTGAGTGAAAGAGGAATAACATTCATGGAGATTTTTTAAAGGAAATGAAGATGCAGATATAAGAATTTTAGGCCAGAGCAAGTCATGTTTTACAGATAACCTATTCCTTTCGTTTGTCCATAACGAGTTAATCCGGGAAATTCTTTTTTCAATACTGGCATAGTAATTACCACGTCCGCTAGAGACACTGTTCTCACAACATGACAGTATTGCCAATAGGGATATCTTATCGAAGTTTTCGCTAGATGGCAGGAGCGTTCCATGCGCCGGAATATGTTGTAGGGATATTTATGTCATATGCTACAGTTGATTATATTTGCCCGCTTGTTGGTTTTCTATGCCTATCAAAATTATATTTACAATTATTTTGTATAACCTAGTATAATTTAATATAATTCAATGTTTCCTTACCTCATAATTTAATTTAATTTACAATAAATAATAACGTAAACCTGTATAATATTGAGCGATTCCCCTTAAGAGATGGGTGGGAAAATCTGCAATGTGCAGAATATAGATACGAGTAAATTTAATGTTCATGAACCTAAACGAGAACTTTGAGAACGAGGTGCACGAATAAAAAAATAGGAACTATGTCGAAGGTGAAATCGCCCTCTTTGATCATTAAAATTTAAGAAATTCTAAAAACAGGATATTCAGCCACCAATGTGTTTCTTTTGTAGGAAGGGACTATCGAGATTGAATTCCTTGGGTTTTTTTTTTTTTTTTTGTAGTTGCAGAAAGATCAAATGCAATTTTTAATAGGATGAAATAATATGATCGCAGTAGTATCACGATTAGTATTGCGTTTTGTAGGTTAAGGACATGAAGTTTTGAATACTATGTGGGATGATTTTGAAAATTTGAAGTTAAAACATGGTTTTAATAATTAGGTACATACATTAAAAACATTATTCACGAAATGGGTTCCACTACGGATCGTCCTGGACAATGAATATCCCAGTTTATTGAGAATTTACTGTAGGCGTAAACTTCTGGAGTCTCCTACAGCTACTGCATATAATCTAAGCTAACATAGCTCGCTGTCAGGTTGCATATGTTTTTATTAAATTTCCTTTTCCTTTTAAAATGAAACTGTAGATGGAAAAATTCCTTACTTGAAGTAGTTACTTTTATTTAATAGCTAGCACTTTCGAGGCGCAATTTAATTACTTATATTTTTAAGGTTTAAAGCATATATTCAGAATATTTCGGGACCTGATTGAAAAAAAGCTTTCCTGGTGTTTACATATAGGGACATAACAAAATTTGTCATTTTTAGTTGTGTTTAAGAGTATTTAATATACTAATACACTACATAGTATATCCTCAATGTTTATATACGAAAAACAAATGCACATGCAAAGCGCATCCCTCAAAGTACACGTGCGCTATCTGTTGGTGCTAGTTCAGGATATCCCTATTAAGACATTTTATGAACGAGAACTATCCATTTCTTGGCAATTACATGTTTTAAGTTCAAGAATAAGAATTTTAAACACAAATCTACAAAATAAGGGACAATTCTGCGTCTTGTACTACCAATACAATGCATAGAACTACAAGTCGTCTTATTTTGTTCGAATTCTCCATGGCTAGGATGACCAGACGTCCCGTTTTAAAAGGGAATTGTCCTTTCTTCAGCCTCTTGTCCCCTGTCTCGCGAAAAGTATGCTCGTTACAGCAAATGTCCCGTTTTTTTAATAGCGTTCCGTTTCCCTAAATTACTGTTGAAATATTTATTTTTCTTTTATTTTATTATGAAAGATAAATACATCAGTTTTACAAAGATAATTCAAATTGTAAGATTTGTGCAAATCTGGCTTTCAGGTAATAGCTCCCTGTAAAGCAGGTTTGAATAATTTCAAGGAAAAATTGTTCCGGAGCCGAGTATCGATCCCGGGACCCTTCGCTTAGCGCGCGTGACGGTGTCGTGTAAGTTTTGTGTTAGAAATATCTGGAACCAATGCATAATCAGAAAGAGTCTTAATTGTTGAATTCAATTTGGTCTGACGAAAGGGACCAGTTTTCAGTTAAAACAATAATCACAAAATGTAATTTCAAAAATGTGTCTTGCATGAACTTCTACAGTTTCTTAAAGCAGTGGTCGTCAGCAGTCGCTGAAATGAGCAAAGAGTAAGCGGGGCCGTACCATGTGCCCCATCGTGCAGCAGGAAGAGGTAGAGAGCATACCCGCTAGCAGCAACGAGTGCACCATGGTGTTTTCCGCGGGTAAGAGACGCTAGCCCCAGGGTGCTCTGTGCTGACGACCACTGTCCTAAAGGAAAGGCCAACACTTCTGGAGCAAATTCACTTATCAAAGAAATATGATGCAGATTGTACAGTTGATCTTCATGGAGAGTGTTAAAATACACTCAGGGACAAAAAACCCGGACACTTTAATATTTGCTGGTATTTTGCAAAACATTATCTACTCATACAATATTATGGTAGCCATCTGTTGTCATGGAGACGTGTATACATTGTTGATTGTTTTTTGTTTTATAAACAAGCCATTACAACCAAATATTCTAATTTTGCTTTCGGAGTCTCAGCTATAACAATTTTGTCTCAACCATTTTGTGCTTCATTATCGTTATCATTCGTTATTTCTTTATTTTTACATTTTCTGAGTTTAAGTGGGGTTGTAACATTTGTCTTAAAACAAGATGCGACCTGAAGATGTGGCTCGAGCTGTAGCCCTTTACGATGATGGACGCAGTGTACGTTACATTGCAAATGTTATGAATATGGCTAGAAGCACAACCCATGATGCCATAAAACGGTATAGAGAGACCCTAGAATATACCAGAAGACCAGGTTCGTGTTGTCCAAGAGCTACAAATCCAAATGAAGACAGGTATATGGTGTTGAGAGTTCTTAGGGAGCGCAACCTGCCAGCTACTAGTGTAGCCCAGCAATTTGTTAACATGCATGGACGCCCAATTTCGGCCAAAACAGTTAGAAGGAGGTTGAAAGCAAGTGGACTGATATCAAGTAGACCTGCAACTGGTCCCAGACTTCTCAGGATGCATCGAGTTGAACGACTGCGTTTTGCAAATGATCACAGGGATTGGAGAAATGGACAGTGGAGCTGTGTTCTGTTCACCCATGAGTCCCGTTTCAATCTGTGCTCACCTGATAGACGTGAAAGAGTTTGGAGAAGGAGGAGAACGATTTTTACAGTGTTGCATTTCCGAAAATATGCCGTATGGAGGTGGTGGAGTGATGGTTTGGGCAGGAGTGTGTACGGATGTTCGTACAGAGTTGGTTTTTGTTGAAAATGGAAGACTAACAGCTGATAGGTATATAAATGAATATTTGGCTGATCATGTTGTTCCATTTGGCCAATTTGTAGGCGACAATTTTGTTTTAATGCATGATAATGCACGGCCGCATATTGCCAATGCAGTCGGAGATTATCTCCAAGAAGTGGGAATCCATGTTCTTCCATGGCCAGCAAGAGTCCAGACATGAACCTAATTGAACACGTGTGGGACATGCTAGGACGGCGTGTTAAGAATAGACGACCGAGACCAGAATCGTTACAAGAGTTTAGGCCAGCACTTGGCGAAGAATGGGAACTTATTCCTCAAGAAGACATTGCTAACCAAATTGAGGGCATGCCAAGACGTATGAATGCAGTTATTCAAGCCAGGGGCTAATACCCGTTACTAAAAAGAGTTTTTAATGTTTAAGGCACCATAAAATGAAAAAAACAGTTAGACCAAACGATGCCATAGTTATACGCCCTTTGTAATTTTTTGTAAATTTTGTCATCAGAGATTTTTTTTTCAAATGTTGTCGTATAAGGTGCTAAATGAAACATTATTTTGTTTAAATGGGTTTTGTTTCATTTTGAAATAGTTGGCAACAAAATAGAAGCAAATATAGAAGTGTCCGTTTCCCCCCTGAGTGTAGTTAAAAGGTAATATGAGGCAAAAAATTTTGTTATGAGACAAGTTCAGAATACAGTGACATGAATATGATGTAAGGTCCAATTGAAGGGTTCAGAACCATAATGGGCCAAGCGCCATTTACTAAAACCATAGAAAACGAGGGTTAAAATGAAGTTATTACCATAATTCAATGGAAACATATAGCAAGTAATATAAAATATACACATTCAAACTAGATGATATGTCAATCTTCATTAAACTATGGTATTCACTTAACTTTAACCCTTGTTTTCTCAGTTTTTAATAAATGGCGCTTGGCCCACTATAGCTCTGAACCCTTCAATTAACCTGAAGTATTTTTAAACACATAAGTTAACCTAATTAATCCAGACTAATTGCAATATAAAAATTGTTAACAATGACTTAAGCCAAGTATCCACGCTACTCTATTATGTACTTGCATAATTATTATAGCCTAGTTATTGGAAAGTTAGAATTTATAAAACAATTATATTACCGGTTGTTCTGTATGGCTGTGAAACTTGGACTCTCACTTTGAGAGAGGAACAGAGATTGAGGGTTTTTGAGAATAAGGTTCTTAGGAAAATATTTGGGGCTGAAAGGGATGAAGTTACAGGGGAATGGAGAAAGTTACACAACGCAGAGCTGCACGCATTGTATCCTTCACCTGACATAATTAGGAACATTAAATCCAGACGTTTGAGATGGGCAGGGCATGTAGCACGTATGGGCGAATCCAGAAATGCATATAGAGTGTTAGTTGGGAGGCCAGAGGGGAAAAGACCTTTGGGGAGGCCGAGACGTAGATGGGAAGATAATATTAAAATGGATTTGAGGGAGGTGGGATGTGATGGTAGAGACTGGATTAATCTTGCTCAGGATAGGGACCAATGGCGGGCTTATGTGAGGGCGGCAATGAACCTGCGGGTTCCTTAAAAGCCAGTAAGTACTGTAAGTAGTAAGTTATTGTAAACAGTGTAGTATTTATTACTTTAAAATAAATAACACTGGACCTTATTGCTCACTGACATTATATAAACACAACAACACAAGTAATAATGAATGTTTAGATAAAATATTGATTCATGCCAACTTTAATAAGTGTCCCTTTTTTATTTTGGAAATCTGGTCACCCTATCCATGACGCCTAACGGCGTTCTGAAAATTATGTAGAAATAAAAAATTCTACCTTCAGCTGGTTTGAACCCATACCGTAGTAGTAGTAGTAGTAGTAGTAGTAGTAGTAGTAGTAGTAGTAGTAGTAGTAGTAGTAGTAGTAGTAGGTTTATTTTCCCTGGTAGAGTTAAGGCCATGAGGCCTTCTCTTCCACTCAACCAGGTTTCAATAATATACATGAGATACAAAATTTGATTACAAAACAACACAAAAGAAAATACCTTAGAAATTACATAAAATATAGTAGAAAATTACAATAGACAAGATCAGTTACATAATATAAAATTACAAATAGTCAAGATCAGTTACATAATATATAAAATAAAGTAGAAAATTACACATAATTAAAATCGTTTACATAACATAAGGGGAAAAAAACACACACACACACACAAAAAACACACACACACAAAAAAACACACACACACATTACAAAAAAAGACAAACACACAAAAACACACACACACACAAAAAAAAACACACACACACACACAAAGTCACACACACACAAAAAACATATACATAAAACAAAAACACACACACAACAAAAAACACACACACACAAAAAACACACACACACACACAAAAAACACACAAAACACACACACAACAAAAAAAACACACAAAAACACACACACACACAAAAACACACAAATATCCAAACACACACACACAAACACACACACACACAAAACACACACACAAACAAACACACACAAAAACACACACACACACAAAAATTTGTAAACACACAAAAAACACACATACACAAAAACACACACACACACACAAAAACACACACACACACACAAAAAAATACACACAAAAACACACACACACAAACACACACACACACAAAAACACACACACACACAAAAACACACACACACACAAAAAACACACACACAACAAAAAAACACACACAACAAAAACAACACACACACACAAAAAACACACACACACACAAAAACACACACACACACAAAATAATTTGTAAATTACACAAACACACACAAAAAACACACACAGACACAAAAACACACACACACACAAAAACACAAAACACACAAAAACACACACACACACACAAATACACACAAAAAAACACACACACACACAAAAACACACACACACACAAAAACACACACACATAAAAACACACACACACACTAAAAACACACACACACACAAAAAAACACACACAAAAACACACACACATTGAAAAGTTAAACACACAAAAAAATACACACACAAACACACACAAAAACACACACACACACACAAAAACAAACACACACAAAAAAACACACACACACAAAAACACACACACACACAAAAACACACACACACACAAAAACACACACACACACACACAAACACACTAATAACACAAACACACACACACACACAAAAAACACACACACACACAAAAACACACACACATCAAAAAACACACACACAAAACACACACACACACAAAAAAAACACACACACACAAACACACACACACAAAAACACACACACACACACACGCACACACACAATTTATAAGACCTAAAATGCCGAGACAAATTGGACGATTAATTTACTTGAGATATTCTATTATTCTAGTCCGCATTATGTCGCAACTCGACTCGCTGTCCTTAGGACAGGAATATACATATCTGCTTCTCGTTACGTTCTGAGTCCACGTGTTCTTATAGCTATCTGCGTTATATCGGAGATATATGGAACTTGCAACCCTCTGGCGCAACATTAGCTTGTATTCGCTTCGCGGTTGCTGCTCCTTTGTTTTTTCTTACTTCTGGTTTGCCGCAGGTCCTGAGATATGAGTATTAATGTAGAATCGATTTTCGTGAAATTCAAATCGGCGTCTCGGACCACATTAAATCTGCAGCGGGGCGATGAATCAGTGGAACAATTTACTGTACACGCTTCGCCTGTCCTAAATTCTACAGAAAAATAAACTCCATTGGCAGCGGGTTTTTTGCCGATCCCTCCCTCGCGCAGATGGCCGGGCGCCCACAATAAAGCCCCGCGCCGGTATGCGCATAATTCAGCTCTCTCGTCTCGATGCGCAATTACCAGAATTTACAAAACTCTTCCTCTGTTATGTATCCGTTTTCCCCCGGCTCATGTGTGCTTGCGAGCCGGGTTCACTCAAGAAGCACGGCGTCTCATTGCTAGGCAAGGTAGTAATACTAGTGACAGTAATGTAGTAGCCTGATACCAGTGAAGGTAACGTAAAATAACGATGAAGGGTAACTTATTAACAGTTTAGAGATGGTGGAAATAATTTAAATACCGATATATTGATATTGCAATATATTGCAAACCTAATTTCGATAAACGATATATATTGCAGAAAATATATCGGTATATCGAAACGATTCGATATATCGCTATTCCGTTAGCAAATTAATAGATACCGGTACTAATGCAATTACATTTGCAGGTGTACATTTATTACAATAAACTTACTTACATTTTAATAGCCTATTCCTTATTAGCATTGAAATTAACATAAGTCAAAAGATTAAATGTAAAATTGGAACGATAAACAATACATTTTGAATACCATAATTATTATGTAGTTCCTAACCTAAATCAAAATGATTTAGGAGGTAAGATGAGCTTAAATGATACTACGGGAAAGTGTTAAGTGAACTCTACATGGGTCAGTACTTGATATTGAAACATTCATTCATTCATTCATTCATTCATTCAATCATTCATTAGTTCATAGTATTCTGCTCAAGGGCAGATCTTTCACTGCAAACCCAGCATTCTCCAGGCCTTCATATTTTCTGCCTATATATGTATATATACATTCATAGCATTCTGCTCAAGGCAGATCTTTCACTGCAAACCCAGCATTCTCCAGTCTTTCCTACTTTCTGCCTTCATTTTTATCTCCTCATATGATCCATATATCTTAATGTCGTCTATCATCTGATATCTTCTTCTGCCTCAAACTCTTCTCCCGTTCACTATTCCTTCTAGTTCATTCTTCAGTAGGCAGTTTCTTCTCAGCCAGTGACGCAGCCAATTCCTTTTCCGCTTTCTGATCAGTTTCAGCATCATTCTTTCTTCATCCACTCTTTCCAACACAGCTTCGTTTCTTACTCTGTTGTCCATTTCACACGCTCCATCCTTCTCCATATTCACTTTCCAAATGCTTCTATTCGGTTCTCTTCACTTCGTAGTAATGTCCATGATTCTTCCCCATAAAATGCTACACTCCACACACAGCACTTCACCAGTCTCTTCCTTAGTTCCTTCTTCAGAGGTCCCAGAACAAGAAGAACAAAATGATGATGATGATGATGAAGATGATGATAGAATTATTATGTACTAAAATATATAAAAAGAAAACAATGTCAGTGCTAGTTGTGCATAGAAATCCTAGCCGTAAACGAATCTCAAACCAGTATTATATCCTTGTTTCTCTTTCCATTTTAAAACATAGAAATAAAAGTTTTGAAGTCAGACGGTTCCTTTTGAGAGTGGCTGTTGCTCCTGCCTTGGAGAACAGTAGATAAACCTCCCGTCTCAGTCGCATGTTCGCATACGTTGCCTTTTGAATTTGGTAAAGTAAAGTAAAGTAAATACATGGCGCTACAGCCCATGAAGGGCCAAGACCGACCAGCCGGCTGCTGGCCTCACGTCCATATGCCGAAGCAGAGGTGGACGATCATCCAAACAGACTGGAAGTATCGTGTGGTTAGCACGATGATCCCCTAGCCGTTATAGCTGTTTTGTGAAACCGGAATTTTGCTATCTATCGTAGCTCCTCAAGTACATCATGATGCTGGGTGGGCACCGGTCCCATACAATGGCCGAAATTTAATGAGAAAATTTCTTCCCACATGAGGATTCGAACCAGCGCGCATTCCTTAACGCGAGTCCTAGGCAATGCCTTAGACCACGACGCCACGGAGCGGGACTTTTGAATTTGGTACTGCATATTAAACAGTTTGAATTCGCATTCCAGACCAGCCAATCAGAGAAAAGCATCGATTGGATTGGATATTTCAAGGTTGCACAATTATGTAACTGCCCACTTTCATTAATGCCATCTCTCAGGGAATTATCGGAGTTAACTAGTGTGGATTTTGTTGTTCATAATAATTCCATAAAAACAAATATAAAAAAACGATAAATTTATGACAAAACCGATATATTATATGATATATTGAATCAAAATTTCGATATCAATATATCGATATATCGAAACTAAAATATCGGTATTTCGTAAAAACCGATATAACGTTCCCATCTCTATATAGCCTAATACCAGTGAAGGTAACGTAAAATAACGATGAAGGGTAACTTATTAACAGTAATAGTATCGCAATAAGCAACTATTACCAGGAGCGCACGCAACGGTGGGGTTACCGGGTTTGAACCATGGTCGACAACCTCGGATCATTTCGCCATAATTAATTCACCTAAAGTCCACACCTGGGGAGTAACGGTCAGTACGTCTGACCGCGAAACCAGGTGGCCCGGGTTCGAATCCCGGTCAGGGCAAGTTACCTGGTTGAGGTTTTTCCGGGGTTTTCCCTCAAACCAATACGAGCAAATGCTGGGTACTTTCTGTGCTGGACCCGGACTCATTTCACCGGCATTATCACCTTCATTTCATTCAGACGCTAAATAACCTAGATGTTGATACAGGGTCGTAAAATAACCCAATTTAAAAAAAAAAATTCACCTAAAAATAGCCCAGGTTAAGTTCACGGTGCGGCGTGCTGTACTTGTACACGAGAGCGGCCATTCGGCTACCCAATCTTTAACAGAACAGAAGTGGTAAGCACAATTAGCCTCGGGCTGCGGTGCAAACCTTTGGGTCCCTCCTCCGTGCAAGGTACAAAAAAATGGCCACGTATTTCTGTTGCTATTGCAAGGACATTGATTAATACAGGGACATCATTTTATTTTCACTTCAATTTTTATTGTAAATGAGTTTTTGAACGTACTTCACTCCCACACCCTCTACCAGTAAACTTCCAACCGATCTCCACACAGAACCAAGACCGGGTATGCGGTCATAGTAAGCAGTACTGAGTTAGTGAGTATAGTACGTTCCAGAAATATGTTCGCGTCCTCCAGTGGCGAAAGAGCTTTCAATATTGAATCATATTTTCGCACAGGTACTGTCGTCCGTTTGCCTACGTTGCATCCCGGTTTCTCCCACTCGCTTCCGTTCGCCCCTCTGTAAAGACTAGTGGCTGGGCTGTCTTAGCTATTTTCTGAAAATATTAATTTCTGTTAAGAATTGGACGTATACGTAATATTATACAACTATTTAAAATAACTTAAATGAAAGGGCCTCGTTAAGTAATTAACTGTCACGTGATTTCCCCCTTTCTACGACTCTGCTACATAACCATTTGGACGGACAGGAGATAGCATGTCTGAGTAATTTTATCTTTTCGGATCGGGCAGAAATGAAGATTGAATTTACAGTACGTAATAGTAATATGCGTTACAAGAGCGGTATGTTGACGTTTTCATGGTCGAGGAAAAGATTGAAAAAGCGAAACGTAGTTGAGCTTTTTTAATTTCGGAGAACATGAAAACAAACATACCGCTCGTGTATCGTACATTATTTTGTGCGAAGATCGTTTATTACATAGCCTACCTGAAAGACGAATTTCTAATTAGTTGCAATGAAATTTCCATGTTGGTTTCTGTTTAATGACGCCAACACCAAAATAACTTTCTTCAACATTGTTGCTATAAAATGTTTTCTGTGTTTACTATACTCCAGCAGGCCGTGATATACGTCTGTCTTTTTTCCCCCAGTCTATAAATACGAACTTAAAACAAACGGTAAGGTTATGTAATGATTTATTTTCATTTTAATAATATTATTTATATAACATATTGCAGTAATAAAATCGGCATCTGGGATCTTATTGATTTTTTCACGGCTTCCTTAATGTTACTTGTATCAGGAATGCAATAAGTTTCGTGGAGTAATAGGCTTTACTTAATTTTTGCAAATATTTAAAAACAATAACTAACATTGCAATTTAGGTGAAATTGCAGTGGTAAGTTTCAATTTATAATTATTACTATGTTAAACGTCTCTAAAAATAATAAGTTATGTTAAAAGCCTAAAGCAGTAAAATGATGTCGCGCTTAAGCGGTAAGAAGAAGAAAATTGTTATGTGTGTTACGTTGGGAATACTGAATGTGGTATTTCACACTTACCGCGTATTGGTTCTGTGCGGAAAACAAGCAAATACGCACGATCTCGCACAAAGTACTTTTTATAGAGTAGGTACAGAATTATTTGAACATGAGTTACTAGTACGAAGGACGAAACTGGTAATTGGAATTAGGTACAATAGTCTATAGTGCGATAATATCCACAAAAGAACTGAACTGAAGCCTGTATCGAAATAAACGGCCAGCATTTAAAAAAATGTGTTTAAATATTCATATTATGATTATTTTCAATTTAACTTCATTCTCTATATTGCACGGTAATGTGCTGTAGACAGTATAATATACACTGCATAATGAATACGTTCGTATGGATAGCTCAATTCGTGAGTAAAAACACTTATTGTTAATACAGTACTGTATTTTGATTAAACAAAAAATCAATGAAAATTATCGAACTCAAAATCGCGATATTTCCTAGTTTACGTAAATGGATGAACTATTTTCTTCCCTCCTACACCTAGTAGAGTGATTTGTTTGTATTTTACGCCAATATCATCGAACTCCAGTCGTGGAAGGGGGTAGCAAACGTCGTTTCTAGTTCTCAATCTTTAATCCAAAGGTATAGCCAGGTTAATATTAGAAATGTTAGTAAAAATAAAATGATGTCCCTGTATATTTCTGCAACCTTAATATACTGTACACTCAACATTCAATATTGCATTGCCGACTTAAATGTTTTAGACTATTTTTATGTGTTTAATTTAAGGAAATTTTAATACACCGAAAATAATTCTTTGTCCCCAGAATTTCGTTATGCCGACATTTGATAGATACATGGACGGACAGGGAGATAGACGAACGAAAACAGAGAAACATTTTTCTACGCGTGAGTGTGCTGAGAATAAATTTTATATCTGCGTCATATATCGTTACGCTTTTTTTTTTTTATAAATGAGGCATATTTTTCACATTAAAATTAATCAAAAAGTAAAACGATATTAAAAGTTTGCCCTTACAACTTAATCGGTGACGCAGACAACAAAAATGTTCACAGATAAATCCAGGAAGCTGATGGAAGTAAATAATGATAGTTTAATTGAGAAACGAAGTAGTGAGGGATTGCATGAATGCATGCGTAAACAAAGTGCACTGAGGCTTCTCTCCAAAGCAAACAGAGTCGCGGAACAAGGCGATAGTTCACTGACTAATCTAGAGCACCGTGGAATGGGGGAGCACCAAGTCAACGCCAATTGAATGAGCGCATCACTTCTTTGCATCAACGTGCTGGTGATCTGATGATCAGGTGGACGGGAAAATCTCATAGATAATATCTTTCTATGATCTAAATATAGCTCTTCGTTCAGTATTGCCAACTTAGTTGTTTTCCCGCTAGATCTAGTGCATTTTCATGTTAGTTCAGCGAGAAAAATTAATTTTTAGTCTGTTATTTAGCAAATTAAATTCAATTCATTTTGAAGAAGGTTTTCAGATAAGTCTTTGAAATTCAATAAGTGGATTTAATGTTTTCCCGTCAATGACTTAACATGTTATAGCCTACATAAGGTATAAAACATTTATATTGCATATTTAATTTTTCGTATTAACGTTTTCGTCACTTTTACTTGCAACATCATCAGGTATCATTTTTACATTCATAATACGAGTTTAATAATCACTGTAATTGTACACCATTAATAGCAATAAACTTAAAAACTCAAAAATAAATATACAAAGATAAATATAAAATTAAAAGTCTTCATTATTTAAATCTAATTAAAATATTCTTGTAAATAATATCGATGTTATTATATTACAGTAGCTATACAACTCTCACCCAACAAACACGCAAATACACCGTCTCACAAACTCTTCGAAAACTAATTGGCTACATAATAACACTCTACATCACTTCTAGATTGAAGATAATTTCCTATAACACAAAGTATTACTTCGGAAATCTTCTGATGTCACATTATCACACTATACCCCTTCTAGATTGAAGATCGAAGTCAATAAATAGTTTTCGAACACTTTAATGATATCCAATTTTCATGCTATTGTCACAGTCTACTATATACAGTCACGAAGCTTGAGTTTTGAGGGTGCTAGAAATAATAGACTGTGACGGTACTATTTTGCATTGCCTGTAATGAGGCGATATTAGCGATCCTAGTGGTGAGCAACTACCTAATGTTTGCATATTTACTACGTATTGAGCTTCGCGTCTGTATATACTAGACTGTGCTATTGTTTCTAATACAGAATAAAGAAAGAGGAATGAGCAGGCAGCTACGCAGCGATAAGATGCGATCCAGCAGGCAGTGGAATAAACAAACGAAGTGTAATTCACAAAACTGTCGCTAGGCGACAGTATTTACAATATGGCTGACAAAGGAAGGCTTAAGGGGAGTTAGTCGTTATCGCATGCAAAATAATGGTAAAAATAGCCTATCTTCAAGCAGTCATAAATACAATACTATTTATCAGAGGTCTTTCATTTTTGTTAGCTATGTGTGTAAACATATTAAGCTTTAAAATGAAAAAGAATGGTTACTCTAGAGTAAATCTTTAGCCTTAAATTAATTTTTTAATTAAACACATTTATTTTATAAATTCACTACATGTCTATGATTAGGTACACTCTAGTCCTTATTATAGCACATACTGAATTGAAAATTTGACCACTTACTGCTAATATATACTAAAACATACCCTACTAAAATTATTCATGTATCTGTCTATATTGTGGGCATAGGGCTTATAGCAATCATCATCATCATCAATAAATTAAAAGAAATTGACGAAGATTAGTATAAGCCCTATGCTCATAATATTACAGATATTTTAATAATTTTAGTAGGGTATGTTTTAGTATCTATTAGCAGTAAGTGGGCAAAATTTTAATGCAATGTGTGCTATGATAAGTGAATAGAGTGTACCTAATCACAGGTATGTAGTGAATTTATATAAAAAAATATTTAAATTCAAAAATTAATTTAAGGGTAAAATTTACACTAGATTAATCATTCTTTTTCATTTTAAAGCTTAATGTTTATACATATATCACTAAAAAAATGAAAGAGCTGTGATAAATAGTATTACATTTATGACTGCTTGAATATAGGCTATTTTTTACCATTACTTTGCATGCGATAACGTCCAATTCCCCTTAAGACGCAGCAGCGATCATCATTTGTGTTAATTTTTCATGAAACAAAAAGTATTGTTTTGATTCAGAGGCGTTTTCGACAACAGCTTCAAACACGATGGACCCCTACCAATAATACAATTCATCAACTGTATGAAAAAGTTGTAAGAGAAGGAACAATATTAGAATCGAAGCGTGTTCGCCGGAAAATAGTCTACAGTTCAGCAGTGAGAGTTGCTATTCACAGAAGACCCGGAAAATCGAGTAGGAAGGCAGCATTACAACTAGGAATTTCTAGATGAACTGTTCAACGGATTCTGAAAAGTAACCTGCATATGTTTCCGTACAAGATTACTGTTGAGCATTAACTCACAGATGCCCACAAGCAGCAGAGACTACTGTTTTTTCGTTGGGCTGAAGATAGGGAACAAACTCTTAATAACATTTGGTTTTCTGATGAGGCGCATTTTCAATTGGATGGTGGTCTGATTAACAAACAAAATGATCTGCTGGATCTTCGACGGCTTATTGTCCAAGCTTGCAGTGAAACTGAAGAAGGCATGTGCAATAGGGTTATCTGTAACATCGCCGTTCGCTTAAGGGGAGGCAGAGGTAAAATTTTCGAACAAAACTGAAGAAAAAATGAAAATTTGGTTTTTCCGTTTTTATTATCTTTATTTTGATATTCCGATGTTAGTTTTTGATTTTGTGCCCTTAAAAGTATGAAATTAAAACCAAGATAACTGTATTAGTATATTATTCACATAATAAACTAATACTTATTATTTATATATCTTCTCTGAACACACAAATAAAAATGAATACTGAAAATTTCTTACAATATGGTGCATGGAGCATTTTATATCAAACGATATAAAGTTTTATAAAATTATTAATATTTACAGAACTATTGTACTTCGAAAGTTGAAACTTGATATGTCCATTACTAATAACATACTTAGTATCAATGATCAATTTCAAACAAATCGGATAAATTTTGTGGATTTTGAAATATTCACCTCTGCCTCCTTAAATTAAGTTAAAAATCAAAATGGCGGCTATATTGAGCATGTGTTGCGTTAGAACAATTTTCAACATTGCACTTTTCATTGTACTTTGTATTTGCTTGAAATTTCATTTGCCATCATCATCATCATCATATTCCAGGCACGAAATTAGGTCATTGTTGGGCCTGTTTCGGTGCCAGCTATACAGTACCAATAGACGTTTCTGTGGACTTCCAGGTCGTCGTCGTCGTCCTTGAGGGTGGTATTTTAGCATTTCTTGGGGTGTCCAGCCAGCTTCCATACGAGAAATGTGCTCAAGCCATCTGTTTCTGTATTCTGTAATTTTTTTATTCTAATGGTTACATGTTGAGTTCCTGCAGTATATCCTCGTTCCTCTTGTGGTCCAGAAGTGTGTATCCTGCAGTTCGTCGCAGATATTTCATTTCAGCTGCTCTTAATCTGCTGATATCTCTTTGTTTCAGAACCAAAATTTCGCTTCCATAGAGGAGAGTTGGTAGTGCAAGGGTTTTATATACAGTAGCTTTATTCTGGAATGCTTCTGTACTCAACTTGGTTTTTGGGTATAGTTTAGCAGTCCTAATATTTGTAAGAATTTGTTAATTTTTCTGCTTACGTCATTTTCTCCTTCGTATGATATATTACATCCTAGGTATGACAAGAAATTTATCTGTTCTAAAATCACATTTTCAACAACAATTTTGCTTCGGATTGGGTTTGTACTTTCAAATGCCATTATTTTGGTTTTTTCAGTGCCCGTCCGGGGGCCAAAGGTAGCAGCGCTACCACTGGACTACTCATCGTGAGGTTAGCAACCCCACATGAGGAATTTATCTTACTTTTAAGCTCCAGCAAATTTCATTTGTAATATTCAAAATATTCACAAATAAAATGGTGGATCATCTCGTGCACCACCCGTAGTTGGCAACACTGTCTGGAAGAGTAAGCTGTTTCCATGTCTCTCTCCAACTACCGATTCTAGTCACGGTCACTGCATATCAACAACAGATCGCACACATCACAGATATCAACTAAGCCAGCAAATGATTAACTCTAAATTGTTGAAACGATGTGGCAAAATGAGAAGAAACGTTCTAAAATGGGTCGTTTACAATTTTATTATAACGTTTACATGGAATAATAGTAATATGCGTTACAAGAGCGGTATGTTGAAGTTTTCATGTTCGAGGAAAAGTTTGAAAAAGCGAAACGTAGTTGAGCTTTTTTCATTTCCGAGAATTGAAAGAAAACATACCGCTCGTGTATCGTACATAATTTTGTGCGAAGATCGTTTATTACCATATACCTGAAAGAGGAATTTCTAATTAGTTGCAATGAAATCTCCATCTTGGTTTCTGTTCAATGACGCCAAATTTGCAAAACAAAAATATCTATCTTCAACATTGTTGCTTTAAAATGTTTTCTGTGTTTACTATACTCCAGCAGGCCGTGATATGCGTGTGTCTTTTTCCCCAGTCTATAAATGCGAACTTAAAACAAACGGTAAGGTTATGTAATGATTTATTTTTCATTTTAATATTTTAACAATATTATTTATATAACATATTGCATGCTTCCTTAATGTTACTTGCACTACGAATGCAGTAACTATAGTGGAGTTGTAGAGTTTACTTAATTTTGCAAATACTTTAAAACAATAATTAACAGTGCAATTTAGGTGAAATTGCAGTGGTAAGTTTCAATTTATAATTATTACTATATTGAAAGTCTCTAAAAATAATATGTTAAAAGCCTAAAGCAGTAAAATCAATGTCACTTAAGCGGTAAGAAGAGGGAAATTGTTATGTGTGTTAGGTTGGGAATACTGATTGTGGAATTTTAGACTTTCCGCGGATTGGTTTTGTGCGGAAACCAAGCACATACGTACGATCTCGCACAAAAGTGTGTGGGGCTTTCAGAATCTCGCTCCGGCTACCTTTCAAGCCCATGAAAGCTATAATTCCCAAATATCTTGTCGTCAATTGGGTTTGAACCCAAGTTCTACCGAAGAAGTCAACTCGGATCCCAGGAATAGGCGGCAAAAAGGAAAATATTTATGGAACTAAATGATTGAATCTTTGGAAAAGTCTCTGTTTACTGAACATGTATTATGGAATGCGATGCAGTATACAATTCCAAGGAAAGGCTGAACGTCTGCCTGCTTGCCTGCCTGGCCGGTAATGTAAACGTTGGGGGAGAATTTTAAGGTTCTTTAACGTGACCACTGAGTTATGGTTTGCGTATAACAGCGACCATGTTGTAGTCGAGTTTAGTCTCTGATCCTCGTGAATCTGCAGGCCTGGACTTCGTCATGTCTCCGTGACACGGAATTCCTGCCCCACTCCCGACGTCATGACAAAATTTGTGTATGCATTCATGCACAGCAATATCTTCTTCCAAGAACATTTCACGCGACTCCTTGGCCTCAAAAGAGAAACGTCTGTAACTGCAGGGACAATGGGGACACACGAGTTTTATTTTTAGTCTAAGTTGAATTCTTTTAGTAAAAACTATGGTATAATCTCGTGATATTTATTTATTTTTATGAGGCTTTATCAACTGCGATGGTCAGCTAGCATGAGTGAAATGAAGGCGATTGAGTATTCAACTTATAGCAGTCTAATATCATACAGTCACAAAGCACGAGATGATTTTTTGCATTTCTCGCGATACAGTGTTCCAAGCGGTTAGCAACATAGTACTACTGTTCTCCAACCAAGAGATCAACCGTGAAAGGAATGTGCTTACTATTGCGACATGTACAGGGACATCATTTTATTTTCACTTCAATTTTTATTGTACCTGAGTTTTTGAATGTACTTCACTCCCACCCTTTCTATTAATGAAGTTCCATCTGTCCTCCAGACAGAATTAAGGCCGCATATAGCAAACAGCACTGAGCTAGTAAGTATAGTATGTTTCAGAAATATGTTCGCGTTTTCCAGTGACGAAAGAGCTTTCAATATTGAATCATATTTTCGCACAGGTGCTGTCGTCCGTTTGTCTACGTCGCATCCCGGTTTCCCCCACCTGCTTCTGCACGCACCCTGTAAAAGCTGGGCTGTCTTAGCTCTTTTCTGAAAACAGTATTTTTTGTTAGGAATGGGACGTTTGCGTAATATTATATAACTGTTTAAAATATCTTAACTAAAAGGGCCTCGTTGAGTAATTAACTGTCACGTGATTTCCCCTCTTTCTACGATCCTGCGGACAGTAGATAGCATGTCTGAGTAATTTTATCTGTGCGGGTAGGGCAGAAGTGAAGATTGAATTTACAGTACGTAAGGTATTCTTTTATAGAGTAGGTACAGAATTATTTCAACATGAGTTACTAGTACGAAGGACGAAACTGGCAATTTGAATTAGATGCAATAGTCTATAGTGCGATAATATGCACAAAAGAACTGAAGCCTGTATCGAAATGAACGGCGACCATTTTGAAATATGTGTTTAAATATCCATATTATGATTATTTTTCAATTGAACTTCATTCTCTAAATTGTACGCTAATGTGCTGTAGACAGTATAATATACATTGCATAATGAATACGTTCGCATGGATAACTCAGTTCGTGAGTAAAAACACTTATTCTTAATACAGTACTGCATTTTGATTAAACAAAAACCTAATGAAAATTATCGAACTCAAAATCGCGATATTTCCAAGTTTACGTAAATGGATGAAGTACTTTTCTTCCCTCCTATACCTAGTAAAATGATTTGTTTGTGTTTTACGCCAGTAGCATCGAAGTCCAGCTGTGGAAGAAGGTAGCGAACGGTGCTTCCGGTTCTCTAAAGTTATAGCTAGGTTAATATTAAACATGTTAGTAAAAATAAAATGATGTCCCTGTATTAGAGCGAAGTAGATATATAATATTATCGTTATAACGTCTGTTTAAAAACCATGCGCTCTCCTGTATATTTGTTATTTCCTGTATGGAGAGATTAAAAGACCAGGAGATTAACATTGATCTAATTTTGTAACTAGGGTAGTATAAACATGCGTGTATCAATGTTATTGTTTGTGCTGTGACAGCGAGCCAATAGAGATAAGAGTACCCACATGTGTGACCTTATGACATCTTATGACATCAACATTCATTCACAGCATTATTCCCCTTCGTCTCAGCCGGCAGAGACTTTCTCGTGGTTGGAGCACAGTAGGGACAATAGACTGTGCCAGTACTATTTCGCATTGTCTATGATGAGGCGATAGTAGCGATCCTAATGGCTAGCAACTAAAGTTTAACTGACATTGGTTGCATATTCCCTACGTACTGAGCTTCTTAACTGTATGTACTAGACTGTGCTTATAGGATGAATTTGCGATATTGGCCAATAACTTTTTAGAACCGCCTTAAAATTAACCAGTCACAGTTGTGTCACAGTCTAGTATATACAGTCACGAAGCTCAATATGTAGAGAATATGCATCCATAGATGGTTGCTAACCACTAGGATCGCTACTATCGCCTCATCACAGACGATGCGAAATGTATCGGCACAGTCTATTGTTCCTATACTAGGGGCAGAAGAAATCGGCGGGTCTGGCGAACCCCTACTTGACTACCCCGACTCCTACACCCCTCAGAACCTGCTTGGTGTATGGTCCTGTCCCAAATAACTCCACTGATACTTTTTCACTACGGGAAAACTTAGAAAATAAATAAAATAATAACGTGATTTTTAATAATTACAAATAGGACCTACGTTATTTATTCAATATTATCATTATAATATTTCGCAAGTTAAGCCATTTCACAAATGTAATAAAGTGTAATGTAAACCTGATATAAATCAAATATTTAGCATTACACAAATATTTTGTATTTATGTATTTTTAGAATGTTGTGTTGAAATAGTAAATACTAAATAATGTTTATGCAGTATACTTACCAACTTTATAAATCACGATAAAATTAAAGTACAAAATATTAATGTATGTTTACTGATTGTGGAATATGTAGGTATATTATTATAACATGAACGAGTTTCGTAATGAAAGCACATTTACGAATGGCTTAGCTTAATAAAATAAATAACATAATAAGTATGACACAAAAATCATTTTATAAATTGGGCACTCAGCACTATTCTGATTCTACGTGGTGAGTTTCATTCAGTCTTGTTTATGCATCTGTATTATTGAAGTCCATGAACAATTCAATACAAGAAGTGTTGAAATAGCATATATTCAATGAAAAAAATGTCGATAAAATAGTGGCCAGTCACAGTTATATCTACTCAAGTTAATGTATTATTGACGAGTTATTAAATAATATTTCATTTTATGATCCTAATAATAATTTATTCCGAAACGTAATGTATTTTACCTAATTATAACTAACACTGGAGCTCCTAAAAATTTAGATTACAATATCTAAAAAAAAATATTACTAATTTAAATGTAAAATTAGGCTCCAGTATCACAGACGAGCACTTGTCAATAACTAACATTCGAACGGAGCGACAGAAAGGTCTCTTTGTTCAGGTCATAAACCGCTAGAGAAAGTGTGCAGTGAGTTGTATCCGTACCGAACCAAAAACCCGCCTATTGATTCTGCCTGTACACAGTATAGAGAACATACAGTAAAGACACCTAAGCCATTTCGTGGGAACAAATTCTGAGTGCGCATGTCACGAAACCGGGTGTATTATCTGAAACCTCTACCAGATGGTTCTCCATCTACGACAAGACTGGCATAATTTAATATTAAATGAAAATATTTATTACTCATATTTTAACAATTTGAAAGACATGAGGCAAAGGAATGGCTACATAATCGTAATAATAATTACTTCCGTATGTAAACATCATGAAAATATTCACTAATTGATGCTAATTTTAAAGTCACTGGTAGATGCTTATGTTGGTAACGTAATATTGAACCATTAGCTACATAGATCATGACATTCGTTTCGATGAAGTTACGACGTCAACAATGGATATAATAAAATTTTGTTGGCTAGCTAATAACATTATATTAGTGATGGATATAATTTCATACCAGTAACGTTATACTTAGGCCTACATGATTATTCCTATTATTGACAGTAATATTTTGTATATTGATATTGATTTTGGTTTCCAAATTGGAATTAACATACACATTAAAATTTCTAACTGTATCGGTTGAATAGAATGTCTCTAAAGAGGCTACTGTAAGTGAAAGAAAACATAACCTCGGCTACATAATAATTACCCGATTACGTTGGTGTATAGCTAGCCCTTGGATCTAGCTATGAAAGAGTGATTGAAAAGGGACAAAAGTTGATATGAGCAATGACTCTTGCCAGTGTAGTAACATGCCGTAGTTTGAACTCCGTGAGTGCGTTATTTCCTGGATCCGAGGCTTGTATAGAGATAAGTAATTAGTATGCGTATGAAAGAGTTAAAGAATGTCAAAATTTACTTACATAGCCTAATGATTTTTGCTCATAGTAATAAGCCAACTTTGTAAGGGAATTATTTTCTAAGTTCGACTCTTATAAACTTATAAGACGTAATTAGGGTTTGGTGTAGGCTCTTGTGTCTAGCTATGAAGTTAAGAATTTGTATTACTGACTACAAAAAATCCTTTACAAGAATGGAAGAAGGTAAGAATTTATTAATTCAAATGTGCTACTACAATATATCTTTTACGAAAATTGAAGAAGGTAAGAATATTGTAATTCAAACGTAGCCTATTACAGCAAAGGAAAAGTGAAAGAAGTTATCGGAATTTAACTGTTGCCAGTTAAGCATTGCCCTCCGACTGCAGCACTCCATAATGAATTACGTAGTTATGTGATAAAAGTTGCAATAGATAATTATTATTAGGCCCTCTTTTTACACCTGGTAGTTAGGCCTACAATTAGTAGCCTACATCGGATATATACTGAACACATTTTTAATTATAACAGGTTATCTCGAATTTTTGTTTATTTATTAAATTGTGATCCAAGATGAAATGCAATGGATATGAAGAAACGGAATAAAACGGTAAGCACTTCGCTAATATTATGTTTTACTTCAATCATGAACGCTGCAATTTTATATATATTTTGAAAAGAAAAAGTGAATTTTCATTAGACCTACATAATAAGACATAAATATCACTACAGAACAAAGGCGTAATTACAACAGTTAATACAAAGTTTCATTCTGAAAGTTTAGCATGTCTGAACAGCTGATCGCTGAAATCAGCTGTTAGCTCTGCCGATACTAGCGACATGGTTGGATTCATTGAGAACTAGACCTCCCTGAGCTTGATTTTAGTACCAGCAACATCAAAGGTGCCGACAAGAGTTGTCTCTACTGTATCTTCTTTATACTGTGGCCTGTACTATAGTACCCTCAGCAACTCAAACTTCGTAAATGTATATACTAGAAGACTATGATTGTGTTTCTTCATAAGACGCTTTGTAAGGGAGTAGAGTCGTATCTGTTATGACGCCTCGTATAATACTGGACATATAATCGCATTAGTATGCAGTAATTTAACTTTGAAAATTGCGTTTTCAATATCTGTAACTTCAAGTAATAAAAAAATGTCTGTATAAACTTTTCGTATTTTTTATTTTTGTTAATGTAACATTTTAACTTATTTCATTTTTGAGGTTAAGTATTGTTGTTTCGTATTTCCGCTCTGAGTAGCTGGCAGTAGTATTTAGTATGCCGTGATAGATAGTTTGTTTTTTAACTTCATTACAAGGAAACATAATAATGTCTTATTGCTATGTTTTATAATAATTATTATCATTTACATAAGTAATTCGGTTTTGCAATTTATTTAATTTTATTCGTTGAACAATTTTATTAAATTGCACTCGCCCTTCGGACTCGTGAAATTATCAACAAGATTAAAGAGCACGCGCGCAATTTCTACAAATAATTCCAGCGAAATGAGTCCAGGGTCCAACGTCGAAAGTTACCAAGCATTTGCTCTTAATGGGTTGAGGGAAACCCCCGGAAAAACCTCAATCAGATAATTTGTCCCAATCAGGATCTGAACCCGTGCCCTCTCGTTTCACTGTCAGAGATGCTAACCGCTAGTCCACAGCTGTGGACGTGGTATTTATTATAAAACTTCTTAAATGTTTGTATATTTTCTGATTACATTGAGATTCAAACTGGAAACAAAAAATAACTTTCATACGATCTTATGTCATCTATACTAATAATGAATCTGTAGCCGAAATTTTTCTGGTAATTTTCGATTTTCCAAAAATAATTGGTCCTAACATATATAATTGACCACCCTGAAATCGAAAATCGCATTTTTGAAATTTTTGTTTGTATGTCTGTCTGTCTGTATGTTTGTTACCTTTTCACGCGATAATGGCTGAACCGATTTATATGAAAATTGGAATATAAATTAAGTTCGTTGTTATTTAGATTTTAGGCTATATGACATTCAAAATACTTTATTTAAAAGGGGGGTTATAAGGGGGCCTGAATTAAATAAATCGAAATATCTCCCTTATTATTGATTTTTGTGAAAAATGTTACATAACAAAAGTTTCTTTAAAAATGATTTCCGATACGTTTTATTCTTTACAAAATTTTGATAGGACTGATATTTAATGAGATAAATGAGTTTTAAAATTAAAATAACGCCATCTAAGACGGTGCAATGAATAAAGAACAAATGACTTCGTCTATAAGGGGCCTTGGACAACAACAATCGAAACAGGGGCCTTGGACATCAACAATAGAAAGCTATTAAACAGCCTACAGAGAATGTTTCTGTGTTTTTATGAAGTAATATCAGAAGCTAAATTAACGATTTGTATAATTAATTATTATCTCACCATTGGAAAGTGTAGTTTCTCTAGATGGACATAATGCTATAATGTTATTACAGTAACGTCTGAGTAAATCGAGGACAGGTAAGATTAAAATAGCTTCTTATGCACAGAAAATTTGATAGGCTATTTTGTACATTCGTTTTCTGTATTTCTTAAAATAATATTTATGTACACTCATTTTAATCTCAGAGAATTAACGAACAACGAGTGTATTGATTTAGTATGCAGTAATAGTACGTTAGCTTAGCAATCCATTATTTTATAATTCAAATTTTAACTATTGAATCGTGTTAAAATACATAAAATATATATACAATAAATGCAATGCAAAAAAATTGGGTAATGAGCGAAGCAGATTATCTTGCGCTGTTGTAAAAGTTGTTCCCTGGATCAAACGTCCTATTTTAATTATGTAATTACTTTATATTTATTTCTAACGGGTGCAGCGGAGCGCACGGGTACGGCTATTTCATTAATATTTCTGTAACTTCACAGTACACTTAGCACAGTATTTTTATCCGATTCATTTCGCATTCAGATTCCTGCCAGTTGCTTGTTCGACAACCAAAATAAAAACTTAAAAATATGTAGGGTTATCGATAACAATGGTCAGCAGCTTGTGTATTCATATGGATGCGCAGGTCATAGGATTGACATTATTTGCTGCAAGTGTTCGTTCATCGTGTTTATCCAATTGAATGATTCATCAGAAGATTCCTGTTTGTATTAGAGTAGATTAGATTAGAATATACAAACTACTGCAACTGAAACCATATCCTTCAACAAGAATAATATTTCTTCTAACTCGTGGATAAAATTTGATATCAAGTTCACAATCATTCTTATCTCTTGTGTACCAGAAATGCCTGCTGCCCTCAAAACTGCTCTTCAACGAGAACAATCACTTTTCTAACCCGTGGGCAGAACTGTACAGTAACTCTTCATAATTATCCTTATGGCTGATGTAGTAGAAATGCCAATCTGCCGCTCTCAAAAGTGCTCTTCAAGAACTTTCCCCATCCCCCAATCCATCAGCAGAATTTTACAGTAAATTCACAATTATCTTTACAAAACTTGCTCATCAAATAAAAAAAAAGTTTTCTAAATAGTAAGCGGAAATTTACAATAACTTAATTCTTTATCTCTGATGCAGTAGAAATGCCTACGTGCTACTCTCAAAATTTATTCTTGAACAAGAATAACCTTTTCTTAGACTTGAGCAAAATGTTTCAATATACCTCATTTCTGGTGTAGCGGAAATTGTAACCTACCATCCTAAAAATTACCTAGTTCTTCAACAAGAACAACCTTTTTGCAAACAATTAAGCATTTGAAATTTCATATGAAATTTTCAAAATAAAAAATGACACGATTATTTAAGTCCTGTTGATTTAATTTATGCACAATTTGCGATTTATATGGGTGAAATTTTAAATCTTTATTCAGTATTCGTCGTACACTAGAGCGGCTAGAGCCAGGGCATGTCTTCGGACAGAAAGAGTCTGACTACTCGTTAATGAAACTCCAACAGTCTCAATATTTTCTGAAGTACGAAGTATTCTTTGTCTGGAGGTTTCTTCTTTAGTGCTGAGCCTGTTTCTTGTAAACTGCGAACCCAGATTTTTATCGCATGTGAAGAGGGCACATGATCATGACGACGGAGTTTAAAGTGATGGTGAAACTCCCTACAAGCATCTTCTACGCATTGACCAATTAGATCATAGATGGGCATCGTGCCTCACGTGAGAAATAATGCCTCACTGAACTACACAGAGCTTATCGCTCTGAGTGACATCATCTTCACAGTCCCCATTCCTCCCTCACGTAGCTCCTAGGCGTTCTATATCAGTTTCATAAGCAATATCAGTGGTGGGCATTATCAAAGCAGTGTGTACGCGTTAGAAAACGATTATTTCATGAGAAATGGGCGGAAGAGTTTTTTTTTTTTTTTGTTTTTTTGTTTAGAAGGGGAGAACATACGATGTATGTTATGCTCGAAAATCCTATTAGGCATTAATAAATTTAATATACAACGACATTACTCCTTATGTCATAAAGAACATGCTGAATTAGAAAGTAAGACAAATTAAATGTTATTTTTCGTACTATTCCGAAGAAAATTTATGATCTTAACATTTGCATAGTATACTAAATACGACACTATACCTTAAACACGCTGCATTAAAAGGTACGAGGAATTAAATGTTGTTTTGTACGTATTATTTCCAAAATAAATTTATAAAAAAATATCAAATGTGCGTAGAAAACGAAATATGATTTTCTGAAATTATTTTAAGTCGAGAACGTGAAAATCTATTAAGTAATCTTGAGAAACGCCAGAATATTCAAGGAAATAAACGTAGACAACGTGATGGAATATTATTAGCTAGTTACGCAATTTCTCGCCTGTGATTTAAATCAATTCAATGATGGAGAAATAGTAAGGAGGTTTATGATTAAAGCTGCCAAATTAATTTGCCAAATTGAATAAAAGTTTTCGAGTCTCTCACGTTAACCAAGCATTTTCCTAATAATTCGCCACTGACCGCCTTAGCGATTACGATAAGGTGACGCAGGTCACAGCAGTTTATATTTCCCATCCTACTCTGCAGTCTCCTCTCCTAGTAAACAAACTATTTCAAATCGAGTGCCTCACGTAACAGAAAATTGTGCCCATGTATGAATTAGATAATAAGATTTTACAGCAAATCCTCTTAGCTCACCAGTCCAATGCTCCATGTTTAATAAATTGCAACAATCAGGCTAAACAATACAATGAATCCAAGCCTACTAAAGAAATCCATTTACTACCAACAACAAAATTAAAATCTCCCGTTTCGTTGGCCCACCTTGTATGTACTAACTTGCACTAGAGACCACTGGTCTTATTTCAGACAGCCATCTTCGTACAAGTAACCTATATACTGTAGTTTCTTTACACTTTGTATAAGGAAAAAGTAAAAGCCATGTTACAGCTAAAATAGAATTATTTCAAAGAATTTCCAATATGCAAAAACGAAGCGTCGAAACGAACATTTCGTCTGCCAGGTGCATCACATAAGCGAGGATGAAAAGTACAATAAAATTTTCATAAGCTCATAGGACTTGCACATCCAAGCTGGACTTAGGAACGCTGTTGACACAAGGAACTTTTTCAGAGATGTTAACCTTCCTTGCGCTCATGATTTATTCAGTCATTCATTTGCAGAAAACCTGGATAAAGAGCGAAATCTCATTATGATCAAAAGTAGTTTTTATCGAGAGTTTTTCTTTTAATGCAAACTAAAATCAAGACGCCAACTCGTCTCATTGCATGGTCCACTTGGAAACTAATACACATTCGCATGCAAGAGGGTTAGCTTGAGAATCTAGTGGATTGGGAGTTACGTTAAAAAACAATTGAAGGTATCTATAACAGGAAAGGTCTAACATATAAAACATTACAAATTTATATTCACCCTTATGAAGAATGGTCTGCTTCCTGTCGCTAACGTGGAAATTGACGATGCAATTACCCCAATTGGGATAATTTTATTGTTATGAAATTAAATATTTCATTTTGGTTCAACGTATAAAATTATTAACCTTGCATAACAAATTCGTAAATAGTAATACATACACAGTATAACGGCATGGGATTTGATTACGAAATTTGCTAGTTACAATCGATAATGGAAATCATAAGCTATACAGCCAGCCTCGTCCTAACAAGAAGATGAAATTATAACCCGACATTAGACTTTAAAGTTTCGTTGATAACTTTTGTGCGAGATCGTGCGTATTTGCTTGTTTTCCGCACAGAACCAATACGCGGTAAGTGTGAAATACCACATTCAGTATTCCCAACGTAACACACATAACAATTTCCCTCTTCTTGCTGCTTTAGGCTTTTAACATATTATTTTTAGAGACGTTTAACATAGTAATAATTATAAATTGGAAACTTACCACTGCAATTCCACCTAAATTACACTGTTAATTATTGTTTTTAAATATTTGCAAAAATTAAGTAAAGTCTACTACTCCACTAAACTTATTGCATTCCTGATACAAGTAACATTAAGGAAGCCGTGAGAAAATCAACGAAATTCCAGATGCCGATGTTATTACTGCAATATGTTATATAAATAATATTGTTAAAATATTAAAATGAAAAATAAATTACATAACCTTACCGTTTGTTTTAAGTTTGCATTTATAGACTGGGGGAAAAAAAGACAGACGTATATCACGGCCTGCTGGAGTATAGTAAACACAGAAAACATTTTATAGCAACAATGTTGAAGAAAGATATTTTGGTGTTCCGAAGTTGCCGTCATTAAACAGAAACCAACATGGAGATTTCATTGCAACTAATTAGAAATTCGTCTTTCAGGTATGTAATAAACGATCTTCGCACAAAATAATGAACGATACACGAGCGGTATGTTTGTTTTCATGTTCTCGGAAATTAAAAAAGCTCAACTACGTTTCGCTTTTTCAATCTTTTCCTCGACCATGAAAACGTCAACTTACCGCTCTTGTAATGTATATTACTATTGCGAGATCCAACAGAGTCCCTGAATACAACTTTTTAACATTTCTAATAAGTGACATTAAAACAAATTTTTGATGATTGACATAGTTAATGAAAATAAACTAGCACTGCAAGTTTATTGTTTTCAAATATTTGTTAAGAAGTCTACCTAAATCATGTAATAAAAAGAAAAAAACAACATACAAAACTATATAAATAATTTCTAAAGGAAAAATAAATTTTATAGACTTTAAGTTTAATAGATGGGAAAAACGTATATATCGAATATATATGCACAGAAAAATTATCAAGAGTTAAAGAAAGATATTTTGGTTTTCCGAATATATTTATTAAAGAAATTAGTGACTTGCGTTTCTCAAAATTATTTAAGATGTGCCTACTTTTCGTTCTTTCAGTCGATAATTAGGTCAAATGCCTTAATTTTCTGGGGAAATGGTATACAACTTTTAAATTAATAAGTGTCTTGATTGATTTAATGCAAAAGAAAGCCATTTGTTAAGATTCTAAATATCAAACAAACTACCAGATTTTGAACATTGTCGACCAAAATTATCAAGAGTTATATATTTTTCAAACAATCACAGATATTTAACTTTTCGTTCTTTCAGTCGATAATTAGGTATGCCTTAATTTTCTGGCTAAATTGTAGCAAAATGGGAGTGTCTTCATTGTGCAAAAGAAAGCCATTAGAATTCTATGTCAAACAAACTATCTTGAACATTGTCGACCTCTTTTCAAACAATCACAGATATTAACTGTCATAAATTTATATATACAACCTAGTCCTTTACACTCGACAAAATATAGACAATTACTCATTAATAGCCAATATACATGATCATGAAATTAGAAATAGTGAACAAATTAATATTCCATACTGTGGATTACATAAAACTAGTACAAATTTTTCTGTCATGGGGATGAAATTTAATAATAAGCTTCCCAGTCAATATTATAAGTTACCGACCAATAGTTTCAAAGCTAGATTTTATAATTGGCTTTTAATTAATCCTTTCTACTCTGTAGATGAGTTTCTTAACATAAATTCATACGAAATTGTTTTTTAATAAATAAAGTTATTTACATTTAGTTACAATTATTAGATTAAGAGTGAAGTGTTTTCATTAATTTTAGAGTTTCAAAATGTTTTGTGTTTTCATCCTAATTAAACTTTACCGTTTTCAATTATATGTGTATTTTCAAATGTATGTTTTTCTTTTGTGACGAAGCCTTTTGCTGTATGTTTAATGGTTTAATAAATTGAATTGAATTGTACACGTAGGCCCATCAGTGCTCAGTTTCTCTTCAAATTAGAATAAATGGGACTGATGTGAAAGAATCTTAAGTATAAAGTTTGTTTGTTTGGAATTGGGTAATCACTAGAACTAAAAATACATATAAAATATTATACATTACTCCTAAATTGATCTCTGCCTATTATGCATTAAGGTGCTTATCTTATATTAGCGATATGAACACCCTTAAAATGGCACATCTTCATTCTATAATGAAATATGGTTTAATGTTCTTAGCTAAGTCTTCTAAAGCTAAAAATATTTTTTTCTTTCACAGATTAAGTCCTAAGAATGTTACCATAACTACGAATCTCAATTTCGAAAAATTGTTCAACTAGACCTATATTCGGAGGAAGTAAGTTTTTTGAGAAAGTAATTTTAGTTTCGGAAATAGTAATACACTGCTCCGTCGATTTCGGAGAAAGCCCATGTTTAAGTACTTAAATATAAGACGCGGAGCAAGTCCCCTGCAACCGGCAAGCATCATGTTTAGGTAGAGCATGAAAGTCAAGAATATTGTGGACAGTAAAAAATCGATCATGCGGGAGTGAGTATTTAAGAGTTGTTAATTCATTATAAAAAGTGAATCTGATACAGTGAAACTTTCCAATAGCGGACACCGCCCGGGAAAAATTAAATGTCCGTTATTGAGAAGTGTCCGCTATTTAGAAAATCGTTAGTATGTATACAGTACATTAAACATATAGAACACTATATTTTACAGTACAGTAGACAGTGAGATTGTTTACAGTATTCATCCAGAGAGAAATCGTACCAGTAAATGTTTTGTAAATGAAATAAACATCAGTCACTGTATCACTTCACCTTACACAAAGAAATCTAGAATTGCATTCTCATTGTATGATTTTAAAATAATATCCTTGTTTTTTCAAAATTTCACTAATCTGAGTTTTTCCCACATTAAACTTTGTGGTCAGCTCACGAACACTTAATTAATTTCTCCTTCTCACTATGCTTTACAACATCCACTTTCTCTTTTAGTGACAAACGTTTACGTTTTTATGACATTTTTAATGTGACTGTACTTCCGAACACTCAACTTGACAAACTAAGAAAGTGCGGACTGCTCACGTACAGTATCACAACTGTAATCCCGTCGCTCTTATTTCCGGCAGCCAATCACATTGCAGGTCGGCTACATTTAAACATGTCCGTCTTGTGATTTGCTGCTGATGACGTTATACACTTCCTAAGGGTCGATAAACACTTAATATAATCGCCCGCCATTTTGGCTCTTTCGTTGACGTTCGCAGAAAGCACACGAGGACGTTATCTGCCGCTCAGTTATTTGCTCAATTACAGAACGTTTGATTTATTATCACAGAAGCTACGACATGATAATGTTTAACGGTGCGGCAAATAAATTCCTTGTCTGGTAGCTCGGCAACGAAAGAACAAAAATGGCGAACGATACTACCTATCTACACTTTATAGAGCCTTCATTTCCTAAGGCGTAAGCAAAGAGGAGGAGTCACGCCGGAAATAACAGCGACGCGACTATAACAACTGTGCTGTTTACCTTCAATAAAGTACAAGAACGTTTAAATGCACGATAATGATTGTTGCAAAGAATTCTTTTAGAATTCCGTTTAATTTACAACCTCTTTTTCTTTTTTTCTTTCACGCTGTCCGTTATTTGGAGGTTTTAATTGTTGTTGGGAGATACATTTCAGTGTCCGCGTCCGTTACTGAGAATGTCCGCTATTTGGAAGAATTTTATCATAAGGGCCAATGTTATTATGCAGGGGAATTTTAAAATGTCCGCTATTGAGAGGAGTCCGCTATTGGGAAGTGTCCGTTAAGGGAAGTTTCACTGTACAACATTATTAATTTTACTTCCTAGAATACAACATCTATGTATAAAGTACAAAAATAAATAAATAAGTAAAATAAATAGATAGGCAAATAAATAGACAAATAAATAAATAAACAAATAAATATATTACCTCAAACTCTCCACCAATATCCTCAATATTTGCGCTATTTTCTAAGCGTTGAATAAAATTTTCTTTGTCAGAAATACTCAGACGTGAAAGTTTTTGTGACATGATGCCTTACTCGTGTCCGGAGACTTAGATTCTCGTCACAACAGACCACGTTGAAGCGTACCCGTTTCCTCCAAACGCCACTGAATGTCTTATGTATTAGGAAGGAGGTATAGAAAATGAACCATTTTCACCGAAAAACCGCACATTGTTCAATAAATTCCTCGGTTGAAATAAGTGGATTTAGTATGCATTTTATTTTATTGTGGTTATGCAACTCTCTGTATCCAGTTGCTACCTGCAAGCCCCCGAGTCGTTGGCGCGGGATTTACAGCCCATCACGCCCGTTAACAAAATACATAATTTCTTGCGCTCCCCCATCAACAATTCTCTCCTTGACGTCTTGTTTGAAATCTTTTTCACCTCTCACAGATCCCATTCCAAAAGAAACTCCATGTGGAGCTCTGACACGTCCAATATGGTGTCTTGTGTTTACAACTTCTTTCCAAGAATTGCAGATCAATTAAAACTGTGTACCCTATCGTCCCACCGCAAGTAGCGGAGTATTTCCTTCTTACTGATGAATTTGTATATAGACTTGCCTGCAACTTCTATACAGATTCCGGCAGTCGGTTCTGACGAATTTCAACATGCTGTTCTAAAGTGACTATAAGGTTTAGAAATGCCAAAGTAACATTGGTTATGGCTTGAACAATGCAATTTATTGACATGTCTTTATTTATTTTTGTGCGAGATCGTGCGTATTTGCTTGATTTCCGCACAGAACCAATACGCGGTAAGTGTGAAATACCACATTCAGTATTCCCAACGTAACACACATAACAATTTCCCTCTTCTTACCGCTTAAGCGCGACATTCATTTTACTGCTTTAGGCTTTTAACATATTATTTTTAGAGACGTTTAACACTGTAATAATTATAAATTGGAAACTTACCACTGCAATTTCACCTAAACTGCAATGTTAATTATTGTTTTTAAATATTTGCAAAAATTAAGTAAACTCTACTCCACTAAAGTTGCTGCATTCGTGATGCAAGTAACATTAAGGAAGCCGTGAAAAAATCAACAAGATTCCAGATGCCGATGTTATTACTGCAATATGTTATATAAATAATATTGTTAAAATATTAAAATAAAAAATAAATCATTATATAACCTTACCGTTTGTTTTAAGTTTGCATTTATAGACTGGGGGAAAAAAAGACAGACGTATATCACGGCCTGCTGGAGTATAGTAAACACAGAAAACATTTTATAGCAACAATGTTGAAGATAGATATATATATTTTTTTTTCCAAATTTGCCGTCATTGAACAGAAACCAAGATGGAGATTTCATTGCAACTAATTAGGAATTCGTCTTTCAGGTATGTAATAAACGATCTTCGCACAAAATAATGTACGATACACGAGCGGTATGTTTGTTTTCATGTTCTCGGAAATTAAAAAAGCTCAACTACGTTTCGCTTTTTCAATCTTTTCCTCGAACATGAAAACGTCAACATACCGCTCTTGTAACGTATATTACTATTAATGACACATTTCAAGAGACCCCTCGGTATCTTATGGTTTGTTAAATCTTATCCGGAAATTGTTCATGGCACATTGGTTATGGGACGAGTTTGGTGAATTGGAAACGCATCTGACAGAAACTGATCTATACGGACTCTGCTGAACGTTTCACTGAGACACATTTTAATTAATCGAACTAGTTTCTTGGGAATACCAAATTCAATAAGAATATCATATAAAACTTCTCTCATAACCGAGTCATATGCCTTTTTGAAATCTATGAATAAGTGATGTAGGCCTACTGTATCCTTATACTCCCATTTTTTCTCCAATATCTGTCGAATACAAAAAATCTGATCAATAGTCGATCTATTACGCCTAAAACCACAGTGATGATCCCCAATAATTTCATCTACATACGGAGTTAATCTTCTAAAAAGAATATTGGACAGAATTTTGTGCGAAGTCAATAAGTCAACTTATGAATAATTTCAAGGAAAAATTGTTCCGGGGCCGGGTATCGATCCTGGGACCCTTCCCTTAGCGCGCGAACGCTCTTCCGACTGAGCTACCCAGGAACTATACACGACACCGTCATAATTTTTCCTTTGTATCCACACAACTCAAATGAGCTGACAAGACGCCAGAACTCAACTATGAGTGCACACAAATACTTGAGTCGTGTGGATACAAAGGAAAAATTGTGACGGTGTCGTTTATACTGTAGTTCCTGGGGTAGCTCAGTCGGAAGAGCGTTCGCGCTAAGCGAAGGGTCCCAGGAAGGGTCCCAGGAACGATACCCGGCCCCTGAACAATTTTTTCCTTATGTTTGAAATTATTCAACCTGCTTTACAGGGAGCTACTACCTGAAAGCCAGATTTGTAAAAGTCAACTTATGAGGAAAAATACAAGTAGGCCTATAGAAATGAAATTACAATATATATGAATAAAAAACGTACTTAATTACCAGACTTCGACCTAGGGACACAGAGTAACCAGTATGAGGTTTAGAGTATAAATGACGTCATGACCCGTGTGGAGGGGTGACTGCAACAGCACAGGTGGGTCCGTAATGTGCATTACCGCTGTGTGTAGGCCTATCGCTGCTTGGCTGCGGTACGTGTAACAGGCTTCGGCGTAGGGACACCTGATTGAAGGTTACAACTCACGTTAATACTTTAATGGTAGACATTTATTGCCTACACTAGGAATGTACTGTATATACTGCATCTGTACAGGGTTAAATATATTTTGTGCCGTACTGTGACGGACTGTTTACATGTTGAGACACAAAGTAACGGCGCGCTCCATCTCCCACTCCGCTCGACCAGTACAACACTATGTTCCGTGCGTTCTGAACTTCATGCGTTTCTGTGCCCAGGACCGTAGCCTGTTAATTATGTACCAAAAATAAAAATATTTCACGCAAATCCAACGGATTTAATAAATCACTTGTTACTTTATATTATAATTTTTTGCAGGGCGGACGCTAAGTAGTAATTTTTATGACTTTTTTGTGTTTTGGGAGTTCGCGCGTCTAAAAGTTTTGAGGAATAATGCTTTAGCCAAATAGATGGCACTGATCGGTATCAACTTTTTGTTTATTTTCAGAATTAACCTAATCGGATGCAAGCTAATCACGTTATGTGATAAAGCCTGGGTTACTACTACGTATGAATTTTAACCTATTTTCGACACCGCACTGGAAAGAAACGGTAAGGAAGTGTGGAATTAGTCAGGTCATCAAATACTACGTGTTGTGGTTGTGGTCGTGAAGTCATACATTATTTGTTTACGTTTGGGTTTCTGTTGCACGCCGCGGATGTGTGCACGTCCTTAGCGCTGTTGTTCAAATGAAAGTGTTTGTTATTTCACGCCGATCGGATAACCCTCGACAGATGGCCTGGCTGGCTAGCTGGGCGTTACATGACGAGCAACCTCTTGCGCAAATTAACAATACGAGATAGCTGCTGCAACAAACTGCACTGAGCTGCCATCTACCCTCCAAGAATTAGCAACAGTTCTTTATTATATACACATAATAACGTTATCAACAATTTACTTTTTTCTTCTTACTTCCGTCTCCTTCAGCTTATATTTTTCTTATTTTCTTCTGTGTTCCTTTCTCTACGCAGATAGTACCACGAAAAGGTACTTAGACTTTTAATTTAATGGTACTTCGACTTACAATTTAATAATAATAATAATAATAATAATAATAATAATAATAATAATAATAATAATAATAATAATACTATCACATCTCATCTTTCATAGGTTGGCAGGTCTGATTAGAGATGAGCTTAAACGATATTTTCAAATATCTGTGACAACTGTGACTGTGACAATTAAATATCTGTGACTTTTATCGGTGATTTTGTCACACCGATATTTAATATCGCTAAGTAAGCACAATATGCATGAATTAGACCGATATTTTGACACACCGATAAAAATTAACAGGAAATATTAAAGAGCAATGAAATGTGAATGCGATTTCTCTATACACACCACAAATCAATGATTTATATGGGAAAATCCAACAAATAAATTATGTACATATACCATTAACAAATAAATACCTACCTAACTAAACAGTAACATGTCGAAAGTTAACCTCATGTATTTTATTTTTTTTTATTGAGTTATTTTACGACGCTGTATCAACATCTAGGTTATTTAGCGTCTGAATGATATGAAGGTGATAATGCCGGTGAAATGAGTCCGGGGTCCAGCACCGAAAGTTACCCAGCATTTGCTCGTATTGGGTTGAGGGAAAACCCCGGAAAAAACCTCAACCAGGTAACTTGCCCCGACCGGGATTCGAACCCGGGCCACCTGGTTTCGCAGCCAGACGCAACCTCATGTACCAAGAGGTTATATTGTAGATAGTGAATCATTTGATAATTTTAAATGTAGTTGGGTATGGAGAAATTGAGGTTATGTGATTATTCTAATCGTTTTAAAATTGATCCTTTTGTTGTATATATAATGAATAAATTATTTTAAGTCCTGCATTAACATTATAATTTTGAGTCTCAGAATAAAAATTAACGAAACATACTGTAAGTATTCGGAAAAATATTGGAAAATAATTACAAAACAAAACAGTTGATCAGACAGGATTTTACATAAGATAAAGTACTGGTAACCAATGGTATTATTATTATTATTATTATTATTATTATTATTATTATTATTATTATTTAAATCGTACCGCCCGATTACTGTTATTGTATCATGCGCATCCGCAAACCAACGGCGTAGAGGAAAAAATATCAGTCACAGAGTACTGAATACGGAGCAGATTTCGATAGCGATATTTTGTCACAGATATTTCGCGTCATCAGTCACAGGTTTATCTGTGATAAAAAAATACCTGTGACAAAATATCGGTTTGTGAAATATCGACCATCTCTAGGTCTGATGTTATATGCATTCTGCGTTCGTCAAAAATGACGTAGGACGTTTAGTTCAGTATTTTTTCGATACGGCTGAACGCTTGCTCACATTAGACTATAGGCATAGGCCTACATGTTATTGTTAAGAAGATGACTACGAAATGTGGAAATATATTGAAGGAAATGCTAGAGCTCGTGAGAAGGCCTATTTCAGTTCGAACTATAGAAGTACAGGAAGTATGTATGAGCTTCGACTTACCTCTCCGACAGAATCCGTGAGGCTGGATGAAGATTCTGAAACAGAGGAAATAAAAATCATCATCATCATCATCATCATCATCATCATCATCATCATCATCATCATCATCATCATCAGGGAAAGGGATCTGGAGCGCTAAAAGTGATGGTGAAACATTGTACCTAATAGGGTGGAAGTGAAATAACCCTGCATTGGTCATATTGAGTATAACAAAAAAATAAGTAAAAGTTTAACGAAATATATTCTTAATTGATTATTTTACGATGCTTTATCAAGTACTATGGTTATCTAGCGTCCGAATGAGATGAAATACATGTGATACTATACTTTAAGGAACATTAATATTGTGTTTCTTAATTAAGGAGCATTAATTCCCCATGCTAATAATAATGAATACAGCACCACTAAAGTAAATACATGTGCTACTATATTTTAAGGAACATTCATGTTATGTTTCTTAATTAAGGAGCATTAATTCCCCATACTAACAATAATGAATACAGCACCACTAAAGTAAATACATGTGCTACTATATTTTAAGGAACATTCATGTTATGTTTCTTAATTAAGGAGCATTAATTCCCCATGCTAACAATAATGAATACAGCACCACTAAAGTAAATGCATGTGCTACTATATTTTAAGGAACATTCATGTTATGTTTCTTAATTGAGGAGCATTAATTCCCCATACTAACAATAATGAATACAGCACCACTAAAGTAAATACATGTGCTACTATATTTTAAGGAACATTCATGTTATGTTTCTTAATTGAGGAGCATTAATTCTCCATACTAAGAAATGAATACAGAATTACTAAAGTAAATAATGTGATACTATATGTTAAGTTTTATAATTCCCCATACTAACAAATGAATACATGACTAGAAATATTAAGATACATTAATATTATGTTGTTTAATTCCCCACACCAATAAATTAAAACAGCGCTGACAATGTAAATGTATGTGCTACTATATTTTAAGAAACATTAATGCTTTGTTTCTTAATTAAGGAATATTAATATCCGACACTAACAAATGAACACAGCACTAGCAATCTAAATGCATGTGCTACTATATTTTAAGAAACATTAATGCTTTGTTTCTTAATGAAGGAATATTAATATCCGACACTAACAAATGAACACAGCACTAGCAATGTAAATGCATGTGCTACTATATTTTAAGAAGCATTAATGCTTTGTTTCTGAATTAAGGAACATTAATATCCGACACTAACAAATGAACACAGCACTAGCAATGTTAATACATGTGCTACTATATTTTAAGGAACATTAATGTTATGTTTCTTAATTGAGGAGCATTAATTCCCCATACTAACAATAATGAATACAGCACCACTAAAGTAAATACATGTGCTACTATATTTAAGAAGCATTAATGCTTTGTTTCTTAATTAAGGAATATAATGAAACACTAACAAATTTAGCAATGTAAATGCATGTGCTACTATATTTTAAGAAATATTAATGCTTTGTTTCTGAATTAAGGAACATTAATATCCGACACTAACAAATGAACACAGCACTAGCAATGTAAATACATGTGCTACTATATTTTAAGGAACATTCATGTTATGTTTCTTAATTCATTAATTCCCCATACTAACAATAATGAATACAGCACCACTAAAGTAAATACATTACTATATTTTAAGGAACATTCATGTTATGTTTCCATTAATTACTAACAATAATGAATACAGCACCACTAAAGTAAATACATGTGCTACTATATTTTAAGGAACATTCATGTTATGTTTCTTAATTGAGGAGCATTAATTCTACTAACAATAATGAATACAGCACCATTAAAGTAAAAATGAATACAGAACAATTACTAAAGTAAATACTAAGAAATGAATACAGAATTACTAAAGTAAATACATGTGATACTATATGCTAAGTTTTATAATTCCCCATACTAACAAATGAATACATCACTAGAAATATAAATACATGTGCTACTATATTTTAAGATACATTAATATTATGTTGTTTAATTCCCCACACCAATAAATTAAAACAGCGCTGACAATGTAAATGTATGTGCTACTATATTTTAAGAAACATTAATGCTTTGTTTCTTAATTAAGGAATATTAATATCCGACACTAACAAATGAACACAGCACTAGCTATGTAAATGTATGTGCTTTAAGAAACACTAATGCTTCGTTTCTTAATTAAGGAACATTAATATCAAACACTAACAAATGAACACAGCACCAGCAATGTAAATGCATGTGCTACTGTATTTAAAGAACATTAATGTTTTTTTTTCTGGTGGGGGGAGGGGATCTGTGAGTATACCACTAGGCCGCTTTCAGTATTGTTTAGTTTCTGTTTCTATTTGTGTTCTAGATGACTTGTGTTCATTTAACTCATTATAGACTTTAATTAATATTTATGATATTGGTGATTGAATCATGCATGGCATATCAATCAGTCATGCATGGAATATAAATTTTTAATCTGACATTTGCCTTTGTGACTGGGGAAACCGTGAAAAACCTCAGTGAAATTGGTCGGCCACGGGACCTCTCGAATGCGATTCTCAGACGCTACCGTCTGAGCCAACTCGCTCGGTGTTAAGAAATGAATACAGCACTAACAATGCAAATGCACGTGTTACTATATTTAACAAAAAACAATGATGTTTTTGTTTTTATTTCCGCATACTAGCACCGGGACAGGATCATAAATTTTTCAAACGGCTCACGTATTAATTGCTTAAGCCACAACTCTTACAATATTTGATAACTGGCCTGCACGCACTTGTCAACACTGGGGGCTTCTCGCTCCATTAACACGCCGCCTCACTTTATTCCGTGGGCACACAATTTAATCGATCCATTGTAAATAACATAACCATCATTCCAAGGGGTGTTTGAAGAACAACCCCTAGTCAGACCACACATCAACCCTGCCTCTTTTCAGTAGCTCCCTCCAACCGGATTAACATGGCGGACTTACAACCCCACAAATCAACCCTCTTACATTAACTCAGTCCCTTCTGTGTGGACGATTTAAAAGAGCGTAACCAACTTCTTTTCACGGCCGTCGAGAGCCAATTTGCCGACATCTGTTTGGCGTAGCAACAGACAGCGCAAAAAATTACTAGAGAGGCATGATATTGTTACACTCCAATTTTCTGCTTCGGAAAAGGTTTCTACAGGGTGATGTAGTACATGCTTTGCTACAAGCAGAGTTGTGGAGTCGAAGTAGTAGGCAATTTTCGGTTATGCAGGGTGATTCAGGGGGATTTACGTCCTTTACGGAGCTTATTTCTGAAGACATTTTGAGCAAAAAATGTCATATATAAACATAGTTCCTACGTATTCTCAATATTTTCAGAGTTACACTAATTTAAAGTTGTTTGTAAAATACGTATTTTCTTTAGTTTGAAATTAAAAGAATAATACAGAGAATGAAGTCCACACCTGTGGAATAACGGTTAGCGCGTCTAGCTGCGAAACCAGGTGGACCGGGTTCGATTCCCGGTCGGGGAAAGTTACCTGGTTGAGGTTTTTTCCGGGGTTTTCCCTCAACCCAATATGAGAAAATGCTGAGTAACTTTCGGTGTTGGACCCGGGACTCATTTCACCGGCATTATCACCTTCATCTCATTCAGACGCTAAATAACCTAAGATGTTGATAAAGCGTCGTAAAATAACCTACTAAAATAAAAATTAAAAAAATAGAGAATGAACCATTCAGAAGTATCATTTCTTTAAATGGCAAGTATTATGAAGCTAAAAATGTGCTGTGAACTCCCTAGTTGCTTTGTACAGACATTTTTTTATATTTTTAACTAGAAAATTATATTATTCTTACGCTCTTGGGGTAACTTTCGGTGTTGGACCCCGGACTCATTTCACCGGCATTATCACCTTTCATCTCATTCAGACGCTAAATAACCTAAAGTGTTGATAAAGCGTCGTAAAATAACCTACTTAAAAAAAAAGAGAATGAACCGTTCAGAAGTATCATTTCTTTAATTGGCAAGTATTATGAAGCTAAAAATGTGCTGTGAACTCCTTAGTTGCTTCGTACAGACATCTTTTTCTATTTTTAACTAGAAAATTACATTATTCTTACGCACTTATCACAACAATTATTACAAATCACACCACTTCCACCGACTTAATTATTTGCAGTTCAATTTTGCATCCTAATTTACAGTCTTGGAGAGTTTACAACATTTTTAAAAATGTCGCCGTCCGCTTGAGTACACTTGGCCGCACGCTTGTGAACGGCACTCGTCGCTCTACGTAACTGCATACGGCTATCTTTGATTTCCGTAGCGCTCGCGCTGGCTGCTGACTGCACGCTGACCAAGATCACGCGTTCACAGCAATGCGTTCCAATAACGAAACGTAACTCTGTACATATTGAGAATAGGACCCATGTCTATATGACATTTTTTACTCAGAATTCCTTCGGAAATAAGCTCTGTAAAGGACGGTAAATCCTCGTGAATCACTCTGTAGCCTATATAGAATGGGAGTCAGTGAAAATATAGACTGGGATGCGATTCCAGCCCTGTTATTATGAAAATATTTCATGCATATTGTCCTATTTCAGTATAAAAATTCTTGACATATTTTTATGCACATTTCCTTTTGTGATAGCAAAATTGTATATTCAGCAATTCTCGGAAAGGAATTATTCACAGCCTGTGGAAACGCGGCGTTATGCTCAGCTCATTTCTTTTAGTATCACGTACGTCAGTCTATCTGAAATAATAACAATGGAAGCACAGTGTACTCCACTGCAAGAGTACTGGTCATTAATTCAAAATGTTATTTATGATGTGTCCCCTAAACACTTGGAATTACAAAAAAAGTTTCTAAAAAACTTCAATCACTGCTTGAGGAAAAATTGTGGATATTATTCTGTCTGTAGGGTAGCAGAAATGTTACGTGGTGAAGCTGCAGAATTAGAAGAGAAGTTGACGTAAGAAGAAATACGGAATTTATCCCATGCACCTCTGACTTCTTGTGTGATGTGGACAGGTTATTCTTAACGTAATTACAAAACTCTGTGTTCTAATTCAATTCAATTCAATTTATTTGGCCATTAGACATACAGTTTTAGGCTTCGTCAGAATACATTGAAAAACATATAAATACATTTTTAAAAAAACACTAATAAAAGAAACAGTAAAATTTAAATTATACAATGAAAACATGAAATAATTTGAAACTTTAAAATTAAAGAAAACTAACTAAATTGCAATTAAACTTATTTATTAAAATACAATTTCATACAAATTTGTGCTGAAAAACTCAGCAACAGAATAAAAAGGATTATTTAATAACCAATTGTAAAATCTAGTTTTGAAGCTATTGATTCGTAATTTATAATATTGACTGGGAGCTTATTATATAATTTCATCCCCATAATTAAAAGTTTGTGTTGCTCTTGTGTAATCTACAATATGGAATATTAATTTGTTCAGTATTTCTAATTTCATGATCATGTATATTGGCCAATTATTAGTAATTGTCGATATTTTGTAGAGTGTAAGTACTAGATCATATGTATAAAAATTTATGATTGTTAAAATCCGTGATTGTCTGAAAAGTGGCCGACAATGTTCCTGATAGTCTGATTTACATAAAATTCTAATGGCTTTCTTTTGTAAAATCAAGACGCTTCCAATTTTGGTTCCATTTCCCCAGAAAATTAGGGAATATCGGATTATCGACTGAAAGAAAGAAAAGTAGGCACATCTTAAATAATTTTGAGAAACGCAAGTCGTTAATTTCTTTAACAAATATAAAACTCTTGACAGCTTTGTGCATATGAATTCGATGTGCTTATCCCATGTTAAACTGGAGTCTATAAAAAGTCCTAGAAATTTTGTGTAGTTGAGTCTGTTGTCCTTATTTACAGTATTAGATAATTTAGGCTGAAAGTTATGTTGATGGTTTTTTCTTGATTAAGCAAGAAACCATTAGATTCAAACCATAAAGCCATCTGTGATAGAGTGTCGTTGTTGAGAGCATGTAATTGATTTAGAGCAGAGGAAGAACATAGGAAAGTAGTGTCATCTGCATACATAATTGTTATTGCTTTAATGAATTCTGGAAGGTCATTTATTGCCATTAAAAATAATAGAGGACCAATTATTGAGCCTTGTGTGATAAGCGTAGGAGCTTCACCATGGAAAACATAAAGATGAAATCCATCGTTCCCTGCAATTCTAAGCTTTAATATGGATAAAAGAAAACGATTTTATATGTAATTATTAATATTAGCAGTGAAACTAAAATTAGTTGTTTATATGGAGAAGAATGGAACGTGTGAAGTGGACAGACAGAATAAGAAATGAAGCTGTGTTGGAAAGAGTGGATGAAGAAAGAATGATGCTGAAACTGATCAGAAAGAGAAAAAGGAATAATAGTTGGGTCACTGGCTCAGAAGAAACTGCCTACTGAAGGATGCACTGGAAGGAATGACGAACGAGAGAAAAGTTCGGGGCAGAAGAAGATATCAGATGATAGACGACATTAAGATATATGGATCATATGCGGAGACTAAGAGGAAGGCAGAAAATAGGAAATATTGGAGAATGCTGGATTTGTAGTGTAAGACCTGCCCATGGGCAGAACACTTACGTATGTATGTAACTGTGTTTTATTGCAATGTACAATGCTTTACGTCAGTTTCAACTGAATAAGGTTTAAAAAACTGTCATCTTTTTAATCAATTTAAAAGTAAAACATTTACGATGTATTGTGTGTAAGCTAGTCATCTATATTAATTTAGTATTTCCTTTCACCCCATAATGATTTAGCTTAAGATTTATTCTTATTTGTAACATTGTTCGTACGTTATTTTTTTTTAAATTAAGTAGTCTAAGTTTTCAAATTGTACTGCCTGAAGTTATACAGTATCTATCATCCTTATTCTTACATACCTAATTTAAACTAATAAGACAACATTATGTACAAAATAATTATACTCATATACTAATAGTGGTGTACCATGCTTTAAAACCAATTTTAGAACGTTAATTTACAACCAGTTTTTATTTCAAGCTCTAATTAACAAAAATATTAATAAACACATTACTTTGAAAGTAAAACTGTATGTCATTTATATTCGTACGCTTGAGTAATTTTGACTTATTCGGGGGTGCCGAGCCTTAATGGTAACAGAGCGTGTGCATTACCGCGTGCTCTAGGGTTTGTTTTGCTTCAGCAGTCAGTTCTGTTCAAAATGGGCAACTCGAAGGAACTCCGTGCCGAGCTAAAGAAGACGATAGTTAGACTGGCTCTTAAAGGTTATTCTTTACGGAAAATAGGCAATATAGTAAACAAAAGTCATTCCACGATACAATACGTGGTTAATAAATTCAAATACCGTGAATTTACTGCAAATCAGAAGAGAAAACCAAAAGAAAAAATACTAAATGAGAGGGGAAAAAGATTTAAAATAAGACAGATAAAATCAAATCCACGGGTAAGTGTGCCGAAACCACGTTCTCTCATGACAAAAACCACAAGGAAGACTGTTAGTGTAACAACGGTGCGGCGTGTCTATATAAATATGGATTTCATGGTAGAAGGATAAGAAAAAGGCCCTTTGAAAGTAGAAAAAATCGAGCTTTAAGAATTAAATTGCCTAAAGTTCATGTAAATTAGGAGCAAGAATTTTGGGACAGTGATGAGACCAAGATTAATCTTTTCGGATCCGATGGTGCCCACAGAGTGTGGGAAAAAAAAGAATGAGGCCGATAAAGTGGATAACAATCTTCCCACTGTGAAACATGGAGGTGGCGTCATAATGATTTGGTGCTATAAGTCCTCGAAAGGCGTGAGTAACGTCGACTTAATTGATGCAATTATGGACAATGTGGTCTATAACAACATCTTGAAAAATAACGTCAAGGAAAGTGCAATAAAATGGATTTGCCGTCTGTCTACATTTTCCAACAAGACAACGCCAGCGAACATACGGCCGAAGTGAACAAACTGGTTGATATGGAGCGTCCCGAAACAACTCCATACTCATCCTCAATCACCCGATCTGAATCCCATCGAGCATTTGTGGTCCAAACTTAAGGGAAATATACATAAAAATACAATTTCGTCCAAAGAACACCTCAAAACTGTTGTGCTGGAAGAATGGCGAAATTTCACTCCGCAGCAATGTGAAACGTTGGTAAATTCCATGCAGAGAAGGTGTCAGGCAGTGATCAAAGCCAGAGGATATGCAACTAGGTATTACAGACGTGGACAAATTATTAACAAAATTGATGATTTTTATGATAATTCTGTTCACAAAATTTGACTTTTCAATTTAGATTACGGTTGACAATTTTGCATATTTCTATCATTACAATAGACAGAAATGTGCAAAAATGTCAACTTTAGTTTAAATTGAAGAGTTAAATTTTGTAAAAATATATAATAAAAATCTTCAATTTTGCTAATAATTTATAAATTAGCAAAAATGTCAACTACAGTCTAAATTGAAGAGTCAAATTTTGTAAGACTATAAAATAAAAATCTTCAGTTTTGCTAATAATTTGAAAATATCCAAAATGTCAACTGTATTCCAAATTGAAGAATCGAATTTTGTAAAAATATATAATAAAAACCTTCAGTTTTGCTAATAATTTGTAAATATATCCAATGTAGTCCAAATTGAAGAGTTAAATTTTCTAAAAATATAAAATACAAATCTTCAATTTTGCTAATAATTTGGAAATACGCAAAAATGTCAACTGTAGTCTAAATTGAAGAATCATATTTTGTAAAAATATATTGTAAAAATCTTCAATTTTGCTAATAATTTGTCCACGTCTGTAGAACGTAATTGTTTATGTTATTTATGTATAGTTATTTAATTTTGTTACTAACTGTACGGGCGGCCGGGTAGCTCAGTTGGTAGAGCAGCTGGCTACAGACTGGAAGGTCCGGGGTTCGATCCCAGGTGGCGACAGGATTTTTTCTCGTTGCCAAACTTTCAGAACGGCCCCAAGGTTCACTCAGCCTTCTATAAAATTGAGTACCGGGTCTTTCCCGGGGTAAAGGCGGTCAGAGCGTGGTGCCGACCACACCACCTCATTCTAGTGCCGAGGTCATGGAAAGCATGGGGCTCTACCTCCATGCCCCCCAAGTGCCATCATGGCATGTTACGGGGATACCTTTACCTTTACCTTTTACTAACTGTACGAATACAAATGACAGATAGAGAAATTATATATTTTGTTAAATTTAGTTTATTTACGTGTTTATGGTTGGCTATATATGGAATTTACTTTTTGTTTTTTTGTATTCATAATGCTAATGAACAAAATTTTCAAAGAGAAATGTGTCTTTTATCACCAAAGTTGTTACATATTTTCACCTGTACGAATAAGACTGATAGACATTGTATTACTAGCGTCTGTGCTATGTATCATATAGCTAATCGATTTAATATTACAAACTTCTTACATGGTAGGCCTTACTATTACTTTGTACCTCAGCTTGATTTATGGCATTAATTTCACCCTAATAAATAATTATAAGGCTACTAATTACATATTTTTTTCAAAATTATTGTGTATATATTATTACTACCGCATGGGGATCATTAGATATGTTTTGGTACTGACAACAAGACAAGCTAAATATTGTTGCATGATAAAGGTTAATTAAGATTTAATAATGTTCTCATAATATTGTTCAAATTTGATCTACAGAGAATCCTAATGACAGTATATTATTATTATTATTATTATTATTATTATTATTATTATTATTATTATTATTATTATTACCCTCATCTTCATCATACATGAAGTTGTTATTTGCTGTAATATTTACGTTTACAAACTGTAGCAGCATACACAAGTAATTAACCAAGTTCTGACAACATTTTACCAGCTCTATAATTATCCACAGTAATCTCACTAGAGGTTTATGATTTATCTAGACTATTACACTTTTACTAAGTCATACTACTTTTTACCAATAAAACGGTCGAAAAGACGTCTTTCAACCAATCATGGCTGCTTATCGTACAATTTTATCGCTTCTCTAGCATTTTTTTAATTTTATCGCTTCCCTAGCATTGGTTTGTTTTTATGACTGCCTTATCATTTGTTTCTTTATTTAGCAACATTTCAAACTGTAAATTCTTTACGGTATTATAAAACATGCTTTGCGATCGTAATTTTTTCCCGCATAGATAGTCGACTGAAAATGGCGGCTAAGTTCAAACATTTTGGCAAAGGTAACATTAATGAAATAAAATATTAGTAGGTCAATTAATATCTATTTTATTTATTTTTATTTTAATAAAAAAAACATATTTTCAGACTTATGTTTTACCACTTTGTGACAATTTAAGTATGATTTCCAACAATTATTCTCAACCTCACCAACATTTTAGACCTTTCCGATATTAACCCTTATATACAATCATTGTATTGCCTTGATTTTATAACACGCAATAATAATTATTGTACGGTATACAAAACACGGAACGTGCCTGCTTAGGCGTGTGTCACATTCGCTTCCGCTGCCTGTACTTGAAACGCCAACTACATTTTGACCGGTGTCTTATGTTCACCTCAGACTAATACAAATAGTCTACAGATGTCACGGCCCTAGTAATTAGATTCTAGGTTGGGCAAATAGTTCGTAACTTACAAGGCATATAGGCTTAATTGCACAAATAAAGCGATTTGAAGCTGTCAATAGTGACAACTTGAGTGGTGCAAATTCATATGTAGAGATAGTATCATGGCTATCCTTGATAAATTAATTCCTTAAGCGTGTTCTGTGGACCTCTGGAAAAAGAACTAAAGAAGAAACTAGTGAAGTGCTTTGTGTAGAGTTTGACGTTGTATAGGGCAGAAATATAGGCATTACGACGAAGTAAAGAGAAGCGACTCTCATTTAAATGTGGATAAGGAGAAGGATGGAGCGTGTGAAATGGACAGACAGAATAAGAACTGAAGCTGTGTTTGAAAGAGTGGGTGAAGAAAGAACTAAGCTGAAACTGATCAGAAAAAGGAACTGGCTGGGTCACGGGCTGAGAACAAACCTCCTACTAAAGGATGCACTGGAAGGAATGGTGAACGGGAGAAAAGTTCGGAGCAGCAGAAGGTATCAGATGACAGATGACATTAAGATAAGGGAAACTTCCCAATAGCGGACACCGCCGGCGAAAAATTAGATGTCCGTTATTGAGAAGTGTCCGCTATTTAGGAAATCGTTAGTATGTATGCAGTACATTAAAATTTCTCATATATATTCAACATTATATTTTAAAGTACAGTACAGTAGACAGTGAGATTGTGAGATTATTTACAGCATTCATCCAGAGAGAAATCGTACCAGTAAATGTTTTGTAAATGAAATAAACATCAGTCACTGTACCACTTTACCTTACACAAAGAAATCTAGAATTGCATTCTCAGTGTATGATTTTAAAATAACATCCTTGTTTTTCAAAATTTCACTAACCTGAGTTTTTCCCACATTAAACTTTGTGGCCAGCTCACGAACACTTAATTTCTCCTTCTCACTATGCTTTACAATATTCACTTTCTCTTTTACTGACAAACGTTTACGTTTTTGTGACCTTTTTAATGTGACTGTACTTCCGAACACTCAAACTAAGAAAGTACGGAAGTACAAGAACGTTCAAGTGCACGATAATAATTGTTGCAAAGAATTCCGTTAGAATTCCGTTTAATTTACGACAGTCTTTTTTCTTTTTTTCTTTCACGCTGTCCGCTATTTGGAAGTTATAATTGTTGTTGGAGATACATTTCAGTGTCCGCGTCCGTTATTGAGAATGTCCGCTATTTGGAAGAATTTTATCATAAGGGCCAATGTTATTTTGCAGGGGAATTTTAAAATGTCCGCTATTGAGAGGAGTCCGCTATTGGGAAGTGTCCGTTAAGGGAAGTTTCACTGTATATGGATCATATGTGGAGACAAAGAAAAAGGCAGAAAAGAGGAAATATTTGAGAACGTTGGGTTTGCAGTGAAAGACCTGACCTTGGGTAGAAAACTATGTATGAATAAATTTAGCTTAGGAACAAAAACGTACGTATTTACGTCAATAATAAAATTATATAAAGGAACCATTGGGTCCACTGCAACGTTTTCTTTTACAGAAGACAGGTGGTAGGCCTAACTCTGTAGTGTCGGAATACATTTGACCGACGAATACGTAATAATAGATTATTATTTTAATGCCATATAACAGCCCAAAGATTTGTCCACATAACTTTCTGGACCCAGTAGTCCTATGATTTTTAAAGCGTTTTTCCTTAGAAACTTGCTCCGTCTTCCCCTATTACAAAAGAAAGACTGTAAATCTGCAAAGCAAAACAGAAGGTGTGGAGAAAGTGATGCGATGTCTTGGTACGAGGCGCTCCTGGAGGAATATTTGGCGAACGTTGTTGAAGCCAAGGAAAAAGCGCTCCGCAGCTGGTAGGGTGAGGGGAGGCACGAGGAGCGGGGGTGCATGGGAACGCCACCAACTGGCGCACTCCCTCCGCACCTCCAGTGCCGGAATGAAAATTGTATGAGATTGCCTGTGGGGCCCAGGGTCGAGAGAGAGAGAGACAGACAAGAGGGATTCTTCCTTCCAGTGCAAGTCACAAAGAGACACGAGTTAAATGGCGGAAGCGAACAAGAAGATTTCTAGCGATTCGCAGCTTCCATTTCCTGCTTTAATGGTGAGCAAGACGCGCAGAATCGCCAGGCAGAAACGTCAAACTTCGAGCATTTTAAATACGTGCAAAATATTCGTGTGGTTAGCGCTGCATTGACATATCGTCACGTTTCTTCTATCTTCTTCCTTTATCATTTTCTTCTTTTCTTTCATTCCCTTTCCTCTTTCAACATTTATTCATCCATAGTGCTCTGCTCAATGGCAGGTCTTTCACTGCAAACTAGAGTTGGTTCGATTCGTGAACGAATCGTTCATTCGAACGACTAATAATAAAGAATCGTAAGAATCGATTCGTGGTATCAACGAATCGTCGTTCAAAAGAATCGTAAGGAATCGTCGTTCAAAAGAATAGCAACGAAATCGGCATGGTATCGCAACCCGCGATTCTACAGGGACATCATTTTATTTTTACTTGCATTTTTATTGTACCTGCATTTCTGAATGTACTTCACTCCCACCCCTTCACTAATGTCCTTGCTCCCGTCAGACACACAAACTTACGGCCGCTGTTACATTCGAAGTCTTCAAGCAGTGAAGTAAACACTGCAGTGTATAGTGTGTTTCAGAAATATGGTTGCGTTTTCTATAGAAGAAAGAACCTATATTAATAATATCGTACTAAAAATTATATTGAAGAAACGATAAATTAAATTTCAGAGAATATGCTTCAAAATGTTTTTAATAATATGCGTAAAGAATTGAAGCCTGCATTGTAATGAACGGCAACCATTTTCAGCAACTTGTTTAAAAATTCAGATTAGCTTATTTTTAATTGAGGTGGCTAGAAGCAAAGGAATGTTAGTGACATTTGTAATAACATGAGTTAAGTGCATCCAGTGTAAGCTAAAGTATCTAAAATTTTAGTGGCAAAGGGATATTTTAATCGCATCACACATTAAAATTTAAATAAAAATTTCACCGGTTTTACGAAAGCTTAAATATGTAAACCCCATTTTCTCAAAAGTAACTTAAGTGCACTTACAGCCCTTTACTTATGAGCCCCTCAATTTAAATGCACTCTCTATATTGTATGTTAACATCAATAATTAATATGCTAAATAAAGTAGACATTACATAACGAACATAGCCGCCTAAAAGTTGAGTTTTGAAAAAAAAATGTTACTACTCTACTGTATTTTGATAAATTCCGTAAAAGTGATGATAAAACTGAAAATCGTAATATCGTATTTCCTACAACATAAATGGATACACTACTTTTCTCTCCTCCTATACCTAGTAAAATGATTTTAAGGAACAGGTTCATTGCACTAACATCAAACTCCTGTAATGGAAGGGGGCGGTCCCTATTTGCAAGATTAATCCAGTTAATGTTAAAAATGTTGGTAAAAATATTATGTCCCATATTCTACCTGTTTGAAAGGTCTTTTCCCGGTCTCCCAACCGAACTCTATATGCGAATGATTCCCCATACGCGAGAGCCCTGCCCATCTCAAACGTCTGGCTTCTCTCCTCCTATACCTAGTAAAATGATTTGTTTACATATTGAACTAGTAACATCAAACTCCTGTAATGGAAGAGATGTAACAGTGTTTCCCAAAAAAAGGTTAATGTTAAAAATGTTGGTAAAAATAAAGTGATGTCCCTGTATTTACCTGTTTGATGTAACCTGTCAGCGGACATATCGGAACCGTGCCGAATGCTGAATGGTTGAAATCAAAATACTGCAGAAAGTGAGAAAAATGAACACAACCTGAAATTTCGCCTGGTTAAGATGTAGAACGTTTTTTCTTCTACCCTATGTAATGCAAAAATATCCTGATAATAAGATTCTGTTGATAAATTATAGATTAGAAGAATCTGAACTCTTGACGATTCTGTAGAATCGCAGAGGTCATGAAGAATGGTTACGAGCCAATGAGAAAGAAACAATCCAATGTCTGGAATGCCATCTATGCGAGAGAAGAACGTTTTTTTTTGAACTCGTGGTTTGCAAAGGAAATTCAAAAGTTCGTTGACGAATTGGAATCGCAGACTAGGAAGAATCGTGAACTCGTTGACGATTCAAAAGAATAGTTGGAATCGCAGACTGGAAGAATCGTGAACGAATCGTTAGAATCGATTCGTAATGTATGATTGAATCGTTGGAATCGACTTCTGAAAAAGAATCGTGTTGCCCAACTCTACTGCAAACCGAGCTTTCTCCAGTCTTTCCTATTTTCTGCCTTCCTCTTTGTCTCTTCATATGAGCCATATATCTTAATGTCGTCTAAAGTGACAGTCACATAAAAACAGTTCCTAACCAGCAAATATTGCCGTCTTGTCAGTGTTGCCAACTGTTACCAGATATCACACAATCCTACGTACTAAATGACTTATTTACTTACCGTACTTTATGTTGGAAGGTTATTCTAAATAATTCAATAATTTGTAACATATTTTCACAAACTATATGGGAAAGGGATCAACATGTCAAGTATTTTGTCTGGCAATACGAAACTCATTGGTTTGACTAAACAATTGAATCACGAAACCTAACCTAAAAATGTATTTTGTTTGATCACATGAAATTATTAGTACTGTACTGACTCCGAAAACTTACCTGACTATAGTTTTGAATTGTAACCACAACACAACACATAAAATAACTATTATGTACTGATATTAATTAATTATTAGTATGTTCAAATTTCACTAGCTTCCAGTAACCGGCTCAGAAATCTAGTACAATTTCAATTTCATGGAACTCCAGTACCGACAAATATTGTCGATATTTGTCTCAGCTGCCAACATACCAGTTACAAAATCACCACAATTTGTAGTATTTGTCAGTATCGAAATTCGGAACGAAGTTGGCAAAACAAAATTCAACCTGCAAACTAGAAAATCACCACAATTCACTAGCATATGTAGTAATGGGGAAAAATGGTTAGGTTTCACCCTTAGGGTATGAAGTAAGCTGACCCGGACTATATCATCTGATATCTTCTTCTATCCCAAACTCTCCTCCAGTTCACCATTCCTTCCAGTGCATCCTTCAGTAGGCAGTTTCTTCTTAGCCAGTGACCCAACCAATTCCATTTTCTCTTCCTGATCAGTTTTTTACTTGGTTATTTAACGACGCTGTATCAACTACGAAGTTATTTAACATCGATGGAATTGGTAATTGCGATATATTTGGTGAGATGAGGCCGAGGATTCGCCACAGATTACCTGACATTTGCTTTACGGTTGGGAAAACCTTGGGAAAACCCAACCAGGTAATCATCCCAGGCGAGAATCGAACCCGCGCCCGAGCGCAGCTCCCATCTACGTCTCGGCCTCCCCAAAGGTATTTTTCCCTCCGGCCTCCCGACTAACACTCTATATGCATTTCTGGATTCGCCCATACGTGCTACATGCCCTGCCCATCTCAAACGTCTGGATTTAATGTTCCTAATTATGTCAGGTGAAAAATACAATGTGTGCAGCTCTGCGTTGTGTAACTTTCTCCATTATCCTGTAACTTCATCCCTCTTAGCCCCAAATATTTTCCTAAGAACCTTATTCTCAAATACCCTTAACCTATGTTCCTCTCTCAAAGTGACAGTCTAAGATTCACAACCATACAGAACAACCGGTAATATAACTGTTTTATAAATTCCAATTTCCAGATTTTTTGACAGCAAGCAGACATTTCCTTTTTTGTCTAATTATTATTACGTTATTATTTTGCTCCTGTTTTTAGATTATTTTTGTCTTTGTTGGTATGATTTGTAATTCCTTACTTTACTGGTTTTATTTCTTTTGAGTTGGGTTTATTATTTTTTCTTTGTTTGGGCGTATATACACTAGATGACAAAAGCTTCTCAACCGAATAATAACAGGCATTTCCCATATTTATTCTGCGTTTCATTTCCTCCCGAGTATCATTTATATTTGTTATTGTTGCTCCAAAATATTTGAATTTTTCCACCTCTTCGAAGGATATATCTTCAATTTTTATATTTCCATTTCGTACAATATTCTGGTCACGAGACATAATCATATACTTAGTCTTTTCGGGATTTACTTCCAACCCTATCGCTAACAGAATGGATTTAAAGAACTCAATTAGCCTACGCGTTATCTTGTGTATCTGTGCTCTGGATCTCTGATTATGTGCATTTTCTTGTATATGGGACTTTGAATATTCCAATGGTGCAATCTTTCTTTGGGTAATTGTACACAAATTATTAAAATAGGTAGGCCTACTAATAAATTAAGGATATACGCTGCCATATCCCAGGGAGAAATTTTCAACGCTGCCCTTTTAGCAGACCAGCGTTTCTGGATCCGATCTGTAGCGTTGACTGGATTAACAGTTGGGGTTTGAAGATCGGAGCAAGAGATTTTCCTTCTTGGGAATATCTGTTTCCCTAATTGTTTTAAAATTAATCTCTTTAAAATTCATTATACACCACTATTCCTGTGGCACGGCCTAATGACACACAAGCTACTCTCTCCTTTTCAAGCTGTTCTGGTCATTAACGGCATCCGTCCGCAAGCATCCCTGAAGTAGAACGTTGAAGTTCGGCGAGAGTTAAAGCTCGTGCACAATAAACCGGGAGCTGAAACGACAACGAGAACGAGAACGGAAATATTTAAAAATAGCCTAAATGTATTTGAATGTAAACATACACAATTAACTATTGTGAACGCTCACATTTAAACACACTTATTTTAACATTATTTCCGTTCTCGTTCTCGTCGTTTCAGCTCCCGGTTCATTGTGAATCAGCCTTTATATCAGTATTGCGCTAGAACCTCGTCATGGTTCACCCTGTGTATTCTGCCTCCAAGCTGAAGGAACTGGATAACGTCCCCTTCCCTGCATTGTGTTATGTCAGTCCCCAAATAAGATGAGAATGTTATTTTAGAGAAGAATATTGTATGATAGCGGGCGTCAGAGCCTTTTTAGTCAGTGTTGGGTTGGGAGAGGGAAGCACTGGGATCAAATCCACTGCTTAGCTTCGAAACGAAACCCTCATCAATGCTGGAGAGTCATTTCATTACTTCAATAAAGTAACACAAAGTTCTGTCGGTAGAACATTCGCTAAACAAAATATCGCTATCATCAATTTCTGCGACGCTAAATAACCTAGCAGATGATACAGTGTCGTTAAATAATCAACTAAAAATATTCGTATTTTGACCCGATTCATTCATAACAATCCACCGTAAAAGTATTTGGTCCACGAAACCCAAATTAGAGCACCGATGCAACTTATATAGGCCTACTACCTAAATTCGAACGTCTCATCAGAAAGAAGGGAAATCTGTTCGAATACTAGGAAATTGCATAACCGTCATTCCTTGAGATAAAATCCATTAATTCGGATGAAAAATTAAAGCATTAAAACTTCATCCTGTCAGGAAAGTTAATAGCATTTGTATAAATAACAGAAGCTTCTTCTTAAGTAAATCAGAATTACTTGATATTTGACAGCATTTCACCGTGTTCACGCATCTGCCAGACAGTTCCAGATTTGTTAAATTTAACGAAAAATAAACTGCAGCTTATATTCAGTAACACCAACTCGTTTGTCATTGCGTATACGTATAGGAACAAAAATCGGAATTGCATCATGGATAAGCATCCATCGAGGGTGTTCAAATATACTACTATTCATACAGTGGCGGCTCGTCCATAAGGGCTGCAGGGTTGCACTACTCCATGAAATTCTAGAGTAAAGCTTAAATAGGTACTGTAATTGTACATCTTTATTACATAATTTTAACACTATATCACTTAGGAATATATTTATGATAATCATTTTTATGTGTTAAATACAATAGGCTAGTAATATGCGTTACAAGAGCGGTATGTTGAAGTTTTCATGTTCAAGGAAAAGTTTGAAAAACCGAAACATAATTGAGCTTTTTTAGTTTCCGAGAACTGAAAGAAAACATACCGCTCGTGTATCGTACATTATTTTGTGCGAAGATCGTTTATTACATACCTGAAAGAGGAATTTCTAATTAGTTGCAATGAAATCTCCATCTTGGTTTCTGTTCAATGACGGCAAATTTGCAAAACAAAAATATCTATCTTCAACATTGTTGCTTTAAAATGTTTTCTGTGTTTACTATACTCCAGCAGGCCGTGATATACGTCTGTCTTTCCCCCGCCCCAGTCTATGATGAGTCTGGAATCTTGTTGATTTTCTCACGGCTTCCTTAATGTTACTTGCATCACGAATGCAGTAACTTTAGTGGAGTTGTAGAGTTTACTTAATTTTTGCAAATATTTAAAAACAATAATTAACAGTGCAATTTAGGTGAAATTGCAGTGGTAAGTTTCCAATTTATAATTATTACTATATTGAACGTCTCTAGAAATAATATGTTAAAAGCCTAAAGCAGTAAAATCAATATGTCACTTAAGCGGTAAGAAGAGGGAAATTGATATGTGTGTTAGGTTGGGAATACTGAATGTGGAATTTTCGACTTTCCATGGATTGGTTTTGTGCGGAAATCAAGCAAATACGCGCGATCTCGCACAAACTAAGTTTATAACTAGCCCTAACTATAGTTGACTAGTTTCAGCTTAGTGGTAGCCATCTCCAGAACTAAGGAGATATATATCGATAATTTAATTGATCGAAACGCTACTTCCGTTGACCTTTTTTGTGGCTTTGCATATTCTTATATTTGGGGTATCTGTTCACAATTGCACAAAATAAGCTGTATTTTCATCCTACAATCAACTGATAACAAAACAAAAAAATACAGGTTGCCAGGCGACGATAGAAAACAAAAGATGCGAAAACAAATGAATGAGGTATATAGGCTAAACAATTGAATGCTCTTTCATATTTAAGTATAAATATATAGGGATGCCATTTGAAATTTCAAAGTGGAGGAGGCTGGGGGTGGGAATTAAGCCTGCTTTCAGATTTCCCCCTCAGTATCTAAACTGATGTGTTTTTGTTTAAATTGAATTCAATTTAAATAATTATTTAGTCTCGGGAAGTTTTGAAATGAAAGCCCTGTATAAAAATCCATAGAAAATCTACAATATCTCAAAATCCTTATGTGATACAGCAATTTCGAAGGCCGTTTCGGATTCTACAACCAGAAGTTGATATGAAACGGTTGGCCTATATCACACACCAGATGCAAAATGACTTAACCAGTGATTAAAAAGTCAGCAAGTTCCGTTAACCTCGTTGATGAAATTGAGTGTAAGGAATTTAAAATTTCTTTCAACTGAAATATGCCCGGCAGGGATCTGAACCCCGGAGTTGCAGCATTAGTTTACACGGCCTGGGAACTGGCATTCTTTCCTCAGGTTTGTTAATTACGCCAGTGTTTGTAGTCCAGCGACGCTGTCCTTAGCGAAATTACACCAGTGTTTACGTAGCTGTGAAGTCAACCAAACGGGCTGTAATTTGCCGTCAGTTAATGTATTCTGAGCCAAGGCGCGAAGAGCAAATATTATCTCTGCATACCTCTGTTTCCATTAGATTCACAAAGCCTAATTACATGCGATATGTCTGGGAGGCGCCGGGGACCCTGTGGTGGGAAAATAACAACACTGCAGATGGGACACCGATTCATTATGCTATTAATTAGAGTTACACCCGAGGGGGGCCTTGACAAACCAATTAACAGTGCAGGTAATTCAGTAAGGGTGCGATGCAGCTGGAACTTGGACGCGTTACAAGAAAATGCAGACAAATACAGTACAAACGTACACTTAGACCCTTTACTGCAAAGGGATAACCTTAAACGTTACTTTAACAATGCTAAATTATTTATAAATTGCTATCGTTTTATCGTGGTTATAAAAATGTGTGACTAAGGACAAAGGCCCGCTCACACTTACAAGCAAACATTCTCATGGGGGCAGATAAAATAGTAATATACGTTACAAGAGCGGTATGTTGACGTTTTCATGGTCGAGGAAAAGATTGAAAAAGCGAAACGTAGTTGAGCTTTTTTAATTTCCGAGAACATGAAAACAAACATACCGCTCGTGTATCGTACATTATTTTGTGCGAAGATCGTTTAGTACATACCTGAAAGACGAATTTCTAATAGTTGCAATGAAATCTCCATCTTGGTTTCTGTTTAATGACGGCAACTTCGGAAAACCAAAATATCTTTCTTCAACATTGTTGCTATAAAATGTTTTCTGTGTTTACTATACTCCAGCAGGCCGTGTTGTACGTCTGTCTTTTTTTTCCCCCAGTCTATAAATGCGAACTTAAAACAAACGGTAAGGTTATGTAATGATTTATTTTTCATTTTAATATTTTAACAATATTATTTATATAACATATTGCAGTAATAACATCGGCATCTGGAATCTTGTTGATTTTTTCACGGCTTCCTTCATGTTACTTGTATCAGGAATGCAATAAGTTTCGTGGAGTAGTAGACTTTACTTAATTTTTGCAAAATGTTTAGAAACACAATAACATTGCAATTTAGGTGAAATTGCAGTAGTAAGTTTCAATTTATAATTATTACTATGTTAAACGTCTCTAAAAATAATATGTTAAAAGCCTAAAGCAGTAAAATGAATGTCGCGCTTAAGCGGTAAGAAGAGGGAAATTGTTATGTGTGTTACGTTGGGAATACTGAATGTGGTATTTCACACTTACCGCGTATTGGTTCTGTGCGGAAAACAAGCAAATACGCACGATCTCGCACAAAAGTTATTTTTTTCCTTCAACCATGTTAATAATGCCAAAACAAGTGCTTGTACAGGGACATCATTTTATTTTTACTTCAATTTTTATTGTACCTGAGTTTTTTAATGTACTTCACTCCCATTCCCTCTTCTAGTAAACCAAGCGTATACAATCAAAGTCGCCTTACGCTCATAGTAAACACAAACAGTACTGAGTTAGTGAGTAGAGTACGTTCCAGAAATATGTTCGCTTTTAATATTGAATCATATTCTCGCATAGATACTGTCGTCCGTTTGCCTATGTTACATCCCGGTTTCCCCACCCGCTTCTGCCCGTCTGTAAAGGCTAGTGGCTGGGCTGTCTTAGCTCTTTTCTGAAAACATTAATTTCTGTTAGGAATTGGACGACTACGTAATATTATACAACTGTTTAAAATAACGTAAATAAAAGGGCCTCGTTAATTAATTAACTGTCACGTGATTTTCCTCCTTCCTACGACCCTGCGACAAAACCATCTGGACGGACAGTAAATAGTATGTCTGAGTAATTTTATCTTTTCGGATCGGGCAGAAGTGAAGATTGAATTTACAGTACGTAAGGTACTCTTTTATAGAGTAGGTACAGAATTATTTCAACATGAGTTACTAGTACGAAGGACGAAACTGGTAATTGGGATTAGGTACAATAGTCTATAGTGAGATAATATGCAAAAAAAAAAAAATAAATAAATAAATAACTGAAGCCTGTATCGAAATGAACGGCCACCATTTTCAAATATGTGTTTAAATATCCATATTATGATTATTTTTCAATTTAACTTCATTCTCTAAATTGTACGCTAATGTGCTGTAGACAGTATAATATACACTGCATAATGAATACGTCCGAATGGATAGCTCAGTTCGTGAGTAAAAACACTTCTTGTTAATACAGTACTGTATTTTGATTGCAGAAAAACCTAATGAAAATTATCAAACTCAAAATCGCGAAATTTCCTAGTTTACGTAAATGGATGAACTACTTTTCTTTCCTCCTCTACCTATTAAAGTGATTTGTTTGTATTTTACGCCAGTATCATCGAACTCCAGTCGGGGAAGGAGGTAGCAAACGGTGTTGATCCAGAAGTATAGCCAAGTTAATATTAAAAATGTTAGTAAAAATAAAATGATGTCCCTGTACAATACAAACGTAACCTTAGACCTTGTACTGCAAAGGGATAACCTTGAACGGTACTTTAACAATGCTAATTATTTACAAATTGCTGTCATTTTATCGTGGTTATAAAAATGTGTGACTAAGGATAAAGGCTCGCTCACACTTACAACCAAACCTTCTCATGGGGGCAGATAAAGTTATTTTTTTTCTTCCACCATGTTAACCTCTTCAGTCCTGAATTTATATTTAAAATAAAATTGAAAAAAAAAATCAGTCACATAATCATTCTGGGGTTCCAAAAATCTCAAATCAAGTCTTCACAGAAAATCAAATTTGGGCAAATTTTGATTCTTGGGGCCCCAAAATTTTAAATTTTAATTTATAATTCTGGTATATAAATGTTTCAAAAGTGTTATTCTTCATTTCTGTTAAATTTAATTTTTTCAAAAGTATTCAAGACACTGTAAAAAAAAATTAAAAGAAAATTATGTATAGTATACTCTACAACAGAACTGTCCACACCTGTGAAGTAACGGTCAGCGCGTCTGGCCGCGAAACCAGGTGGCCCGGGTTCGAATCCCGGTCGGGACAAGTTACCTGGTTGAGGTTTTTTCCGGGGTTTTCCCTCAACCCAATACGAGCAAATGCTGGGTAACTTTCGGTGCTGGACCCCGGACTCATTTCACCGGCATTATCACCTTCATTTCATTCACACGCTAAATAACCTAGATGATGATACAGCGTCGTAAAATAACCCAATAAAATAATATAAAACCATGTAATGTAACCTACTTGGATATAATTATAATAAATTAAAGTGAAAAAAAATCCGAAAAAAGAAAACTCGGCATATTGAATTCGCTATAAAACGACGCAATAGTAACAATTCGCGATTGTGTTCACATTTCGCTATTAGAAGTCTATTTCGCGATTTGCCGCGGATTTTTTTATCCGTATATTATTAATCAAAATCAATTAATTCGTAAATATTAGTAAAAATCTATTGTATGACTATTATGTCGTGATTTTCGCGATCTTTATAAATATTCAGACCTGCACATGATGAAAAAGGTTGAAAAACGCTACAATAACGGATAATTCTGAACAAAATACATTAATTTTCCTTCGTTCATATTACTGAAGTGCAATTTTCTGTCTAGCCTATGTATTTCAGCAATAACTTTCACTAAACAAATTACGCTAGAAAAAATGGATATGGCTCATTTAGGCCTATTTTTCAAGAAGGCTTCACGAGAACATACGATCCTACCCGAAACAAGTTCTGTTCCAGCTGCGAAATAAATGAAAGAATGGCTGGAAGAATGTGGTATGTCGTTTTTCGTAAGTTTACAGAAGGAGCGTTTGTTCTCGATCATACGGACACCAGCGAAGCTGCAGTAAATTGACTAGACCTACATACCAGGTTATTTCACTAAAGACTATTAATGCGTTCTTAAATGTGGGAAGAGGTATTTATCAATAAGGATCACATTATCATATAAAATGATTCACAGACCTTCTCTCCTTATTTAAACTCTTCTGGTCACTGGCAGTAGCGTGCAAACGATTCCTGCTGCACCACACAAGGTATGCTAAACACTGACTGATGTAATGACCAGAGCTCTGCAACATACCCCGTTCTTTCACTGTGTCAGCGCCACAATGTATATAGTACCGTCATCTACTGGTACCTTCTACAAATACCACGGAATGTCACGACGCAGAGAAAGCATCATACCGCCCTGATTAATGCAAAAAACTTAGTATAAAAAAAATGTAACATACGAGTAGTCTAACAGGTTCATCCAGCAATCCATTCAAATATTCTAACTCATGAATCTATTCGATTCGCTTCGGTTCTATTCGACGCGCCGCTTTCTGCTATATTCCATTTAAACACACAGTGAAGAGAAATTCTGTTCGATTTGACTTCACTAAGTGGGAGCGGGCCTTAAGACCAGGGTTTAAGCTAGAAAATAAATAATTTCCACGAAAATACACAAACGTAAAATTATTTCTGTGCAAACTGCGAAAAGCTTGTGCAATATTATAAATAATTCTACAGAAAGAAAAAATTAATAATAAAGTAGCGAATGGGTTACATCAGCTGTTTGCCTATGCGGATGACGTGAATATGTTAGGAGAAAATCCACAAACGATTAGGGAAAACACGGGAATTTTACTGGAAGCAAGTAAAGAGATAGGTTTGGAAGTAAACCCCGAAAAGACAAAGTATATGATTATGTCTCGTGATGAGAATATTGTACGAAATGGAAATATAAAAATTGGAAATTTATCTTTTGAAGAGGTGGAGAAGTTCAAATATCTTGGAGCAACAGTAACAAATATAAATGATACTCGGGAGGAAATTAAACACAGAATAAATATGGGAAATGCCTGTTATTATTCGGTTGAGAAGCTTTTATCATCCAGTCTGCTGTCAAAAAATATGAAAGTTAGAATTTATAAAACAGTTATATTACCGGTTTTTCTATATGGTTGTGAAACTTGGACTCTCACTTTAAGAGAGCAACATAGGTTAAGGGTGTTTGAGAATAAAGTGCTTAGGAAAATATTTGGGGCTAAGAGGGATGAAGTGACAGGAGAATGGAGAAAGTTACACAACACAGAACTGCACGCATTGTATTCTTCACCTGACATAATTAGGAACATTAATCCAGACGTTTGAGATCGGCAGGGCATGTAGCACGTATGGGCGAATCCAGAAATGCATATAGATTGTTAGTTGGGAGCCCGGAGGGAAAAAGACCTTTAGGGAGGCCGAGACGTAGATGGGAAGATAATATTAAAATGGATTTGAGGGAGGTGGGATATGATGATAGATAATGGATTAATCTTGTTCAGGATAGGGACCAATGGCGGGCTTATGTGAGGACGGCAATGTACCTCCGGGTTCCTTAAAAGCCAGTAAGTAACTAAGTAAGTAAGTAAGTAAGTAAGTAAGCAAGTAAGTAAGTAAGTACAAGATAGAGTAATGGAGGAAAAGATGTTGAATATTTCCAAACCTCTACTGCTGTACGCTATACCTAATCCCTTAAGGAAATACAAACACACGCTATTATTTACATTTCCCAACAGAAAATTAAACAGCAGGGCTGTAGGGGACAGTTCATATTCTTGTAGAAGTCCAGAACGGTTGCGTATTCAGTTCGTAAATATACAGTTTTGAAATCGTACATACAGAAAAAAAATCGTGTGACGAAACATGGAAATACTTTTGACTATTAATATAACATAATTTGTAAGTTTTAATACGATGAAACGCCATGAGATCGTATTGGCAGCGGTAGCGGGAAGAGGGGGGTTCCTGCCACTGGTCGACCGAAAGAAATATCTGGAACTTTCGCTGGGAAATACTGTATTTTGTCATATCATGAACACGTTAATTTTTTTTCCAAAATACTGCCTTACTATTACCTTGTTTATTTTCAGGTTAGTTTTAATTATATCTATGACAATTTATTGCAAAACTAAAACTTATAAAGTTAAGAGCAACATCTCACGCTTTTTTATGCTTTGTACAGGGACATCATTTTAGTTTTACTAACATTTTCAATATTAACCTGGCTATACCTTTGGATTAATGATTGACACCCGGAAACACCGTTTGCTACCTCCTTCCACGACTGGAGTTCGATGATACTGGCGTAAAATACAAACAGATCACTTTACTAGGTATAGGAGGGAAGAAAAGTAGTTCATCCATTTACGTAAACTAGGAAATATCGCGATTTTGAGTTTGATCATTTTCATTAGGTTTTTGTTTAATCAAAATACAGTACAGTATTAACAATGAGTGTTTTTACTCACGAACTGAGTTATCCATGCGGACGTATTCATTATGCAGTGTATATTGTACGTCTACAGCACATTAGCGTACAATACAGAGAATGAAGTTAAAATGAAAAATAATCATAATATGGGTATTTAAACACATTTTTGAAAATGGTGGCCGTTCATTTCGATACAGGCTTCAGTTCTTTTGTGCCTATTATCGCACTATAGACTATTGCATCTAATTCCAATTGCCAGTTTCGTCCTTCATACTTAGTAACTCATGTTGAAATAATTCTGTACCTACTCTATAAAAGAGTACCTTACGTACTGTAAATTCAGTCTTCACTTCTGCCAGACCCGCACAGATAAAATTACTCAGACATTCTATCTACTGTCCGTCCAAGTGGTTATGTCGCATGATCGTAGAAAGGGGGGGATCACGTGATAGTTAATTACTTAACTAGGCCCTTTTATTTAAGCTTATTTTAAATAGTTGCATAATATTACGAAGACGTCCAATTAATTCCTAACAGAAATTAATGTTTTCAGAAAAGAGCTAAGACAGCCCAGTCACTAGTCTTTACAGTGGAGCGAGCAGAAGCAGGTGGGGGAAATCGGGATGCGACGTAGGCAAACGGACGACAGTACCTGTGCGAAAATATGATTCAATATTGGAAGTTTTCGTCACTGGAGAACGCGAGCATATTTTTGAAACGTACTATAATCACTAACTCAGTACTGCGGCCTTGGTTCTGTGTGGAGGATAGTTGGAACTTCGTTAGTAGAAGGGGTGGGAGTGAAGTACATTCAAAAACTCAGGTACAATAAAAGTTGAAGTAAACATAATGTGATGTCCCTGTATAATATTCCATAATATAGGGACATCATTTTATTTTTACTTCAATTTTTATTGTACCTGCGTTTCTGAATGTATTAGACTCCCATCCCTTTCACTAATGTCCTTGCTAACGTCAGTTACACAAACTTACTAGCAGTGAAATAAACAGTACAGAGTACAGTGTGTTTCAGAAATATGTTGCATTTTCTACAGAAGAAAAAGCTTATATTATTTAAGTTTATTTTCACACAAGTATGGTGTGTAGCATCTGAATTTATCTGTGTGGACAAGTGAAGATTAGAGTTACCGAAAGTACGGTACCCTATAATATGGTACGGTACTTAACAGCATTATTTAAAGGAGAGTTTTGTTTTACTGTTTGTAGGTATGAAGGACGATGATGGAAACTGCAATTACAATATAACCGAATGTGAACGGCAGTTTTTTTTTTCACAATTTCCTGATTATATCATTGCGGAATATTTTCGTAGAAATATCATTAATCTGGTAGATAAATTTAGAGCAACAGAGTGTACAGAAAGGAAGAAAAGTGTAAGATGGCCAACAAAGGTGACAGAAGATGCTAGAGAAAGGATGCAGCGAGGTCGTAATAAGTCGGTCAAGAAGTTAGCTGTAGAAATTGGGGTTTCTTACGGAAGTGCTCACAAAATTCTCAGGAATAAATTAGGTTAGTAATATGCTGAATAAAGTAGACATTACATAATGTATATAACCGCCTGAAGACTTGAGTTTGTGAAAAAAAAAATTGTTACTATTCTACTGTTTTTTGATAAAATACTGTAAAGTAATGACCAAACTGAAAATCGTAATATTATATTTCCCTGTAACATAAACGGATACACTACTTTTCTCTTCTCCTATAGCTAGTAAAATGATTTGTTTACATATTGCACTAGTAACACCAAACTCTTGTAATGGAAGGGGGGGGTAACAGTGTTTCCGAGTATAGCCAGGTTAATGTTAAAAATGTTAGTAAAAATAAAGTGATGTCCCTGTTTATCTTTACGCTTTGCATGTTATCAGTGGTTGATAAAAGCCATTCAAAACAGTGAAGAAGTAGTTACGCATTTATCAATGTCATTTTTCCGAACTTCTTTTCCAGGGTATGCAGAAGCGGACCGCCCCCTGTGATCCATCACGACGTGGTGCTTACTCGCTTACAAGAGGCGGTAATTCAATTGCTGGCTGTTGGCCGGTGTGGTCGTTGAGTGTTTTAACAAAAGAAAGTGACTTGTACTCGTGATCTGTGTAAGTAGACTCAAGTGTGATATATCTGGACTGCTAGAAGCAGAATACCTGGCATCTGTGCGTGAATTGAACTCAGGACCAAGGTCTCACGATTCCAGCCTCTTCAGATCCGTCCCGTTGTCCGGTGTGCAGCGGTGAGTATTCTGAAGTAATCTATCTGGTGTACTGTGTGAAATACTCGACACTAATAAAATTCTTCTCTTCCTTTCTTCGCACTATACTACTCGTATTTCATGGTACTGTGGCATGCCAAACAAACTCTTGTCTTACACAGTAACGTCTCCATACATCGAAGTCTACGCCTGTGGTGTAACGGTTAGCGCGTCTGGCCGCGAAACCAAGTGGCCCAGGTTCGATTCTCGGTTGGGGCAAGTTACCTGGTTGAGGTTTTTCCGGGGTTTTCCCTCAACCCATTAAGAGCAATGTTGGGTAACTATCGGTGTTGGACCCCGGACTCATTTCACCGGCATTATCATCTTCATGTCATCCAGACGCTATATAACCTAAGATGTTGATAAAGCGTCGTAAAATAACCTACCAAAAATAGATCGAAATCACCAGAAAGCGGGTTAAGGGAATGCAGGATCTGCCAAATTCTCTACTTTTATTAAATGAATTCTATTCTTAAATTTCTCATTAGACAAGATATTGCAATGTTGCAAAGAAATCTATTTCAAGATTATTAGGGAAGTTCAAGTTTTCAGCCCCTTTCATGTCGAAAAGTGGTTATGGATGATCGGTTATCTGTTTGTCTGTGTACAGCGATTTCTACTAAACTATTGGATGGATTTTGTTCATAATCATTATCTACGAGTAAATTTATCAGGCAATGAAGTACATGAAATATAATAATTTTAGTACTAGTCTGTCTGTGTACAGCGATTTCTACTAAATTATTGGACGGATTTTGTTCATATTGTGTATCTACGAATCAATTTATCAGGGGATGATGTACATGAAATATAATAATTTTAGTACTAGTCTGTCTGTGTACAGCGATTTCTACTAAATCAATGGACGGATTTTGTTCATATTGTGTATCTACGAATCAATTTATCAGGGAATGATGTACATGAAATATAATAATTTTAGTACTAGTCTGTCTGTGTACAGCGATTTCTACTAGACTATTGAACGGATTTTGTTCATATTCAGTATCTACAGATCAATTTATCAGGGAATGATGTACATGAAATATAATAATTTTAGTACTAGTCTGTCTGTGTACAGCGATTTCTAATAAACTATTTGATTTCTACTGAACGATAGATTTTATTCATAATTCAGTATCTACTGTTGGACGGATTTTTTGTTCATATTCAGTATCTAGATCAATTTATCAGGGAATGATGTACATGAAATATAATAATTTTAGTACTAGTCTGTCTGTGTCAGCGATTTCTAATAAACTATTGGACGAATACAGCGATTTCTACTGAACTATTGGATAGATTTTATTCATATTCAGTATCTACGAGTCAATTTATCAGGGAATGATGTACATTAAATATAATAATTTTAGTACTAGTCTGTCTGTGTACAGCGATTTCAACTTAACTGTTGGACGGATTTTGTTCATATTCAGTATCTACGAGTCAATTTATCAGGGAATGATGTACATGAAATATAATAATTTTAGTACTAGTCTGTCTGATTTCTACTAAACTATTGTACAGCGATTTCTACTAAACTATTGGACGGATTTTGTTCATATTCAGTATCTACGAGTCAATTTATCAGGGAATTATGTACATGAAATATAATAATTTTAGTACTAGTCTGTCCGTGTACAGCGATTTCTACTAAACTATTGGATGGATTTTATTCATATTCAGTATCTACGAGTCAATTTATCAGGGAATGATGTACATGAAATATAATAATTTTAGTACTAGTCTGTCTGTGTACAGCGATTTCTACTAAACTATTGGACGGATTTTATTCATATTTAGTATCTACGATTCAATTTATCAGGGAATGATGTACATGAAATATAATAATATTAATACTATTCTGTCTGTGTACAGCGATTTCTACTAAACTACTGGACGGATTTTGTTCATATTCAGTATCTACGAGTCAATTTGTCAGGGAATGATGTACATGAAATATAATAATTTTAGTACTAGTCTGTCTGTGTACAGCGATTTCTACTAAACTATTGGACAGATTTTGTTCATATTGTGTATCTACAAATCAATTTATCAGTTAATTATGTACATGAAATATAATAATTTTAGTACTAGTCTGTCTGTGTACAGCGATTTCTACTAAACTATTGGACAGATTTTGTTCATATTGCGTATCTACGAATCAATTTATCAGGGAATGATGTACATGAAATATAATAATTTTAGTACTAGTCTGTCTGCGTACAGCGATTTCCACTAAACTATTGGACGTATTTTGTTCATATTCAGTATCTACGAGTCAATTTTGCCAGGGAATCATGTACATGAAATATAATAATTTATTTTAGTACTAGTCTGTCTGAGTACAGCTATTTTTACTGAACTATTGAACGGATTTTATTCATATTCAGTATCTACGAGTCAATTTATGGGGGAATGATACACAAGAGTTATAATAAATTTCGTACTATTCTGTATGTCTTCACTATTTTGCTCTTATTCAGTGTCTAAGGCGGAAAAGTGGGAGAGAGTGGAGAATACTGGGTCTGCAGTGAAAAACCTGCTCTTGGGCAGAAAAACTAAAATATCTACTTAAGCAGACGAAGACGAAGATATTTGTTATATCCTTTCGTCTTTCTATAATTCTTAATTCTTTCTCCATTCTTTCCTTCCTTCCTTTCTTTCTTTCTTACTTTCTTTTATTCTTTTTTCTGTCTGTCTTTCTTTCTTTATTCTTTCTATTTCCTTCTATGAATAGCTGTTTCATATGAATTTGTGAGTAAGTTATGTTATGTGGATGTTCTCAGCATATACCTGTATGTGTATCTCGACCGATGTAACGGAGATCGAAGTTTTGGAATCCATGATACTTACACTGACTCTTTCATCGTATGATGACGCAGAATATCTGCATGGAAATATCATATGTACTTCGGTACATTAAAATAATATATATGATATGCGTAAATCACTTCGTGATTTAAGACGGCGCTTATTCCGTCGGATCCCGGCCAACTAGTCACTCATTACGAGTGCACCTCAGCACATGTGTGGACTTCGGTCCTAGGTTCATAGATATCTATGACGTAGTGCAGAGGGCGGCCACCAGAGGGAACCCAAGAGTTGGAACTTAAAACTGAGACGATTCTTCCGACGCCGGGGTAGAATCCGGTGTGGCTTAGTGGATAAACCGTCAGCATGTAGAGCTGAAAACCCGGGTTCAAATCCCGGCGCCGGAGAGAATTTTTCTCCGTTCCATTACTCTTTCATCGACTGACAAGCAAGCATGAAAAACCATCAAGCGAATGGAGAGCGATTATTGCTTATTCCGTACAGCGTAGAGATAATTGAAATATAAGTCATGTACACTTTTTACTAAGGAAAAAGAATGAGAAGTTACTCTTGCGGATTTTATCTCTGGCAATGGACCATGTTGTAAGTGGCAGGATAAATAAATTTCTGTTACAGACAACTGTGTGTGCATCAGTCTGTAATAAATACAGGTGCAGTCTATTTGCGTTTTAACTTTGTGTGTGAACGCAATAACTTGCCGGGACTGTTTCAATTCGCTTTAATATTTGTTTTGTAACACACGAGTGAAATCGTAAATATATCGCATTTAGGTTGTTGTTACATTAATTATTTCACTTTCGTTATATGAGGATAAGCAATCAAAATGACAGTTGATCTGCAGTGACTAGTTGAACGCTTGGCAACGGTATTCAATTAGTCTGAACGAGAGACACTGACAGATAAGGCTCCATAAATCAGTATTCTCTCTTCAAAATTACTACAACCCTGAACATTAACAACAACATATATATTCTTCCCCATCACCTCCTCATGACTTACATCAGCGCCGGGCATGAAAGCGGCTCCGTTTCGCCGGCCAGAGCTGCGCTCGCTCCGCAAGGCACTTCAATTCCAAGCCAGAGCAGAACGCTCACGCAGTGGCGGACCCGCATTACAGCTACCTTCCCTGCATTAATATAACAAGAGCAACGGTTGTTCTAGTCATTCAGTCTGTCAGTACATAATAGTTTATAAGGATATTACATCAATCCATTGTACATTACAGATTTTATAACACTCTTATTAATTTAATGAAATAAACTTCGCTCTACACACACATACACACACACACAAATCATCAGGCTTATTTACACAATCTATTTGACAATTACATAATGGTATTAATAATACAAACATACCGGTGTGTAATAAAGGATTTCAATCAGAAAAACTAGAAGGAAATTATTAATAAATATTATCTCACACTTTTCTTTTGCATGAATAAACTATTGTAACAAAATCTTACTTCTATCGATCTGAAATCAATAAATATTTTCTGTTGAAACAAAACTTCTTGAAACTCAATAACTAAAATAACTATGTGTTTGTTTTCCGAGACTTATGAGATCATTTTATTTGCAGAAGCCGTTTAATGTTTGGAACATACAGTATGAATTAGCCATGTTCAATCTCAAAATATAATTTAGCTTTTCGTCTGACATACAGCTTCTCAGTCTGATGTATCTTCAAAGTTCGCCATCCTATTAGAGTCAACCACTGCACTGACAGCGAGTGACGTACACTATGCTAGCGTCACACCGCTCGGGAGAATTGCTCTTCAAAGTAAACAGCGCTCATTTCTCAGAATCACGTCATGTGCCCAGACCTGACTTACATAGTTATTTCCACGTAGTAAAACGTGTAGGTACAGCAGACATGTTCAGCGCGGTCAATTCTATCCTTTAAAAGAGTGCAACAGTGACGTAGAATAAGCATGTGCCTGCATGCAGTTTTTCTGAAAGTATGTCCTTGATTCATACAACCCGCTGAAAATAGGATTGAAATTATTACAAAATGTTATAGGTGGCTTTTCAAACTCGGAGATGCAGCAGATAAAACTTATGTAACTTTATAACGGTCACTAGATATCATAGATAATTTCCGAATATCAGCGAGGACGCCAATAAGACGATCTCTTTCTCACACCATGGCCATCCCTGGTATGCGGGATGAAAGAAGACTGATCCCGTATAACGATATTTTGAATGTCGACAACATTTCACTACATCCATATGCATTATAAATTACTGCATACTTTTTCCACATCGCAGCAATTTGCGCAGTGGCATTATAGATTATAGACGATACATTGTTAATCAGAGATAATATTGCCAACAGTAGCGGCCGATGATCCAAATCCCGGCGAGGCCAGATGCAACTAGTTTAAATGCCTCCGATAGAAAATGTTTATTTATGATATTAATTATTATTTTGTTATATTATTAATATCATTATTACTGTATTATTATTATTAGCCTATTATTATTACTAGTAATAAAAAATAATAATTTCACTCACCAAATAAGCTGTTATGCTGCGAGTTTCAGTGATTGTTTCAGTGTGATGAAGCAACCCATATTATGTGTTGAAATTCCCCTTTCTTTCTTTTCAACAGAGAAGTTTATTTTGCACCACATTACCCATACCAGGATGCAATAGAAACTCGCGTTTTAAGATTATCTGTCAGAAAAATTGTCAGCGATGTCGTAGGTATCTCGGTCGGCTCTCTCTTTATTTAAAACTTCCTTTCTTTCAATATTATTTCTTCTCGAAAAAGGACACTCTAACAATGAATTAAGTACACCAACATTATTTCTGGCATTTGTTTCTGTTTATATTTTCCCGAAATGCATAACAACATTGACCCAGATTCACTACACGAAGTACAATAGTACAACACCCTCGCTTAAGTCATAAACTAAGACATAAGATGAGAGAATAGTGTGGGTCTCTGCCTGCCAAAGAACTGGAATGTTTGTTATTTATGGCCTATTTGGGAAGACAAGTCACCATTGCTATTCCCACCCCACTCTACCCTTGAGGCCGGCCCATGGTTGAGAGGAGTGAAACTTGACCAGGCCAGCCGAATTGTGCCTCAGTTACAACGTTTAAAGCGCAACGTCAAAAGCCCGCGAAGACAAACGAAAATCCAGAAGCAGACCCGGCACGAGCGATCCTGGCCTCATGAACAAATTTTACTGCAAAACAGGTCTATATACATCACAAGCCAGACCCGGCACGAGCAATCCTGGCCTCATGAACAAATTTTACTGCAAAACAGGTCTATATACATCAAAAGCCAGACCCGGCACTAGCGATCCTGGCCTCATGAACAAATTTTACTGCAAAACAGGTCTATATACATCACAAGCCAGACCCGGCACGAGCAATCCTGGCCTCATGAACAAATTTTACTGCAAAACAGGTCTATATACATCACAAGCCAGACCCGGCACGAGCGATCCTGGCCTCGGGAACAAATTTTACCGCAAAACAGGTCTATCTACATCACAAAGTTTTCAAATGCTTCTACAGCGATATGTGCTTCATTCAAATAACTAATACATTACATAAAAACAAAATTTGATTTCAGTTAAGCCAAGTGACTGAGGCCCGGCCTCACTTGCCTCAGTCAATCAGCCGCCACTGATTGCCAATATTTATTACATAGCTACTCAAAAGTCACGAAAGATTTGGTAGTCCTCTTTGTTAAAATTTACAGTTTATAGCAAAATAGTAATACAGTTTTGTACATAAGAGAATTGGGTTTCTTTTCATACAAATTTATTTCAGTTGCTTCATTACTGTTACTACGGTGAATTAAATAGATAAACAGCCATTCTTGAGTTAATGTGTGTTGTTTTGCAAATTTATATAATAAAATAATCTGAAGTGGCCTTATTCAGTGTTACTATGAATGTAATAGAGGTTGTTCCAGCGAACTGTGAAGATTCAGAACTTTAAATGGACTGCAGTATAAAGCCTACAATTTGTCATCGCTGTAGAAACTTGTAAAAGATGAAATCGGTTTCGTGGCAGATAAAAACGTTGTGGTAGAAAACGATTGAATGATACGGTGGTTTTACAAGAAGTTCAGAAAATTAGAAACGTCCGATTGCCCGTATTATGTCATGACTAGGTGTAGGATTTTGATGAAATTGCATCTTTTCTCCAGTAAGCCAGAAGCATAGCCGCTTTAGTATTTATATGTTATGTGCTAAACTGAGTGTTTTAAGACATATTTGTTAGGGCATTTTTTTGCATTTCTTGCCTGTTTCAACTCATAAGAGCATCTTTTGTGTTATTCGGACATTTTTGAGGCATTTTCATGTAATTTTGACTACAAATCCCCATTATTAATATAAAATAATGTTTATCCTTGATATTTTGTCTACAAACTTTGTCCATTAATACCCTTTATTTTTTACTTGGTTATTTAACGACGCTGTATCAACAACGAGATTATTTAGCGTCGATGGAGTTGGTGATAGTGATATGATATTTGGCGAGATGAGGTCGAGGATTCGCCATAGATTACCTGACATTTGCCTTACGGTTGAGGAAAACCTCGGAAAAAACCCAACCAGATAATCAGCCCAAGCGGGAATCGAACCTGCTCCCGAGATCCAAACTCCGGATCTGCAGACAAGCGCCTTAACCGACCGAGATATGCCGGTGGCTAATACCCATTATTCTGTATAATATTTTAATCGTTTTCCTACACAAATACTGCCCTTTTAACGTAGTACACCCCATGTAATGGATCAGTCCAACCATCCCTTCAATATAGACTCCTCTATACTTGCTAATTCCATATATAAGTGTGGCCTTGTGATGGGCTACATGGAAACTACATTAGGTAAAATAATTAATTAAAGTGTACCACTTAGAAAAAATTATGTAAAATTAAATAAACTTAAAGGTTGGTACTAGAATTTAATTTAATTAGCCTACTAGTCTAAATATTAAGTAGCACAAAACTCCTTTTCCTACTAAGCCAAGTTTAGAATGTAAGATCAATTTTTAGGGCATTTTTAAAGGCATTTTTGAAAGATTTTTAGGTCATAAATGCATTGTTTTAGGACATTTTTTTATGATTTATAGGTCATCAAAATCCTAGCCCTAGTCATGACTCTCGGTCGGTCGTTCTCAATGAAATGCAGAGCTCTAATCCAGAGTTGCTCTCGGACGCGGGTTCGATTTCCACCTGTGCTGATTACCTGGTTGGTTTTTTCAGAGGTTTTCCTCAACTGTAAGGCGAATGTCAGATAATATATAGCAAATCCTCGGCCTAAACTCGCCAAATACCATTTCGTTATCACCAATCCCAATCGACTCTGAATAACTTAGTAGTTGATACAGCGTCGTTAAATAACAAAGTAAAAAAGGCACAACTTTCTTTTCCGATAGAAACGATTTCAATTTGATCATCTGGTCAAAGAGAAGGCACTCAGTCATTTCGCAAGATGTAGTTTCTTACATTCACTTAAGTATCATTTCGACACTATTCCACCAATTATTGCAATTTTCCTGATTTCTGTCCGACTGCATTCAAAATTGCGAACTTCCATCTTTTCGATCCGAACTTCTTCATCTTAGTATAAAATCACGGACCGTCAGCGAAATTCGCGGCATTTTGGCAATAGTAACTGGAGATCGCATATTCAGTTTTTCTCACCCAACAAACTCCCTTGGAAGGACGACCTTCATATACCTTTTTATGTTTCTCCTCCCATTTCTCTCTGAAAAAAAAAAACAGACTCTGGGGGCCATATTCATAGACATTCTTAGTGCGGGCTTCCAGTGGATGATCAGCGAACTAATGTTTTTCGTATTCATAAACCAGTGTTAGCGATATGATATGATATGAATCCTGTACAAGTAATCAGTCGATAGCCGGGGCTAGTTTAGCACGCTCGTAGCGCGGTCTAGCGAAATGTCTATGCATAGCACCCTTAAGGTCTAATCCTTACGGGGTTAGGTACAGCTTACAGCAGTAAAAGTTTTGGAAATATTCGTCACCTTTTTCCTCCATTACTGTATCGTGTGCAATAATTAAAATTGGTATGTATAAAACACTGTCCTTCAGCCAGCCTACATAAAAAAAAAAAATATTTTTACGATTTAAAAAATTATTTATATTTATATTTTTTTCAAAATTCAAAATGGTGACTTCACTGTGCAGTGATGAAGCTTTTCCCTCATAACTCATAAACTTGTTAACTTTTTCATATCCTCTCTCTTTTATTTTATTGCTGAAACTCATGTTTACAATATCATGTTCTTTCAAGTACATTCTTTAATAAATAATATTTTTTTTTTATTTTGTGTTAGAAGAAAATACTGATATTTGATCCTCTTTTTAAATGAATTTATTTTTTATCAGACAATCTATCAAAGGTAGAGAAGTGATCTTGCATCATATTGTAGATATGACATGCATAAATACACACAAAAATTTAATCACAGAATTTTAGATAGTTTTTGACTTAGGCTACGTGGGAAACGCTTCAAAGTGAAATGAATTAAAAAAAAAAACAATGTAAATAATATTTCTAAATCGTAAAATTATGCAACATTTTCAATCAGGTACTATCAGAAGAAAGAAACTCAGTCCGATATTACCCGATGTCCTATACTACCCGACTCTCCCCTACTAATTTTCATTATTTTACAAGATACAGTAATGGAGGAAAAAATGTTCAATATTTCCACAATTTTACTGCTGTAAGCTGTAGACCTACCTAATGGCTTAACGATGACGATGATCTTTGCTATTTTCTCACATTGTAAGATAATGTGCGTCGAGTATTCTTCCAATGAATAACGCACTAATGATATTCTGGGATTTTTTAATATTGTATTAATATTTCTGATCAGAATTCAGGGATTTCTTATTATTGTATTAATATTTCTGATCAGAATTCAGGGATTTCTTAATATTGTATTAATATTTCTGATCAGAATTCAGGGATTTCTTATTATTGTATTAATATTCAGAATTCAGGGATTTCTTAATATTGTATTAATATTTCTGATCAAAATTCTGGGATTTCTTAATATTGTATTAATATTTCTGATCAGAATTCTGGGATTTCTTAATATCGTATTAATATTTCTGATCTGAATTCAGGGATTTCTTATTATTGTATTAATATTTCTGATCAGAATTCAGGGATTTCTTAATATTGTATTAATATTTCTGATCAGAATTCAGGGATTTCTTATTATTTATTAATATTTCTGATATGGGATTTCTTAATATTGTATTAATATTTCTGATCAGAATTCAGGGATTTATTAATATTGTATTAATATTTCTGATCAGAATTCAGGATTTCTTAATATTGTATTAATATTTATTAATATACTGTATTAATATTTCTGATCAGAATTCAGGGATTTCTTAATACTGTATCAAATTCAGAATTCTGGGATTTCTTAATATTGTATTAATATTTCTGATCAGAATTCAGGGATTTCTTAATATTGTATTAATATTTCTGATCAGAATTCAGGGATTTCTTAATATTGTATTAATATTTCTGATCAGAATTCAGGGATTTCTTAATATTGTATTAATATTTCTGATCAGAATTCAGAGATTTCTTAATATTTATTAAATATTCAGGGATTTCTTAATATTGTATTAATATTTCTGATCAGAATTCATCAGAATTTAGGGATTTCTTAATATTGTATTAATATTTCTGATCAGAATTCAGGGATATCTTAATATTGTATTAATATTTCTGATCAGAATTCAGGGATTTATTAATTGTATTAATATTTCTGATCAGAATTCAGGGATTTCTTAATATTGTATTAATATTTTGACCAGAATTCAGGGATTAATACTGAATTAATATTTCTGATCAGAATTTAGGGATTTCTTAATATTGTATAATATTTCTGATCAGAATTCAGAGATTTCTTAATATTGTATTAATATTTCTGATCAGAATTCAGGAATTTCTTAATATTGTATTAATATTTCTGATCAGAATTCTGGGATTTCTTAATATTGTATTAATATTTCTGATCAGAATTCAGGGATTTTTAATATTGTATTAATATTTCTGATCAGAATTCAGGATTTCTTAATATTGTATTAATATTTCTGATCAGAATTCAGGGAATTAATATTGTATTAGTATTTCTGATCAGAATCAGAGATTTCTTAATATTGTATTAATATTTCTGATCAGAATTCAGAGATTTTTTAATATTTAATATTTTGTATTATTTCTTAATATTTCTGATCAGAATTAAGAGATTTCTTAATATTGTATTAATATTTCTGATCAGAATTCAGAGATTTCTTAATATTGTATTAATATTTCTGATCAGAATTCAGAGATTTCTTAATATTGTATTAATATTTCTGATCAGAATTCAGAGATTTCTTAATATTGTATTAATATTTTGATCAGAATTCCGGGATTTCTTAATATTGTATTAATATTTCTGATCAGAATTCAGGGATTTCTTAATATTGTATTAATATTTCTGATCAGAATTCAGAGATTTCTTAATATTGTATTAATATTTCTGATCAGAATTCAGGGATTTATTAATATTGTATTAATATTTCTGATCAGAACTAGTCAGTAATGTTTATCAGAAGTACTCGTACATCCATGTTTTTCTTGATCATATTGTGGACGAATATTTTATGAGTGGAATAAACTAGCTTTCTATCATGGATAGGGTATTTAAAAACTCCACCGCTTCTGATAATGACCGGGATATGAAAAATGTCGTCGATGGAAGTAGCAATCGTTCGGTAAACACGCCCGCCCGTCTTGTTTTTCCCCTTCATCTGTGATGCGCTTGTGCGGTCTGACGCGTCGCCGCCCCCGGCCTCTCAATACATTCGCTATTTTCAAACCAAACAAAGAAACCCATTAATTAAGAGGCTCCATCTCGGGCTTTGCCCCTATCAAAATACCCGCGGGCGGCGAATACGTACGTGAGCGCTGCCTGCCCGCCATTCGCTCGCTCGCTCGCTTCCACCCCTTTTTGTCTCCGACTGCTTCACTTGCACTTAATTTGAAACCGCTCTCGTTTCACTGATGCTTCATCATCTGACGCCGACACATGCGAGCGACCGACTCTGGGTTCGCACCTAGACAATGGGGAAATCTGCATTATACAGGATTATTCTGGAGGAATAGTAAATATTTTAGGTAGTGGTGGTATAATTCTTAGACCATTCTGAGTAAGAGAGTTCATATAAACCTGTGTCCAATTTTCAGTGGGTGTGGTCCACCGCTGTGGAGTAACGGTTAGCATGTCTGACCGTGAAACGAGTGGGCTCGGGTTCAAATTCTGATTGAGAGAAGAAGTTACCTGATTGAGGTTTTCCAGGGTTTTCAAAATTTATCCACCCATCATAACCTAGACACACGATCACAACACTCCTCAATATTATCCATTCCCTCCCACCGAACATCCTCATATGCATCTTCTTTCACTGTGGGTGTTCCTCGGCTTCGGAATTCCCTACCGAGTAATGTCAGGGACTGTCAGACATCAAACCAATTTAAGAATACACTAACGAAATATTTTTGAAACAATTCTTGTTAACAATAATAGCTGTTTCAGGTTTCTTAATGTTTAATGGTTATATATATACCACAGATAAATATCTAAATTATCTCATTATTATTATTATTATTATTATTATTATTATTATTATTATTATTATTTTATTTTTATAACTATTTCTTACCAATGTTTATTATTGTCACACTAACATTACTTATCCAACTTTCATTATTTACTTTCATGTTGTTTTATGGTCTAGATATTAATGTAATAACTATGTAAGCAATTGTATTCAATTAGAATTAGAGTCTGGCTGGGCGGAAGAGAAGGCCTACTGGCCTTAGCTCTACCAGATTAAATAAATAAATAAATAAATAAATAAATAAATAAATAAATAAATAATAATAATAATAATAATAATAATAATAATAATAATAATAATAATAATAATAATAATAATAATAATAGCGATACGTTGCTAGATATAGCGGTTTCGAGGGGGTTTCTAACGACAAAAACTATAAATTAAACTAATGACCAACGACTTTTCTGGAGTTTTTATTAATTATTGGAGACGAAATTAGCGATTTTTACGTTTAGTCATTCAAATATAGATGACACTTACTTACTACTTACAAATGGCTTTTAAGGAACCCGAAGGTTCATTGCCGCCCTCACATAAGCCCGCCATCGGTCCCTATCCTGTGCAAGATTAATCCAGTCTCTATCATCATATCCCACCTCCTTCAAATCCATTTTAATATTATTCTCCCATCTACGTCTCGGCCTCCCCAAAGGTCTTTTTCCCTCCGGTCTCCCAACTAACACTCTATATGCATTTCTGGATTCGCCCATACGTGCTACATGCCCTGCCCATCTCAAACGTCTGGATTTAATGTTCCTAATTATGTCAGGTGAAGAATACAATGCGTGCAGTTCTGTGTTGTGTAACTTTCTCCATTCTCCTGTAACTTCATCCCGCTTAGCCCCAAATATTTTCACCCAAGAAACTAGTTCAATTAATTAAAATGTGTCTCAGAGTCCGTATAGGTCAGTTTCTGTCAGATGCGTTTCCAATTCACTGTGGGCTAAAGCAAGGAGATGCACTATCACCTTTACATTTTAACTTCGCTCTGGAGTATGCCATTAGGAAAGTTCAGGATAACAGACAGGGTTTGGAATTGAACTGGTTACATCAGCTGCTTGTCTATGCGGATGACGTGAATATGTTAGGAGAAAATCCACAAACGATTATGGAAAACACGGGAATTTTACTGGAAGCAAGTAAAGAGATAGGTTTGGAAGTAAATCGCGAAAAGACAAAGTATATGATTATGTCTCGTGACGAGAATATTGTACCAAATGGAAATATAAAAATTGGAAATTTATCTTTTGAAGAGGTGGAGAAGTTCAAATATCTTGGAGCAACAGTAACAAATATAAATGATACTCGGGAGGAAATTAAACACAGAATAAATATGGGAAATGCCTGTTATTATTCGGTTGAGAAACTTTTATCATCCAGTCTGCTGTCAGAAAGTGCGAAAGTTAGAATTTATAAAACAGATATATTACGAGTTGTTCTTTATGGTTGTGAAACTTGGACTATCACTTTGAGAGAGGAACATAGGTTAAGGGTGTTTGAGAATAAAGTGTTTAGGAAAATATTTGGGGCTAAGAGGGATGAAGTTACAGGAGAATGGAGAAAGTTACACAACACAGAACTGCACACATTGTATTCTTCACCTGACATAATTAGGAACATGAAATCCAGACGTTTGAGATGGACAGGACATTTAGCACGTATGGGCGAATCCAGAAATGCATATAGAGTGTTAGTTGGGAGGCCGGAGGGAAAAAGACCTTTAGGGAGCCAGAGACGTAGATGGGAAGATAATATTAAAATGGATTTGAGGGAGGTGGGGTATGATGATAGAGAATGGATTAATCTTACTCAGAATAGGGATCAATGGTGGACTTATGTGAGGGCGGCAATGAACCTCCGGGTTCCTTAAAAGCCAGTAAGTAAGTAAGTGGTAGTAAGTTATAATTCTTAGACCATTCTGAGTAAGAGAGTTAATATAAACAAGTGTTCAATTTTCAGTGGGCGTGGTCCACCGCTGTGGAGTAACAGTTAGCATGTCTGACCGTGAACGAGCGGGCTCGGGTTCAAATCCTGGTTGGGACAAGTTACCTGCTTGGGATTTATTCGGGGTTTTCCCTTACCCTATCAAGAGAAATGCTGGACAGTGTTGCCAACTTTAGCTATGAGTTGATAGATATAGCGGTCTAGAGATTATCTAACGACAAAAATGAGAAAATAATGACCAATGACTTTTCAGGAGTTTTTATAAATTATTTGGAGACGAAGTTAGCGATTTTTATGTTTAGCCATTAAAATATAAATGACACTCGGGAGGAAATTAAACGAAAAATAAATATGGGAAATGCCTGTTGTTATTCGGTTGAGATGGTTTTGTCACCCAGTCTGCTATCAAAAAAATTATTACAAATCACGCCACGCTTGTAAATTCTTCAAGACTGTACATTAGGATGCATAATCGAACTGTAAAGAATCAAGTTCCTAAAGTTGTATGGTTTGTAACAATTTTTGTGATAAGTGCGTAAGAATGATGTCATTTTTAGTTAAAAATTCAAAAACAAAATCTGTACAAGGCACATGTTTAGCTTCAGAACACTAGCCAATTAAAGAAATGACACTTCTGAATAGTTCATTCTCTATTTGTAAAATTTGTTTGCTCTCAAAGCTAAAGAAAAATGGCATTTTACTAACAACTAACTGTGAAAATTTTGAGATTATAACAAATGTTTATATGACTTTTTTGCTCAGAATGTCTTCGGAAATAAGCTCCGTAAGCGACGGTAAATCCTCCTGAATCATCCTGTATAGTAATCTTAATGATGATGACGATGGACACATACAAGAAATCTTAAATCGCTTATTTTGTAACAAAACTTTAAATTGTTAAGTAGAAGGAAAAAGAAGAAGAAAACATTAAAGGAATTATGTATACAGTTAAGTGAGGTATGGATTAACAAGTTTTCACACTCGAAGATGCTGCTGGTAGGGAATTTTAGAAAGGATAATCAGCTTTAAATCAAGGCAACCTGCACTTCAGAAATCACTTATTAACAAGTATCAATCTTGATTAAGCGTTCTCGCCACATTAGCTGACCCTCAATATTCCGAGTTACTGACTCTTCAGTTCACATATAGATAATTTTTAAGCTGATAGAAAGTCCGCTAGGGGCAAAGAACGCCATATTTTTTCAGTCACTAATATCTCTGCCGCAAATGTGTATTTAACGGAAGGATCGCTTCCACATTCAGTGCATTTAACATGAAACCAGTTCATGTATTGAAGGCATAGTACGCTGTAATTTGTAGTGTTGTGAAAATGGGAAAACTGAATACAATGGGCCTACATTTTCTTAAATTATTTCTGTTTACCTTTCCTCGTCCGTTTCAAATACATCTAAAATATTTTTAATAAATGAGCAAAATATACATAGCAATTATTCTGTAAAATAAATAACACATGGTTATCACTGCGGGATTTTTTAAATATTATCGTGAAGTAATTAATAAAGAGAATATAAACTGTTAATTTCCTACATGTTACATAACGTTTCTCATGCTTATTTTTGTAATGTGACACAAATTTATTGAAATAAATATGTAAATTCCATCAAAAACCAGTAGAAAAATTGTTATAGACCATTACGTAATTGTATTAATGTTAAGTTTTTAAGAGAATATATCAAATTCAATACATATTTACCACATTTTTCGAAATTTAAAATATAAATATGAAAAAATAGTAATGCTACCATATTTTTAATCTATTTTATTCCGCTAATTCCGTTATGAGAAATTCTTAAGTAAAGTTTAAAACCTTTCTCTCCAGTTAATTCACAAAATTGTTAGGTGAAGTTTAAAACCTATAAGTCTTCAGTTTAATTAGCAATAAATTTCAAATTCTTAAGTAAAGTTTAAAACCTTTGTCTTCAGTTAATTCACAAAATTGTTAGGTGAAGTTTAAAATCTACTATGTCTTCAGTTTAATCAGCAATAAATTTCAAATTCTTAAGTAAAGTTTAAAATCTTTCTCTCCAGTTAATTCACAAAATTGTTAGGTGAAGTTTAAAATCAACTATGTCTTCAGTTTAATCAGCAATAAATTTCAAATTCTTAAGTAAAGTTTAAAACCTTTGTCTCCAGTTAATTCACAAAATTGTTAGTTAATTCACAAAATTTTTAGGTGAAGTTTAAAAACTATGTCTTCAGTTTAATCAGCAATAAATTTCAAATTCTTAAGTAAAGTTTAAAACCTTTGTCTCCAGTTAATTCACAAAATTCTTAGGTGAAGTTTAAAAACTATGTCTTCAGTTTAATCAGCAATAAATTTCAAATTCTTAAGTAAAGTTTAAAACCTTTGTCTCCAGTTAATTCACAAAAATCTTGTCTTCAGTTAAATTCAATAATAAAGTTTAAAAATTGTTAGTGAAGTTTAAAACTTATTGTCTTCAGTTTAATCAGCAGTAAAGTTTAAATTCTTCAGTTTAAAGTTTAAAACCTTTGTCTCCAGTTAATTCACAAAATTTTAGGTGAAGTTTAAAATCTACTGTGTCTTTAGTTTAATCAGCAATAAATTTCAAATTAAGTAAAGTTTAAAACCTTGTCTCCAGTTAATCCACAAAATTCTTAGGTGAAGTTTAAAAACTATGTTTTAAGTTTAAACAATAAATTACAAATTCTTATAAAGTTTAAACTTTGTCTCCAGTTATGTCAAAAGTTTAAAACTAGGTATTTAACAGCAATAAATTCAAATTCTTAAAAGTTGCTTTCTCCTTAATTTTAATAAATGGTGAAGTTTGGCCCACTCCATCAGCTCTGAACCCTTAAATTTCAAATTCTTGAGTGATTTAAAACTTTATCTCCAGTTAGTTCAGCAATAAAATTCTTGAGTGAAGTTTCTACTTTGTCTATAAAGTTTAAATTAAAAAAATAAGCTTCTAAGTTTAAAACTTAAGCCTCCAGTTAAGTCAATAAAACATTTTTAAATTTTTATAGAAAGTTTAAAATGTATATCTCTAGTTAATTCAGCAATAAGGTTTAAATCTTTAAGCGAAGTTTAAAATTTATGGCTCCAGTTAATTCAGCAATAAATTTCAAATTGTTAAGAAAGTTTAAAATTTATGGCTCCAGTTAATTCAGTTTAAGCAATACATAAATCAAATTGTTAAGAGAAGTTTAAAATTTATGTCTCCAGTTAATTCAACAAAAAAGTTTCTGAATTGTTAAGAGAAGTTCAAAACTTATGTCTCCAGTTAATTCAGCGATAAGTTTCAAATTTTTTAAGTGAAGTTTAAAATTTATGGCTCCAGTTAATTCACCAGTAAGTTTCAAACTGTTAAGACAAGTTAAAAATTTATGGCTCCAGTTAATTCAACGAAAAGTTTCAAATTGTTAACAGAAGTTCAAAACTTATGTCTCCAGTTAATTCAGCGATAAGTTTCAAATTTTTAAGTGAAGTTTAAAATTTATGGCTCCAATTAATTCACCAGTAAGTTTCAAATTGTTAAGAAAGTTTAAAATTTATGGCTCCAGATAATCAGCAATGAGTTTCAAATTGTTAAGAGAAGTTTAAAATTTATGGCTCCAGTTAATTCAGCAATAAGTTTCAAATTGTTAAGAGAAGTTTAAAATTTATGGCTCCAGTTAATTCAGCAATGAGTTTCAAATTGTTAACAGAAGTTCAAAACTTATGTCTCCAGTTAATTCAGCGATAAGTTTCAAATTTTTAAGTGAAGTTTAAAATTTATGGCTCCAATTAATTCACCAGTAAGTTTCAAATTGTTAAGAGAAGTTTAAAATTTATGGCTCCAGATAATTCAGCAATGAGTTTCAAATTGTTAAGAGAAGTTTAAAATTTATGGCTCCAGTTAATTCAGCAATAAGTTTCAAATTGTTAAGAGAAGTTTAAAATTTATGGCTCCAGTTAATTCAGCAATGAGTTTCAAATTGTTAACAGAAGTTCAAAACTAATGTCTCCAGTTAATTCAGCGATAAGTTTCAAATTTTTAAGTGAAGTTTAAAATTTATGGCTCCAATTAATTCACCAGTAAGTTTCAAATTGTTAAGAGAAGTTTAAAATTTATGGCTCCAGTTAATTCAGCAATAAATATCAAATTGTTAAGAGAAGTTTAAAATTTATGGCTCCAGTTAATTCAACAAAAAGTTTCAAATTGTTAAGAGAAGTTCAAAATTTATGTCTCCAGTTAATTCAGCGATAAGTTTCAAATTTTTAAGTGAAGTTTAAAATTTATGGCTCCAGTTAATTCACCAGTAAGTTTCAAATTGTTAAGAGAAGTTTAAAATTTATGGCTCCAGTTAATTCAGCAATAAATATCAAATTGTTAAGAGAAGTTTAAAATGTGTGGCTCCAGTTAATTCAGCAATAAGTTTAAAATTGTTAAGAGAAGTTTAAAATGTATGCCTCCAGTTAATTCAGCAATAAGTTTCAAATTGTTAAGAGAAGTTTAAAATTTATGGCTCCAGTTAATTCAGCAATAAGTTTCAAATTGTTAAGAGAAGTTTAAAATTTATGGCTCCAGTTAATTCAGCAATAAGTTTCAAAAATTAAATTTCAAAAGAGAAGTTTAAAATTTATGGCTCCAGTTAATTCAGCAATAAGTTTCAAATTGTTAAGAGAAGTTTAAAATTTATGGCTCCAGTTAATTCAGCAATAAGTTTCAAATTGTTAAGAGAAGTTTAAAATTTATGGCTCCAGTTAATTCAGCAATAAGTTTCAAATTGTTAAGAGAAGTTTAAAATTTATGGCTCCAGTTAATTCAGCAATAAGTTTCAAATTGTTAAGAGAAGTTTAAATTTATGGCTCCAGTTAATTCAGCAATAAGTTTCAAATTGTTAAGAGAAGTTTAAAATTATGGCTCCAGTTAATTCAGCAATAAGTTTCAAATTGTTAAGAGAAGTTTAAAATTTCAAATTCAACAATAAGTTTCAAATTGTTAAGAGAAGTTTAAAATTTATGGCTCCAGTTAATTCAGCAATAAGTTTCAAATTGTTAAGAGAAGTTTAAAATTTATGCTCCAGTTAATTCAGCAATAAGTTTCAAATTGTTAAGAGAAGTTTAAAATTTATGGCTCCAGTTAATTCAGCAATAAGTTTCAAATTGTTAAGAGAAGTTTAAAATTTATGGCTCCAGTTAATTCAATAAGCAATAAGTTTCAAAAATTGTTAAGAGAAGTTTAAAATTATGGCTCCAGTTAATTCAGCAATAAGTTTAAAATTTTAAAAGTTTAAAATGTATGCCTCCAGTTAGCAATAAGTTTGAAATTGTTAAGAGAAGTTTAAAATTTATGGCTCCAGTTAATTCAGCAATAAAGTTTCAAATTGTTAAGAGAAGTTTAAAATTTATGGCTCCAGTTAATTCAGCAATAAGTTTCAAATTGTTAAGAGAAGTTTAAAATTTATGGCTCCAGTTAATTCAGCAATAAGTTTCAAATTGTTAAGAGAAGTTTAAAATTTATGCTCCAGTTAATTCAGCAATAAGTTTCAAATTGTTAAGAGAAGTTTAAAATTTATGGCTCCAGTTAATTCAGCAATAAGTTTCAAATTGTTAAAGATGTTTAAATTTATAGCTTCAGTTCATTCAGCAATAAATATAATATTGTTAAGAGAAGTTTAAAATTTATGGCTCCAGTTAATTCAACAAAAAGTTTCAAATTGTTTTGATTTTAATCTCAATTGTTAAGTAAGAAGTTTAAAATTTATGGCAGTGGTGGGTGTTAAGAGAAGTTCAAAACTTATGGCTCCAGTTAATTCAGCAACAAGTTTCAAATTGTTAAGAGAAGTTTAAAATTTACGACTCCAGTTAATTCCGCAATAATTTTCAAATTGTTAAGAGAAGTTTAAAATTTATGACTCCAGTTAATTAAGCAATAAGTTTCAAATTGGTAAGAGAAGTTTAAAATTTATGGCTCCAGTTAATTCAGCTATAAATTTCACATTGTTAAGAGAAGTTTAAAATTTATGACGCCAGTTAATTCAGGGAACAATTTCAAATTATTAAGTGAAATTTAAAAATTTTGATAATTCACAGCTCCAAAAAATTTTTAAGTAGAGGAATAAAGGAGCATCTTCTGCGGACCTCTGGTAAAATAACTAAGGAAGAGACTAGTGAAGTGCTTTGTATAGAATGTGGCATTGTATGGGATAGAAATATGGACACTACGACGAAGTGAAGAGAAGCGAATAGAAGCATTTGAAATATGGATATCGAGAAGACTGGAACGTGTGAAGTGGATAGAGAGAATAAGAAATGAAGCTGTGTTGGAAAGAGTGGGTGAAGAAAGAATGATAAGGAAGAGGAAAAGGAGTTGTTTGGGTCACTGGCAGAGAATAAACTGCCTATTGAAGGATGCACTGGAAGGAATTGTGAACGGGAGAAGAGTTCGGGATAGAAGAAGATATCAGATGTTAGACGACATTAAGATATATGGATTATATGAGAAAATAAAGAGGAAGGCAGAAAATAGGAAAGATTGAAGAAAGTTGGGTTTGCAGTGAAAGACCTGTCCTTGGACAGAACACCAAATGAATGAATGATATATATTCATTTTGATGGAAGAGACATTTTCAGAAATTAAGCTAATAAAATTTAATCAGAATAGGTCTTAAGAATATGGATGTATAACATTTATGAAACATAAATTCTTAAGGGTATATGTACGTGAACGACCACAAATATTATTAGAAAATGTAGGGTATAAATTTCTAAAATTTTATAAGAAAAAGGAACTCACAATTGGACAAAAATTACAAGATACCAGAACAAGACTTAATAGAACCTAAATATCTGATGAAATTATAAAAAAGGTTACTAATAATAATTTTCAAACCAGTTTTATCAAAGTATGAAAAAAAACAACAAAATTCTGCAGTTGCATCATTTGGTAACTATACACTAACATTGTTATGGTCTCTCTGACAGCTTTAACCCTCAGACGGAGTTGTGACTGTTTTATGACATAAGTCGAGTTGTGGGGTCAAAAATGATACCAATACAAAATGAGGTAAAATATCAATTTTGTTTATATTTTAAGATGGTCTAATATGAATGTAATTATTATTAAGTTTGTTTACATAAATTAAGGACATATATCTAATATGAGTAATTGTGCAAGACATTGAAAAACCAACAGATCATAACATAATATAACTTCAAAAACTGTATGACGTATTTTGAGCTACTTTAAAATTATAGTAAAAGATAAAGTTCTATTTTATCAAAATTTTCTATATAACCATCACGTTAAAATGTAGTAAACACATTAAAATTGTCAGTCTGTTTGCATACGTTGCTGTCAAGCTGGATTTCCTTTATTCTACACATTCTCTACATGTAACTGATCGGCAGGCCTGGCAAACTGGACGGTCACAACTAACACAGGACTGGTTTGTCTTCTTCTCTTTTGAACGAGGACATAGTGCGCAACGTTTTCTTTTCGATTTGTCGTGTGTTCCTCCCTTCCTTGGCAGAGATTCCTCCAAAATCCTGGAAACAATCATTCTGAGTTCCTTTGGGAGTCGGTAATTTACAAGCCTTTCATGTAGGTATGACTCTGTAAGTTGTCTTCCTAACGTTTTCAGGAATTCAAAGTGGGAAATGGGTTTATAGTTCATGAATGATGTCTGTATTATATAAGATTTGAAACCAGCATCTCATGTACACAGGCATAAGAACATATTATAGCACGCCTAAGATTTTTCAACTATTTTACGAAAAATATACGACACTGCTGCACATGGATCATTTTCCTTCCTTGTTGCTCGTGTTGCAAAATCATCAAAACGCAAGCAACATATCAAAATGTATCCTCGCCTGACAGAAAGAATGGCACGGAAAATATCTCTTCCAGTACCATCAGTTGCAAACATGGATTCGAGACTTTCATGGTTTGATTTGGAAACTACTGTGTAATATTAGAACCCGAAAAGTGCCCTCAGCTCTACCGCATTAGTGTCTCTCAATTCTGTACGAGTTTTATCAGAAAAATTTGCTCTGTAGGAACTAATTTTCTCATTCGTGTGTATAACGATTTCTGTAATCATGTCTTCTGTAAATAAACATTCCCATATCTGTAAAGGATTGCACGAATTCCCTAAACATTTAGCTTTTCCTTTCAATGTAGGAACTTTCATTACAATATTGTGTGCTGGTGGTCTTCTGTTTCTATTAGGTTCGGTAGCCGATCATTTGCATAACTGTTACCATGAAACACCATTTGGTTGGTTTACATCTTCATCCACTCCATCCGAGTCGTAATCTTGTACTGAATCCGTATCATGTTCAGAATAATAGTCCAGTTCATTTTCGACTTCACATCACTGGCATCACTGCCTTCACTTTCATCTACAAATTTTACAAAGCGTGGGAAACCAGAATCGAACACTGATACACTTTTACGTATTAGTAGCCATATTCCACTATGGAAACTCGTTGATTGTACATTGACAAGGTGCAGATACACAACTGAAGTTGTGGGGTCGAAAAGGATACCGCTCAATATTTTAGCTATTACTGGACATAAATAACAGTACCTGCTGGTCAAAGACACAGCCAATGGATTAAGCTTGACGAAAGGAAAAGGTACACAAAAGATTTAGAGAAAGAAACCAATGGTTAAGGAATGTCAGGGATATACAATTTTCCTGGTATCGAAAAAGACCCCACAACTCCGTTTGAGGGTTAATATTTTTCCTGCATGTAATAAACACTTATTTCTGAAAAGTAGACTACTCTCAGACATGTAGGGTTGTTTATTTCAATACAATTAATTTTTTATTTGTCCAATATAAAATATATTAACATTTACATAATGTTTTGTGACCTAATTTTTCTATTTTCAAAGAAATGGGCATTATTTTAGTCTACCTTTTGCATAAATGCATGTTAAATCAATGTACAAAATTTCATAATTCTATCTCTAATGGTTGTGGAGTTATGAAATAATATGTGTGAAAAGTTTCAAATTTTGGAAAATTTAACTTAAAGTAAAAAGTGAATTCTAAAAAATATTATTAGTAACTTTTTTATATTTTCATCAGATATTTAAGTTCTAATAAATCTTGTTGTGGCACCTTGTGATTTTTGTCCAATTGTGAGTTCATTTTCTTATAAAATTTTAGAAATTTAGAGGATGCATTTTCTGATAATATTTGTGGTCGTTCACGTACACATACCCTTAAGGGTAGAATGTGTATGTAATCTCTTAAAAAGTTATTTTTTTTTAATGTCTGATGGTCTACGCCTATAATGTAGATATCGAAGGATTAGGGAAACAGCTGGAAGTGTCTGAGGTCAGGAGCATAGACAAGACTAATGGAGGAAATGCAAGAGAAGACATGAGAAGAACGAGTGAAGGAATGAAGCGACTACCAGATATTAGTGATTGTGAAGACAGAATAGATAGGGCTTTGGAGAGGTTATCAGCGAAGAAAAAGAGTGCTAAAAAGTGAGTGCAAGAAAGTTAGGGGTGGCAAAAGTGTAGGAAAAGGAACAGAGAAGAAAGTGTTAAGTGTAAGAAGATAGAGTAAGAGTGGAATAAGATAGACTATCAAACAATGAATACAAAAATGTGAAGGAATGAGAGAGAAATTGCAAGTGTAATTAAGTGAATTAGATATTTCATATTTTTCAATGTTATAGGTCGGGAGTAGTAGCAGGGGTATTATAACTGTAGGAGTATTATAGAAATAAATATATGGAAAGAGGTAATAAAATAGGAAATTTAGGAGTGAAGCGAAAAGAAAGAGATAAATATGTAAATAAACAGAGGATAGAAAAATAAGTGATGTAAGTGTTGTAAAGTAGAGTAAACGGAAAAGTCAGCAAGTAATGTAGGAGAAAATAGCGGGAAAACAATGATTAAGAGTAGATAGGATTTGAGGGTAGAGAAGAAAATAAATAAATAACGCAAATTATTAAGGAAGGAATATGCAATATTTAATAGGTGAGCGAGAAATGGATGGGAGACAGTCTAGGTAGGAGGGAGAGAATAGAAGAGGATATAGAGGAAGGACATATAGCAATTCAGTTATTGTTCCGGACAGACCGAACCGGGACCTTTGGTTTAGAAAGTAATCAAGACTCGGGAACTCTAACCGACACCGATCCAATTTTTCCCTCTATATCCACAGACCTCAAAGTGGGCTGACAACCGTCAAGCAACCAACTTCGAGTGCACACTAACTCCGTGTGACTTAAATATAGAGGGAAAAATTGATCGGAAGTTAGAGTTCCAGAGTAGCTCAGTGGTAGAGCGTTGGACGTTAAACAAAGGTAAATATCCGGAACAATTTTTCCCTCGAAATTATTCAAATCAACTTTAGGGAGTTATACCTGAAATCTTGATTTATATATTCAGTTATAACAGAACATTAGAAAGTAATCAACAAATTCTCAGCAAAGAATACATTAATAGAAAAGAGTTGTATGTATTAGGGATGGTGGATCGAAAAAACAGAAATATGAAGGCGCATCATAACTGTGAATTGTAAAGTTGATTGACAAATATAATATAATATAATATAATATAATATAATATAATATAATATAATATAATATAATATAATATAATATAATATAATATAATATAATATAATATAATATAATATAATATATCATATCATATCATATCATATCATATCATATCATATCATATCATATCATATCATATCATATCATAACATATCATACCATATCATATCATATCATATCATATCATATCATATCATATCATATCATATCATATATCATAATGTAGATATGCTGGTCTCGGTATGGCTTTAATTAAGATATTACTTTCCCAAGCAGAGATCTCCCTTTGTGAGAATCGGTGGAGCTGTGACTCAAGTTGAGAGCGACTGGGGTATATGTTGATCTATCGCATATAAAAATGACAGAAATGGCGGCGATAGCGAAGGCAGCAGCAGCTAGCTCCTTATTCTTGAGACGGGGCCTACGCGCTGGGAGCGTGTTATTAGAGAAAACTTCACAGAATGGAAATAGACTTCCTTAACCAAAAATACTTCCATCGAAGGTGTTAAAATGTGCAAATCCGTATGTTTGCTCAGACTTATTATTGTTGTAGAGAGAAAGGGAGGGAAATTGCTCTGAAAAATACCTCGAGATCTTTCAGAGCTTCCTAAGAATTTAACTGCGGTATATCTTTTTCTAAATTGTCATGCGGGAGGCGAACAAAGCTGTTATTCTTAGTTGTGATTACACGGGAACTTCGTACAGGCCTACTCAAACCCTTAAGCTTATAAAAACACTTTTTTTCACTTTCTCATTAGGTGAAGGATATGGCAAGTACCATGTTGCAAAAAATAAACGAGTTTTCTTGTTCGGAAGTTGTTAGAATCCTTGATAACCGAACAGTATTTCTGCCATAGTGTCTGTTTTATCCATCATTCTGCACGGTTTTTACTTCTGAAGTACTGAAAATAGCCTACACTGTGCCAAAAATAAATATTATAAAATTAAACTATAATAACTTAAATTGGAAACTAAATAAGTCCTTGGCGTGATAACTTATAACAAGTCAACGGAGACTAGCGGACTGCTGTCTCAAATCCACTTGCCTCATCAGAGGTAAACAATCATCCAATCAATACGATGATCTCCAGATGAAAAAAATAAAGCTGCCTTTAAATTAAATTTGCCTAATAGGACACAGCATGGTGTATCCAACTTTAAACATAAGCGAATCCGACTCTAAATACAAGTGATTGCGAATCCGACTCTAAACGTACAGTAAGTGACTGCGAATCCGACTCTAAATACAAGTGATTGCGAATCCGACTCTAAACGTACAGTAAGTGATTGCGAATCCGACTCTAAATACAAGTGATTGCGAATCCGACTCTAAACGTACAGTAAGTGACTGCGAATCCGACTCTAAATACAAGTGATTGCGAATCCGACTCTAAACGTACAGTAAGTGACTGCGAATCCGACTCTAAATACAAGTGATTGCGAATCCGACTCTAAACGTACAGTAAGTGACTGCGAATCCGACTCTAAATACAAGTGATTGCGAATCCGACTCTAAACGTACAGTAAGTGACTGCGAATCCGACTCTAAAACAAGTGATTGCGAATCCGACTAAACGTACAGTAAGTGACTGCGAATCCGACTCTAAATACAAGTGATTGCGAATCCGACTCTAAACGTACAGTAAGTGATTGCGAATCCGACTCTAAATACAAGTGATTGCGAATCCGACTCTAAACGTACAGTAAGTGACTGCGAATCCGACTCTAAATACAAGTGATTGCGAATCCGACTCTAAACGTACAGTAAGTGACTGCGAATCCGACTCTAAATACAAGTGATTGCGAATCCGACTCTAAACGTACAGTAAGTGATTGCGAATCCGACTCTAAATACAAGTGATTGCGAATCCGACTCTAAACGTACAGTAAGTGACTGCGAATCCGACTCTAGATACAAGTGATTGCGAATCCGACTCTAAATACAAGTGATTGCGAATCCGACTCTAAACGTACAGTAAGTGACTGCGAATCCGACTCTAAATACAAGTGATTGCGAATCCGACTCTAAACGTACAGTAAGTGACTGCGAATCCGACTCTAAATAAAAGTGATTGCGAATCCGACTCTAAACGTACAGTAAGTGACTGCGAATCCGACTCTAGATACAAGTGATTGCGAATCCGACTCTAAATACAAGTGATTGCGAATCCGACTCTAAACGTACAGTAAGTGACTGCGAATCCGACTCTAAATACAAGTGATTGCGAATCCGACTCTAAACGTACAGTAAGTGACTGCGAATCCGACTCTAAATACAAGTGATTGCGAATCCGACTCTAAACGTACAGTAAGTGACTGCGAATCCGACTCTAAATAAAAGTGATTGCGAATCCGACTCTAAACGTACAGTAAGTAACTGCGAATCCGACTCTAAATACAAGTGATTGCGAATCCGACTCCAAATACAAGTGACTGCGAATCCGACTCTAAATACAAGTGACTGCGAATCCGACTCTAAATATAAGTTAATGCAGATTCTGCTATAGTTATAAGCAGGGAAAGGATTTATATGTAAATACATATTTACTTATAAAGCTAATATAATTTATATTTTGCATTATCTTTATGTTTCACAATGTGTAGGGTTGAAAAATCCTACTTTTATTTTCCACATTTTTTCCATAGTTTAGAGTTTAGTACATATTTTCGTTAATTTCCATATATTTTCCATATTTCATATAAAACAGTCCATATTATATTAGGTTTAACAATAAAACAAAACAAAATTCCATTAACTTTTAAAATACATTTCAACAATAGAGATTTAAACACATGTTCAGTAATCCCTTTAACATCAGAGTTATTTGAAAATTAGCAGTCCTATCAACAATGGGAAAGTAAGTTACAAAACTGTATTAATTTAATTTAAAATTTTTAACAGACTTCAGTTGTGCAGCTCAACAGTTAAATGCCAGTCAGAGTACACATAGGTTCAGTTTTGTAAATCATACTATAAAGACGGTAAATATGCCAAAAGTACGTCATTCAGTCAATTTAAAATCAAAACTAACAAGTTACATTTCAGAATTTAAAGAAGATGGTTTATCAACTGACAATAAAATATTATTTTGTAATTTGTGTCAGTGTGCAGTATCATCTACACAAAAGTTCCTGGTGCAACAACACATTACAACTAGTAAACTTCAGGCCAACAAACAACTAAATTCCAAGCAGAGACAATTGTTTTTAACACAACCAACAACATCGAATGTAAGATCTGAGTTTAACATCGACCTGTGCCGTTCTCTCATCTCTGCTGATATTCCTCTCTACAAACTAAAGAATAAGGTCTTCAGGGAATTCCTTGAAAAATATACTCAACATACAATCCCGGATGAGTCAACACTTAGGAAGACGTATGCTCCATCCATCTACGATGAGACAATACAGAAGATAAGAGATGAAATTAAAGATAGTTCAATTTGGGTTTCCATTGATGAGACTCCCGACAAAGAAGGTAGACTTGTTGGTAATGTAGTTATCGGTTTGTTAAGTGAACAATATTCTGAACGAATTCTTTTACATTGTGATGTTCTAGAAAAGTGCAATAACAAAACTATAGTTAAACTGTTCAACGAAGCTATGGGTATCCTGTGGCCAAAGGGTATTATGTACGATAATGTGTTATTCTTTATTAGCGATGCTGCCCTTATATGGTCAAAGCTGGACAAGCATTATCTGTTGTATATCCTAAATTGACTCATTTTACTTGTGTGGCGCATGCATTTCATCGTGTGGCAGAAGTGGTCAGAGACAATTTCCCTAAAGTAGATTTGTTGATTTCATCAGTGAAAAAGTATTTCTCAAAGCTCCCAGTAGAGTTAACGTGTTGAAAGAAATGTACCCTGAAATTCCATTGCCACCAAAGCCAATTTTAACTAGATGGGGTACATGGCTAGAAGCAGTTGAATATTATGCCGAACATATAGACTCTATTAACAATGTTCTCCTTGCATTGGACTCTGAAGATGCAGTCTCAATTGATACTGCGAAAACAGTTACCTGTGACATAAGTGTGAAGAATGACTTAGCTCACATTCAGCATACATTTTCATGCATCATAAAAACGCTCAAAAGTCTCCAAAATAGGCACCTTTCACTATCTGAAAGTTTTGAAATTATAAATAGTACTGTGGAACAACTGAATCGTGGTAGAGGTAAAGTTGCAGATGCAGTAAGAGCTAAGGTGGACACTGTACTTTCAAAAACCCTGGATATGAAGAACTACAAAAGGTTGTTGCTGTGATGAGTGGTGAATCAACAGTGAAGATTAACTTGGACTTATCCCAGCAGACATTGTGAAATTGAATTATGTACCAGTTACTTCTTGTGACGTCGAACGCTCTTTTAGTCAGTATAAATCTATCCTCAGAGACAATAGAAGAAGATTCACTTTTCAGCACTTGAAAGAAATGTTTGTAACCTATTGTTATGGTAACAGACAATAAAAATTGTGTTTTGTTGAAACTACATTGGAAGATAAGGTACGTCCATTATATTTTTGTTTAGTTTGATTAAAATGTACCAATATTTAACGTACATAGTCATTTTTTATCATTTTAAGTCCATATTTAATTCCATATTTTGGTAAAAATCCATATTTAATTCCATATTTTGTAAAAATAACTACATATATATTTACATATTTCATATATTTTTAGTCCATATAAATCCGTTCCCTGGTTATAAGTAATTGCGAATCCGACTCTAAATACAAGTGATTGCGAATCCGACTCTAAACGTACAGTAAGTGACTGCGAATCCGACTCTAAATAAAAGTGATTGCGAATCCGACTCTAAACGTACAGTAAGTGACTGCGAATCCGACTCTAAATAAAAGTGATTGCGAATCCGACTCTAAACGTACAGTAAGTGACTGCGAATCCGACTCTAAATACAAGTGATTGCGAATCCGACTCTAAACGTACAGTAAGTGACTGCGAATCCGACTCTAAATACAAGTGATTGCGAATCCGACTCTAAACGTACAGTAAGTGACTGCGAATCCGACTCTAAATACAAGTGACTGCGAATCCGACTCTAAACATAAGTTAATGCAGATTCTGCTATAGTTATAAGTAATTGCGAATCCGACTCTAAATACAAGTGACTGCGAATCCGACTCTAAACATAAGTTAATGCAGATTCTGCTCTAGTTGTAAGTAATTGCGAATCCGACTCTAAATACAAGTGATTGCGAATCCGACTCTAAACATAAGTTAATGCAGATTCTGCTATAGTTATAAGTAATTGCGAATCCGACTCTAAATACAAGTGATCGCGAATCCGACTCCAAACATAAGTTAATGCAGATTCTGCTCTAGTTATAAGTAATTGCGAATCCTACTCTAAATACAAGTGATTGCGAATCCGACTCTAAACGTACAGTAAGTGACTGCGAATCCGACTCTAAATACAAGTGACTGCGAATCCGACTCTAAACATAAGTTAATGCAGATTCTGCTATAGTTATAAGTAATTGCGAATCCGACTCTAAATACAAGTGACTGCGAATCCGACTCTAAACATAAGTTAATGCAGATTCTGCTCTAGTTGTAAGTAATTGCGAATCCGACTCTAAACATAAGTTAATGCAGATTCTGCTATAGTTATAAGTAATTGCGAATCCGACTCTAAATACAAGTGACTGCGAATCCGACTCTAAACATAAGTTAATGCAGATTCTGCTATACGTATAAGTAATTGCGAATCCGACTCTAAATACAAGTGATTGCGAATCCTACTCTAAACATGAGTGATTGTGAATCCGATTTTACACGAAACTGATTGCGACTCCCATTCTATCCTAAACTGCCACTCTACATACAATCGTGTGCGAGTTCGAATCTACTTTAAAATACTTACGATACTGACTTTATCTTAACGTGCCTGCTACTCCGAATTCTACCTACACGTGCTTATGACTTCATGTTTGGTTCATAGTTTCGTGGGTTCTCTTATTTTTGGTATGAATATCCCAACATCTGTGTGTTGAACATCATTATCGTAATCCTATCATAATACAGATGTAATTTATCTTGCTTAGAGCACCAAGAGCAACGTCGACACTAACAGATATACGGAGGCGTCGCTTTACTCATATAGGAGGAAGTCTGAGGCCGAAGTTTGGAAATTAAAAGTGCCAACGTTGAGATCTTCATAACTTATCTAACTACCGGTACCGGTATCTTTGTTGTCGAGATAAATCTGTAGTCGCACGCAGCAACCTCCATTGCAGTCCAAGAGCGACACTCGAGTCCGCAGAAGTGTGTGTGATCGAATTAGCAAATTCATTCCCACAGGTAAAGACGCTTCATGGCTCTTGGGCAGGTCTCGTGCAATAACCTCTCTTTATCTCAAACATTTTCCGCTTCAACGAACATTCAGCGAGATGGGACTAAAATGTTGTATGGCCCTCACGTAGAGAGGCTGGAGCAATTAGCGAATCCAACTCCAGCGGTCAAAGAGCGCTTCGAAAGTGCAGATCCTACAATTATTCGTTATTTAAGCACGCCTCGCGAGGGTAATTAGTTTCGGGGAGATGGAGCCGCATGTAAGTGGAGCAAAGATAGCATGAGAGTGCCAGAAGATATCGAAAATTAGCCTTCCAATCAGTTTGTTAAGCTCAACCGTTGCACCAACTTCCGCAAATCAAATCCAGGCCTGTTTTGAAGAGCGTGTTAAGTGACTATTACATTACTGGACTCCACAACAGTCAGTCAGGCAGACCGCTATAATTACAAGTAATTTTTTAGTTTAGAGGTTTTAAAACTTATTTCCTTGAAAACAAAAATGTTTTCTTTATATCTGATAAACACTCAAATTATTTCATATAACCATAAAAACTAAGGCTGGCACGACCACAGCAAAGGAATAAGGTTTTGATCACTTTTGTTGACGTCGTACAAAATTTTGTCCAATATTCTTTTGAGAAGATTAACTCCATATGTAGATGAAATTATTGGGGATCATCAGTGTGGTTTTAGACGTAATAGATCATCTATTGACCAGATATTTTGTATTCGACAGATAATGGAGAAAAAATGGGAGTATAAGAGTACAGTGCATCAGTTATTTATAGATTTAAAAAAGACATAAGACTTATGACTCGGTTAAGAGAGAAGTTTTATATGATATTCTTATTGAATTTGGTATTCCCAAGAAACTAGTTCGATTAATTAAAATGTGTCTCCGTGAAACGTACAGCAGAATCCGTATAGGTCAGATTCTGTCAGATGCGTTTCCAATTCACTGTGGGCTAAAGCAAGGAGATGCACTATCACCTTTACTTTTTAACTTTGCTCTAGAGTATGCCATTAGGAAAGTCCAGGATAACAGAGAGGGTTTGGAATTGAACGGGTTACATCAGCTTCTTGTCTATGCGGACGAGGTGAATATGTTAGGAGAAAATCCACAAACAATTAGGGAAAACACGGGAATTCTACTGGAAGCAAGTAAAGAGATAGGTTTGGAAGTAAATCCCGAAAAGACAAAGTATATGATTATGCCTCGTGACCAGAATATTGTACGAAATGGAAATATAAAAATTGGAAATTTACCTTTTGAAGAGGTGGAGAAGTTCAAATATCTTGGAGCAACAGTAACAAAATATAAATGATATTCGAGAGGAAATTAAACACAGAATAAATATGGGAAATGCCTGTTATTATTCGGTTGAGAAGCTTTTAGCATCCAGTCTGTTGTCAAAAAATCTGAAAGTTAGAATTTATAAAACAGTTATATTACCGGTTGTTCTTTATGGTTGTGAAACTTGGACTCTCACTTTGAGAGAGGAACATAGGTTAAGGGTGTTTGAGAATAAAGTGTTTAGGAATAAATTTGGGGCTAAGAGGGATGAAGTGACAGGAGAATGGAGAAAGTTACACAACACAGAACTGCACGCATTGTATTCTTCACCTGACATAATTAGGAACATTAAATCCAGACGTTTGAGATGGACAGGGCATGTAGCATGTATGGGCGAATCGAGAAATGCATATAGAGTGTTAGTTGGGAGGCCGGAGGGAAAAAGACCTTTGGGAAGGCCGAGGCGTAGATGGGAGAATAATATTAAAATGGATTTGAGGGGGTGGGATATGATGATAGAGAATGGATTAATCTTGCTCAGGATAGGGACTGATGGCGGGCTTATGTGAGGGCGGCAATGAACCTCCGGGTTCCTTAAAAGCCAGTAAGTAAGTAAGTAAGTATAAAAACTAAGGAGCATACCAAGAGGTTTATTTTTAGTAGGCCTACGAGATATTGAAGGGAACTTGCACTTTCTCGTAGACTTAAGAAAGTCTAAATAACTATAAATTTAAATTTAATTTAATTAAACAAAGAACACGTCAATTTAGATATTGAGGGGGAAGTTTAAAACCAGTCTTAACTGATTATTAAGTTTCACCCCCTCAACCGCCAGTCAACCCCACACTGAAATTTCATATGGTATCCCTATCTTATGCTACTTAAATTTGAAAGAGTATTCAATTGTTTAGGCTATTGAGAAGATAAAAAGAAAGGCTATAACCAGGCAAACATTTGTTTGCGACGGATATGATGTCAAACTACACCTTTTACGTAAGTCACCGCGAAATACCTGCCAAATATTAAATTACTACTATGTTTGATACGTAAAGAGCTTTAAAGAGAATAAAGCTGGAGGTAAAGACTATTAGCTTATTATTATATCAATGTATATTTCACTGTATATTTATTAAAATTATTTTGGAAAATTTCATTTACCATTCTTTCTTTTATCAAGAAATGTTGGCACTCCTTCATTATGTTAAATTATCAACGGAATATTCTACAGTTGAGCCGAAAGAATAAGCTTATTTTAAAAAAATAATCCTGCAATCACACTGAAATAAGAACATGAAACAATTTGTAATCGAATAAGAAAACAAAAGAGCTTATAAAACAAGGAAAAGAGATGAACTATGGGTAATTTGACGGCCATACTTTAGTACACCTTTTTGCTTCCATCGTTTCAAGATATGTTCCAGGGTTGCTATACACCTCATCCATTTGTTTTGAATCTTCTGTTTTCTATCGTTGGGTGGCAACCTGGATGTTGTTATTGTTGATTAAGCTGAAGAGAATAAAGGTTTAAAACTATTGAACATTTCATGTAATAGTTGTGTTTTTGTATTCAATTATTTTAAAATTAAATTCAATATTTAAATTAAATCGTTATTTACATTTGGAAATTACACAAAATGAACTTTTTATAATCCTACAATCAACTGACAATGACATCATTGCCTAATAGAACACAATTATTGTATCAAATAATTATATCTTGGGAAAGGTGGACATTTAAAAGTTGTCATCAGCAATTTTTGTGAATATCCTATAAACTGACTGTTTTTGTTTATGCCTAATTAAATCTTATATAAATTATATATTATTGTCCTTAGTTTAATAAAATGAACGTTATGTAAAGGCGTTATAGACATCAGAGAATCCACTTACTTCATTGATGCGACCGGAGAGTCGCTTAAGTCGCCATTGTTTCCTGCAAATTAATCCATTCTCTGTCATCATATCCCACCTACCTCCATTTTCAATTATCTTCCGCATCTACGTCTCGGCCCTCCTAAAGGTCTTTTTCCTCCGGTCTCCCAACTAACACTCGAGGGTGGATTGCTGGGAAGGGGCTAAACGTGCAACCATCTTCCGCCCATCTCAAACGTCTGGTTTAATGTAAACAAATGTCTGAAGAATACCCATTCAAGTCAAAACTTTCTCCATTCTCCTAGCTCATCCCTTTTAGCCCCAAATATTTTCCTAACCACCTTATTCTCAAACAGTTTTTGTCTTCTCAAAAGAGAATATTCACAACTTCCTAAAGAACAAGCGTAATATAACTGTTTCTAGTCAGATTTTTGGACAGCAGACTGGATGATAAAGCCGAATAATAAGGCATTTCCCATATTTAGCGAATATCATTTATATTTGTTACTGTTGCACCCAGGTATTTGAATTTTTCCACCTCTTCAAAGGATAAATTTCATCATGCCAGCTTGCGTCAACCGCCATTGCGTCGAGATGACCGTTTAACCTCCACCTTCACTGCAACTGCCACAGGGAGAAAAACACTCTTCAAAGGATAAATTTATTTTATATTTCCATTTCGACAATATTGCCGAAATGAGACATAATCATACACTTTGTCTTTTCGGGATTTAGCAAACCTATCTCTTTATGCTTCAAGTAAAATTCCCGTGTTGTCCTAATCGTTCAGGATTTTCTCCAAACATAACGTCAGCATATACAATCAGCTGATTAACAGCCGTTCAAGTCAAATCCTTCTGTTATCCTGGACTTTAAAAGCGCTAATGGCAATTGAATACTCTTTCATATGTAAGTATCACAAGATAAGGTTGCCATTTGAAAATTCAAAGTGGGGGTGGCTGAGTCTGAGGGGGTGAAATTTAATAATCAGTCAAGACTGGTTTAAAACTTCCCTCTCAATATATAAATTGACGTGTTTTTTGTTTAGGCCTAATTAAATCTTATTTAAATTACATAGTTATTTAGACCTGGAAGTTTTAAAATGAACGCTCTGTATAATGTAACACGTCGTATGACATCACTGCCTAATAGAACACATTATTGTATCATAATTAAATCTTGGGAAAGGTGGACAATTAAGTTGTCATCAGTTTAACGGATATCATCGTCCTTAGTTTAATAAAAGGAACGTTGTCCAAGGTCAATGAACATTATTGTTCCTAGGAAAAATCAAGTCATTGATGCGGCCGGCGAGTCGCTTGTCGATGTTTCTGAATGAAGCTTGTGGCGAGGCCACCCTCTCGAGGTTCAAGACGCAGCCCGCTGCCCTCCTGGGGTGAACGGCACAGACGAAGATACGAGGGTGGATGCTGGGAAGGGGCTAAACTTGGCAACCTCTTCCGCCCACCCGGGTTTGAACGTAAACAAATCTGGAACCCATCTCAAGTCAAAACCCATCCAGCTAGCTCCCCTCCCCTTCCCAGCAGCACATTAGACAGTCTTTTGTCTTCTGACAAGAGAATATTCAGCGTCTTCCTGTCAGCGAGGGAGTGAGCTTCATCATGCCAGCTGAGAGCTGCCTGCGTCAACCGCCATGTGCGTCGAGATGACCACTTACCTCCACCTTCACTGCAACTGCCACGGGGAGAAAAACACTCTAACACAAGTCTCTCGTTATGAAATTATTTATTTATCATCATCATCATTAGGGCTAGGATTTTGATGAAATTGCATCTTTTTTCTAGTAAGCCAGAAATATAGCTGCTTTAGTATTTATATGTTATGTGATAAACTGAATGTTTTAAGACGTAGATATTTGTTAGGGCATTTTTTGCCTGTTTCAACTCATAAGAGCATCTTTTGTTTTATTCGGTAATTTTTTAGGCATTTTCATTTAATTTTGGCCATAAATCCCCACTATTAATGTAAAATAATGTTTATATCCTTCGATATTTTCCCTACATATTTTGTCCATTAATAACCATTACATTTTATAATATTTTAATCGTTTTTCTAAACAAATGTCATTTTAACGTAGTACACCCCATGTAATGGACCAGTCCAACCACTCCTTCAATATAGACTCCTCTATACCTGCTAATTCCCGATAAGGGTGGCCTTGTGGTAGACTATATGAAAACTACATGAGGTAAAATAATTAATTAAAGTGTTCTACTTAGAAAAATTATGTAAAATTAAATAAACTTAAATGCTGGTACTAGAATTTAATTTAATTACTAGTCTAAATATTATGTAGTACAAAACCTCTTTTTCTACTAAGCCAAGCAAGTAAGATCAATTTTTAAAGCATTTTAAGGACATTTTTGAAAGAGTTTTAGATAATAATAATAATAATAATAATAATAATAATAATAATAATAATAATGATGATTTATTTAACCTGGCAGAGTTAAGGCCATACGGCCTTCTCTAACACTCAACCAGGAGTAAAACTGCGTTACAAAAACACTACAAATTTACAAAGTACACTACAATTTTACACACAAAACTGAATAAAATAATAATAATAAAATGTAAACAACAAGTAAGTAGAAATCAGACATAATATATAACATACAGAAAGAAAGGAAAAAGCATAATAAAATGTGAACAGCAGGTAAAAATAAATGAGACATACAAAGTAATAAAAAATAAGTTATTATAATAATAATAATAATAATAATAATAATAATGATAAAAATAAGAATAATAATAATAGTAATAAAATAGTGCAGTACAAGTCATACAATGAATACAATATTTTTAAGTACACACAGTAAGGAAAATTATGATTATATCGATCGTCCAGTTCATAAATGCATCGTTTTAGGACATTTTTCATGATTTATAGGTCATCAAAATCTTAGCCCTGATCATCATCATCATCATCATCATCATAATCATCATCATCATCATCTCCTTCCTAGTCGATATCTATGCTTGTTTTCCATACAAAAAAGTATAAATATTTATTCACAAAACTAAATGTTACAAACATGTTTCACTTAACTTCTTATATTAAGGGTATATTAACCATTAGACGGCAGACATAATCTCAATATATTTAACTTTTTATTAGTTTTAAAAGTTTCTTGCAGACAAGTAATTTCTGAAGCTAGTCGCAATCCCTCACCGGTGCAGTCCACAAATGTGTCCAATGTTGAGGTAGTGACGCTAAGCTTATCATTTTCAACCGTCCATGTCTTCCCCTTATTCTTTTTGGCTTGTCTTACTTCTCCTTATCTATGTATAATTTTTTGTAGTGAAAAGGAATTTTACAAAGTTACATTTGTTCGGATCAAATTTCTGCCAAAACACGCAATGAAATGTTTCATATACAAGAATTTATATCTCGAAAAGGAAGCAAAAAGAAGCAAAAAGTTATTAAATTTTCTCTTTGAAATATTTCAAAGAATAATCTATAGTAATGTCGCTTCGCTCGTGGATTTATCGGCAAATCTCAGACCTCGATTGACATTTATTAGGATTATTTTGTGAATTAAATAAAAATGTAAATAATATATCCCCATATTCGCTCAAAAAATGTTAATAATTGTTTATTTATGAATACTTAACCTATTGAGACATTGTGAAGTCGAAATAGATGAATAACGATTATTGCAATAAAGAAATTGAATGTTATGCATTAATGCCAATTGAGAAAAGCGAAATACAGGTTTAACAATGTTAATTACATGTATTGCGCTTTTCTCTTTTATTATAACAGAAATACGTTTTCATTATCTGCTGAAATCATAATTTAATTTAAACATTTTATAGTATAATTACAAATAACCTGATTAATACATTAATTAAATGAATAACTGTTATGAAGGAGTTTCGTTTTCTTTAGATACAATGGACATGAAATTAGAAGATGAAGATGTAGATGTGGAAGTAGGATTTCACACTTTATTTAGTACAATGGATTCATGCTCATCGATTTATCTGGAAACAGTTGGCGACACTGACTAAACAAAAGAACGACCATGCGATAAATTGACAGTGATAAATCGAGCTGCAGAAATTATCGCGATGTATGACTGTGATTGATTGGAATTCAAAATTTCATTTGCCGAAAATGGAATGACGTCATATAAATGAAATACTTACTTACTTACTCACTGGCTTTTAAGCAACCCGGAGGTTCATTGCCGCCCTCACATAAGCCCGCCATTGGTCCCTATCCTGAGCAAGATTAATCCATTGTCTATCATCATATTCCACCTCCCTCAAATCCATTTTAATATTATCTTCCCATCTACGTCTCGGCCTCCCTAAAGGTCTTTCCCCCCCCGGCCTCCCAACTAACACTCTATATGCATTTCTCGATTCGCCCATACGTGCTACATGCCCTGCCAATCACAAGCGTCTGGATTTAATGTTCCTAATTATGTCAGGTGAAGAATATAATGCGTGCAGTTCTGTGTTGTGTAACTTTCTCCATTCTCCTGTAACTTCATCCCTCTTAGCCCCAAATATTTTCCTAAGCACCTTATTCTCAAACATTCTTAATCTCTGTTCCTCTCTCAAAGTGAGAGTCCAAGTTTCACAACCATACGGAACAACCGGCAATATAACTGTTTTATAAATTCTAACTTTCAGATTTTTTGACAGCAGACTGGATGATAAAAGTTTCTCAACCGAATAATAACACGCATTTCCCATATTTATTCTGTGTTTAATTTCCTCCCGAGTATCATTTATATTTGTTACTGTTGCTCCCAGATATTTGAACTTCTCCACCTCTTCAAAAGATAAATTTCCAATTTTTATATTTCCATTTCGTACAATATTCTGGTCACGAGACATAATCATATACTTTGTCTTTTCGGGATTTACTTACTTACTTACTTACAAGTGGCTTTTAAGGAACCCGAAGGTTCATTGCCGCCCTCACATAAGCCCGCCATCGGTCCCTATCCTATGCAAGATTAATCCAGTCTCTATCATCATATCCCACCTCCCTGAAATCCATTTTAATATTATCCTCCCATCTACGTCTCGGCCTCCCTTATTCATTTGTTGTGGTCGTGCCAGAGAATCAGTCCTATTCCGAGGCTTATTGCAGGGATTCGTAACAAGCTGTTTTTTTACGGTGATGGGTTGTTAGCCCTTCGCCCAACCCCCAAGCTGGAGGACCACCCCTTATCGGTTGTCCACGACTGCTTATTCAATATATTCGCAGCTACCCTCCATATCTGGGGGCCGTCTCCTCTATCCGCAACCTGAGGACGCGCCATGCCGTGGTGATAGGGACCCACAATACTTCCAAACCTTTCGCTTTACTTGCTTCCAGTAAAATTCCAGTGTTTTCCCTAATCGTTTGTGGATTTTCTCCTAACATATTCACGTCATCCGCATCATATAAAAAAAGTCATCTGAAATTAATGACATTGCTTACGGCTCACTCTCTATGTCAAAGCAAACAACTTCTGACGTGGGACACTCTTTGTTTGCTACGTGTCACGAAGCTCAATACTTACTAAATATGCAAACGTAAACAGTTGAAATATGCATGCATAGATAGTTGCTCACCACCAGGATCGCTACTATCGCCTCATCACAGACTCTTCCCCTAGCAGATCATAAAATGTATTATACTTTCGATATCGTGTTCTTTTGAAAAAATTAACACCTTCCTTCCACTATTTAAATATGAAATACATAAGGTTTATATATTATTTTCACAAAATATATATTATATTCTATAAACTCACCTTCCTGGATCTTTCGGAAGAAGGATAACTCTAATCTATTTTTCTTACAATTTATAGTACTACAAACGTCTCCTTGTCCCATATTATTTTTCAAATTATTATATTTGAGCTTGTATTGATATTGTCGCTCTGGAGTTGATTCTGCATGTGCGGCGTGTGATGCACACACATGAATGAACTGCGCTCGCTCGCTCGCTGTGTGATTTTATTGTTTGCGCCTTTCAGAAACAAATAACGACCATCATCACGCCTTGTGGAAATAAACACAGCGGTTCGCTGTTTTTACGACGGTGTAACCATTTCATGATGTCTAATTCCACGCCTTAGTACATCAACTCTGCTGCATTTTATTTCTCGTCTGCATCACGCTCTCAGCTGCTTCGACTTGGGTTCTCGCCCGATCTTGGACCGTACACTTCTTGTTCACAAGTAACATTTCAACATTTCTCTGGTGGATTTTCGTACGATTTTTAAACACCTTAGAGCTGTAAAATAGCGCTAAATATGTGCGTACATACACACACACACACACATACAGGGACATCATTTTATTTTTACTTCAATTTTTATTGTACCTGAGTTTCTGAATGTACTTCACTCCCACTCCTTCTACTATTAAAGTTCAACCGTCCTCCACACAGATCCAAGACCGCATATAGTATACAGTCATAATAGCCTTACGATAATAGTAAACAGTACGTTCCAAAAATATGTTCGCGTTTTCCAGTGACGAAAGAGCTTTCAATATTGAATCATTTTCCACAGGTACTGTCGTCCATTTGCCTACGTCGTATCCCGGTTTCCCCCACTAAGCTTTTATTCGCCAGCTAGTGGCTGGGCTCTCTTAGCTCTTTTCTGAAAACATTAATTTCTGTTAGAAAGTGGACGTCTACGTAATATTATACAACTGTTTAAAACAACTTAAATAAAAGGACCTCGTTAAGTAATTAACTGTCACGTGATTTCCTCCCTTTCTACGACCCTACGACATAACCACTTGGACGGACGGTAGATAGTATGTCTGAGTAATTTTATCTTTTCGGATCGGGCAGAAGTGAAGACTGAATTTACAGTACGTAAGTTACTCTTTTATAGAATAGGTACAGAATTATTTCAACATGAGTTACTAGTTACAAGGACGAAACTGGTAATTGGGATTAGGTACTATAGTACATGGTCCGATAATATGCACATTAGAAATGAAGCCTGTATCGAAATGAACGGCCACAATTTTCAAAAATGTGTTTAAATATCCATATTATGATTATTTTTCAATTTAACTTCATTCTCTATATTGTACGCTAATGTGCTGTAGACAGTATAATATACACTGCATAATGAATACGTCCACATGGACAGCTCAGTTGGTGAGTAGAAACACTCATTGTTAATACTGTACTGTATTTTGATGAAACAAAAACCTAATGAAAATGATCAAACTCAAAAGCGCGATATTTCCTAGTTTACGTAAATGGATGAACTATTTTTCTTCCCTCCTATACCTAACAAGGTGATTTGTTTGTATATTACGCCAGTATCATCGAACTCCGGTCGTGGAAGGGAGTAGCAAACGGTGTTGAACCAAAGATATAGCCAGGTTATTATTAAAAATGCTAGTAAAAATAAAATGATGTCCCTGTACATACATACATACATACATACATACATACATACATACATACATACATACATACATACATACATACATACATACAGAGACTAGTGAAGTGCTTTGCGTGGTGTGTGGCATGGTACATGGTAGAAACATGGACATTACGACGAAGTGAAGAGAAGCGAATAGAAGCATTTGAAATGTGGATATGGCAATCCTACAATAATTTCCGAACTTCTCTTATTTTCAGTTTGAAATCCTAACAATTATGCATCAACTTCCAAAATATTCCCAGTTTTATTTTGAAACCCTGGCTATTGGATGATAGTCTCCAAAATCTATCTTATGTTCATATTGGTATCCTGACAGTACTATAATAATATTCAAAAATCTACCTTAATTTCACTTTAAAATCCTGACAATCTTAAAATACTTTCCAAAATGTCCCTTATTTTCAATTTTAAACCATGAATACCTTGGAATAATCTCAAAATTCTCTCTTATTTTCCATTTGGAATTCTAGAGATCCTAGAAAAATTTCCAAGATATATCTTATTTTCAGTGAGAAATCCTAACAATTCTACAATAATAGCCAAAAATCTCTTATTTTCAGTTTGAAGCCCTGGAAATTCTGCAATAATCTCTAAATATCCCTTATTTTCAGCCTGAATTCCTAGAAATCCTGCCGAAAACGTCCAATATTTTCTGTTTGAGACCCCCGACTATAATCTCCAAAATCTATCTTATTTCCAGTTGATACCCTGGAAATTCTACAATAATTTCCAAAATGTCCTCATTTTCAGTTTGAAATTCTGGCAATCCTATAACAATTTCCAAAATTTCAGTTTCAAATTCAAAATAAATATTTTTTTTAGGATTCCTTGGATTTATTTATTTTAAGTTTGAAACTTTTCAAATCCTACAATAATTTCCAAACTGTCCCTTATTTTCAATTTGAAACTCAGGCAATCCTACATTAATTTAAACAATTTTCCTATTTTCAGTTTGAAATTCTAGTACTCCTCTACAACAATTTTATCCAAAATTTTCTTTACTTTCAGTTTAAAACTGTAACAATCTTACAATAAGATCCAAAATGTTCTTTATTTTTGGTTACAAATCCTAACAATCCTGCAATAATTTTCAAAATGTCTTTTATTTTGTTTGAAACACTAGAAATTCTACAATAATTTCCCAACTGGCACTATTTTCAGTTTTAAACACTTGCTATTCTACAGTAATCTCCAAAATCTCCTTATTTCCAGATTTATGCTCTAACTTTTCTAGAATAATCTCCAAAAAATATATATATTTTTTCAGTGTTATACCCTAATAATCATACAACGATCTCTAAAATCTGCCTTATTTTTAGTATTTATACTATGACAATCCTATAATAATCTCCAAAATATACCTTATTTCCAGTTTGATGCTCTGACATTTCTAGAAAATCTCCAAAATCTACTTTTTCAGTGTTATAGCCTGATAATCATACAATGATCTCCAAAATCTGCTTTGTTTTCAGTTGTATATTCTGACAATCCTATAATACCAGCATTAGATCTGCCAGATTAAATAAATAAATTATTATTACTACTTACTGGCTTTTAAAAAACCCTTCCAGGTTCATTGCTAGCCCTCTACATAAGCCCGCCATTGGTCTCTATCCTGAGCAAGATTAATCCAAAGTCTCTATCATCATATCCCACATTTCCCTCAAATCCATTTTAATATTATCTTCCCATCTACGTCTCGTCCTCCCCAAAGGTCTTTTTCCCTCCGGCCTCCCAACTCCAAAACACCTATATGCATTTCTGGATTCAAAATACGTGCTACATACCCTGCCCATCTCAAACGTCTGGATTTTAATAATTCCAAAATCTATGAATGGTGAAGAATACAATGCAAAATCTGCAGTTCTGCGTTGTGTAACTTTCTCCATTCTCCTGTAACTTCATCCTTTTAGCCCCAAATATTTTCTAAGCACCTTATTCTCAAACACCCTTAATCTCTGTTCCACTCTCAAAGTGATAATCCAAGTTTCACAACCATACAGAACAACCGGTAATATACAGTGTTTATATGATAATCCTATTATCCAACTGTTTTATAAATTCTAACTTTCAGATTTTTTAAATAAAATTATTATTATTAGTTTTTATTATTATTATTAATTTCCAAAATCTACCTTACTCCCAGTCTGATGCTCTGACATTTCTAGAATAATCTCCAAAATCTACTTTTTTCAGTGTTATACCCTGATAATCATACAATGATCTCCAAAATTTGCCTTATTTTCAGTTTTTATACTCTGATAATCCTATAATAATCTCCAAAATCTACCTTATTTCTAGTATGAAAACCTAATTGTATGTAGGTCTAAGACTTATTATATAAAGGTATATATATTTTTTAATTTTATGTTTCTGTTCAACGGACGCCCGTCCCTTAGATTCCGTACGGTGCTTGTACTTACTTACTTCACCTATCTAAAGTTAATGTTTTAGAACATACATAATAGTAGTTAGTCCATTGCCTCCCTCTCCCAGAAAGTCATGTTATCACGTATTTTCCATTCTTTTAGAGTACAGATACGGAACCAAACGTTATGAGGCTTAGCTGTTGCCTACATTACGGCCAGAAAATTATTTCATAAACTGCCGTAAAATGACGCATCTCTGTGAGCGTCACTATCTGTTTTATTAAAACGTCCATTCCATTCACTTCGATTATGAGGGGATTTCTAATTGCAAATATTTTTTGCGTTTGTTTTATTTACATTTCATGCATTTTTAAAATAATTCGCAGCATTTCTCAGGGTTGGCAATGCGTAAAGCGGCGATTTGTCCGTAGTGACAGATTAAAATATTTTAAACTCTATAAAAAAAACATGCATAAAGTATGAAAACAAACATTAATTTAACATATGGATCAAGAACGGACGTTCGCAATCACAGCACGGCTGGCTATATGCAAAGCTCGCAGCGCTGCGAACCGCAAGGAGCGTGCTGAGTTCTCAATCAAAACACGTACTTGTGGATAAAATAAAAAAGTTGTTCAATCAGTACAGCCATTTGTAAAATGTCATCAGTCACACATTCTGAGTTTTGAGGAAGAAAATAAAATAGTCTAAAATTAATGTTTGTTATGTTAGCAATGTATTAATTTGACAGGAGAAACATGAGCACTGGCGGCTGATTAGCTGAGGCAAATGAGACTGGATCTCAGTCACTTGGCTTAAAGGAACTGTGTTTTATAATATATTAATTATCTGAATTAAGCATATACCGTTGTACAGGGACACCATTTTATTTTTACTAACATTTTTAATATTAACTTGCCTATACCTCTCGATCAACGCCGTTTGCTACCCTCTTCCACGACTGGAGTTCGATGATACTGGCGTAATATACAAACAAATCAATTTACTAGGTATAGGAAGGAAGAAAATTAGTTAATTCATTTACGTAAACTAGGAAATATTGCGCTTTTGAGTTTGATCATTTTCATTAGGTTTTTGTTTCATCAAAATACAGTACAGTATTAACAATGAGTGTTTTTACTCACGAACTGAGTTGTCCATGGGAACTATTCATTATGCAGTGTATATTATACTGCCTACAGCACATTAGCGTACAATATAGAGAATGAAGTTAAATTGAAAAATAATCATAATATGGATATCTAAACACATTTTTTAAAATGGTGGCCGTTCATTTCGATACAGGCTTCAGTTTTAATGTGCATATTATCGCACTATAGATTACTGTACCTAATCCCAATTTCCAGTTTCGTTCTTCGTACTAATAACTCATGTTGAAATAATTCTGTACCTACTCTATAAAAGAGTACCTTACGTACTGTAAATTCAATCTTCACTTCTGCCCGATCCGAAAAGATAAAATTACTCAGACATACTACCCACTGTCCGTCCAAGTGTTTATGTCGTAGGTTCGTAGAAAGGGAGGAAATCACGTGACAGTTAATTACTTAAAGAGGTCCTTTTATTTAAGTTATTTTAAACAGTTGTATAATATCAAGTAGACGTCCAATTCCTAACAGAAATTAATGTTCTCAGAAAAGAGCTAAGACAGCCCAGCCACTAGCTGGCGAATAAAAGCTGGTGGGGGAAACCGGGATATGTCGTAGGCAAATGGACGACAGTACCTGTACGAAAATGATTCAATATTGAAAGCTCTTTCGTCACTGGAAATGCGAACATATTTTTGGAACGTACTGTTTACTATTATCGTAAGGCTATTATGACTGTATACTATATGCGGTCTTGGATCTGTGTGGAGGACGGTTGAACTTTAATAGTAGAAGGAGTGGGAGTGAAGTACATTCAGAAACTCAGGTACAATAAAAATTGAAGTAAAAATAAAATGATGTCCCTGTAGTAGCATTTGAAAACTTTGTGATGTAGGCCTATATAGATCTGTCTTGCAGTAAAATTTGTTCCTGAGACCTGAACGCCAGAATATCAGTGGTGGCTCGTCTTCCCAAATAACGCATAAATAACATAAAAATTTTCGCTGTCCATCAGGCAAGAGCCCACACTGTTATCTCCCCTTGTGTCTCAGTTTGACTTATGCGAGGTGTTGTACTATTGTACTTCGTAGTACAGTAGTAAGGTGGTCCGGTGTTGTTATGTGTTTCGGGAAAATGAAAACCGAAACAAATACGACAAATAATGGTATAATTAATTCATTGTCAGAATAGCCTTTTTCGAGATAAAATACTAGCAATATTGAAAGAAAGGAAATTTTACAGTAAATAAAGAGATATCTACGTCATCACTGATAATTTTTCAGGAAGATAATCTTTAAACACGAACTTCCAATGCATCCTGGTAGGGTAACATTAATGGTTATTTGGTAATGTGCTACGAAATAAACTTTTTTGTTGGCTATGCTTGTTGCCGCCAAAAAAAAAAAAAAAAAAGAAAAACGGTGTGTCTACTGAGGGCTTGAGCGACCTGAAAAATATTTTCAGGAGAATTTCAATATATAGTTCTTCAATTGAGCGTAATATGCATTGCTTCATCACATTGAAACAGTTACTGAAGTAACTTATTTGCTAGTGAAATCATTTTTTTAATAATAATAATAATAATAATAATAATAATAATAATAATAATAATAATAATAATAATGATGATTTATTTTAACTGACAGAGTTAAGGTCGTAAGGCCTTCTCTTCCACTCAACCAGCAAAAAGTATACATACATATGTATAAACTTACAAAGAATTCAACAATTTTATTTAGATCAAGAGTTACATGTATACAAGAGATTATTTACGAATTAAACAGCAAAATACAATGAACTATTAATTAAACAATGAAATACGAACTATGTAGCAGAATTAAGCTAAAATACATAGAATGTTAATATATTTCAAATAATGTTAGATAATATAAAGCTATTATTATGAGACAATTTTGAAAATACAGCGCTATCAAGATGAATGTCTAAAGGAAGGAGTAACAATGTAGTCAGTGATAGTTTAAGTCAGGTTATCTTTTAAGCTGTATTTAAAAGTGTTTATTGTCTTGCAGCCACTAATACTTTGTGACAAGAAATTCCATTTTCGCGAGGTGGATACTGTAAAAGATGATGAATAACAAGATGTTCTATGAAGAGGTATACTTAGCGTGGTTAGAGTGTAGTTAAGAGAAACGAGACGATAGTCTAGGCCTAATAATAATATAATATAATATAATATAATATAATATAATATAATATAATATAATATAATATAATATAATATAATATAATATCCCATGGGAGAATAATATCACATTCCGGTCGCTACTGGACATGAGTATGGTTCTTCAAAAAGTAATTTTGTTATAGCTATCATTTACAGTTATTAATTCAGGCCTTTTTTTTTTTTTTCATTTATTAGCATTTCAGCTTTGACAGAGTCGCTACTGGACAAGATGCCATTCTTATTTTTTTACAAAAAGTAAACGCTTTTTTGTTGTTATCTAGGGTCTGAATTATTTTGTTTCCAGCAGAAATTATTAATTCTCAGCATTTGCTCTTTTTTGAGGAAAAGTTCCCATAAAATACAACTTTATTAGCCCACCGTTTCACGGTTGGCATACTAACCATTACTCCACAGGATGCTAATTGTATTATCTGAATTATTTTTTTTTTCTTTCTTCCTCGACTCAAAAAAACGACGCTTTTCAGCTGCTACTTACTGGTTATTAAGCGTCTGAATGAGATGAAGCCCGTGATATATGCCAGCAAATTAGTCCAGCCCAACACCAAACCTTACTCAAGCATTTTTATTATTTTCCCATCTAGGTTGAGGAAAAGGTCCCCTGAGGTCTCCCCTCACACCAAGTATTTCTGATTCCCAACCAGGCTTTGAAACCCATCCCGCTCGTTTAATGTTCCTAATCATGTCAGGCAAGAATACCATTACTCCACAGTTCTGGTGACTAATCTGTATTATCTGAATCCATTGTTGGCATAGTTTTCTTTCTTCCTCGACTCAAAAAAAATGTATAATCGCTTTGTATACTTACTTACTTACTGGCTTTTAAGGAACCCGGAGGTTCATTGCCGCCCTCACATAAGCCCGCCATTGGTCCCTATCCTGAGCAAGATTAATCCATTCTCTATCATCATATCCCACCACCCTCAAATCCATTTTAATATTATCTTCCCATCTAAGTCTCGGCCTCTCTAAAGGTCTTTTTCCCTCTGGCCTCCCAACTAACACTCTATATGCATTTCTGGATTCGCCCATATGTGCTACATGCCCTGCCTATCTCAAACGTCTGGATTTAATGTTCCTAATTATGTCAGGGGAAGAATACAATGCGTGCAGTTCTGTGTTGTGTAACTTTCTCCATTCTCCTGCAACTTCATCCGTCCTAGCCACAAATATTTTCCTAAGCACCTTTTTCTCAAACACTCTTAATCTCTGTTCCTCTCTCAAAATGACAGTCCAAGTTTCACAACCATACAGAACAACCGCTAATATAACTGTTTTATAAATTCTAACTTTCAGATTTTTTGACAGCAGACTGGATGATAAAAGCTTTTCAACCGAATAATAACAGGCATTTCCCATATTTATTCTGTGTTTAATTTCCTCCCGAGTATCATTTATATTTGTTACTGTTGCTCCAAGATATTTGAATTTTTCCTTCTCTTCGAAGGCTAAAGCTCCAACTTTTATAGTTCCATTTCGTACAATATTCTGATCACGCGACATAAACATATACTTAGTCTTTTCGGGATTTACTTCCAACCCTATCTCTTTACTTGCTTCAAGTAGAATTTCCGTGTTTTCCCTTATCGTTTGTGGATTTTCTCCTAACATATTCACGTCATCCGCATAGACAAGAAGCTAATGTATCCCGTTCAATTCCAAACCATCTGTGTTATCCTGAACTTTCCTAATGGCATATTCTAAAGCGAAGTTAAAAAGTAAAGGTGATAGTGCATCTCCCTGCTTTAGCCCACAGTGAATTGGAAAAACATCAGATAGAAACTGGCCTATACGGACTCTGCTGTAAGTTTCACTGAGACACATTTTAATTAATCGACAACATGACAGCGGTGACTAATCTGCATTATCTGAACCCATTTCTTGGCATAGTTTTCCTTCTTCCTCGACTCAAAAAAAATGTATAATCGCTTTGTATAAAGAAAGTTTAATTTCAAATTTCTACTGAGCTATAAAAATAAACATCAAGATCACAGCATTCTGTGACTGTAGTTTAACGAAATTACATATTTTTGTAATTTTTGTGAGTCGTTCTTGTCTGAACGTAATTGACGAGGAAATAAAACTCCCGGATCTAACAAATGAAGGCAGTTATCCGAAACACTGTCACCAGAAACGCGGTTTAAAGCATGAACTTAATGGTGCGTGTTGTGAGGCTGGGGTAGGTCGCCTTCAGCTCGCGCATAAGAGCCCGGAATGGATCCTAATTTAATTGACTCGTTGACTAAATGAAGATGACAAATAAGTGCGCGTCGTGCAAATTAAGTGGGCGAGAGTCGTGTTGCGCTCGCCCGCCTAATCGTAAACGTCTGCGACCCGCTAATTTACAACGACGGTAATTGGTGCCGCGGCCGCGCCTCACGTGTTAAGTCTGTTTACAGTCGTGAACAGAAGGTGAGGATTTATACGAGCAGTGCAGTCACCTCCAATTCCTAGCCCGTCACACCGAGGAAGACACACCTCAGATCCTGGCTTCCTTCTTTTCTTTCTTCACATTTTTGTCTCCCTTTTCTTTGTTCTGATTTCTTTCTTGCTTTATTCTTTTCTTCTTTATTTCTTCATTTATTCTTTATTTTCATTCCAGTCTTTCTTTTCTCTTTTATTGTATAATATTTCTTTGAAATCGACTAATACACAATCTCGCTCTCGCGCTTGTGGAATACCCTACCCAGTGACATCGGAGACTGTCGGAATTTAGTAGCGTTCAAAAGCAAACTTATTAAGAATTTTCTTACTGCGTAGAGTAGGTTTAATTTTTACTTAATCAATAAAAGAAATGCTTCTCTCTTCTTAACTTTTACAATAAACTGTCTAGCGTTTATTAATCAGTTAATCTTTTAGTACTTTGATTTTTTTATTGTATTTGTAAATTTAATATTAATTGTAATTATAATTGTAATTGTAGTCTTAATATTGTAGTTGTAATCCCTTGGTAGAGGCGAAGAGAAGGCCTCATGGCCTTATCTCTACCAGGTTAAATAAATAAATAAATATGGGTTGCCGTTTTGAAGTTTATCTCGAAATACTCCTCTGTTCCAAAATATGGTATAGAAAATTAAATTTAAAGTTAAATAAATAAATAAATAGAAATTTCTTTGAAATCGGGTTGCCGTTCTGAAGTTGGGGTATTACTTTGAAATACTCCCTGAAGTTGGGGTATTATGAAATACTCCCTCTGTTCCAAAATATGGTATAGAAAGATGTAATTTATACCGTTCCAAAATATGGTACACTTACTTACTTACAAAAGGCTTTTCTCTTTTGTCGTAGAATATTTCTTTGAAATCGATTCAATATGGGTTGCCATCCTGAAGTTGGGGTATTACGAAATACTCCCTCTGTTCCAAAATATGGTATAGAAAGATGTATCTTCATACCGTTCTGTTCCAAAATATGTATATAGAAAGATGTAACGTTTTCATGCGACATCCGTTCCAAAATCATCGTGTGGATGAAAGAAACTCACTGTCCGATACTTACTTACTTACAAAAGGCTTTTCTCTTTTCTCGTAAAATATTTCTTTGAAATCAATTCAATATGGGTTGCCATCCTGAAGTTGGGGTATTACGAAATACTCCCTCTGTTCCAAAATATGGTATAGAAAGATGTCATTTATACCATTCCAAAATATTGTATACTTACTGTGCTCCAACCACGAGATAGTCTCCGCCGGATGAGACGAAGGGGGGTAATGCTGTGAATGAATGTGATGTCATAAGGTCACACACGTGGGTACTCTTATCTCTATTGGCTAGCTCTCACAGCGCAAACCATAAGATTGATACAGACATATTGATACTACCCTAGTTACAAAATTAGATCACAGTTAATCTCCTGGTCCTTTAATCTCTTCATACAGGAAATAACATATGCAGGATAGCGCATGGTTTTTAAACTGGCATTATAACGGTAATATTATTTATCTACGTCGTTCCAATAGATGACGCAATAGTAAGCCCATTTCTTTCACGGTTGATCTCCTGGTTGGAGAACAGTACTTACAAATGGATTTTAAGGAACCCTCAGGTTCATTGCCGCCCTCAAATAAGCCCGACATCGGTCCCTATCCTGAGCAAGATTAATCCAGTCTCTATCATCATATCCCACCTCCCTCAAATCCATTTTAACATTATCCTCCCATCTACGTCTCGGGTCCACACCTGTGGAGTAACGGTCAGCGCGTCTGGCTGCGAAACCAGGTGGCCCGGGTTCGAATCCCGGTCGGGGCAAGTTACCTGGTTGAGGTTTTTTCCGGGGTTTTCCCTCAACCCATTACGAGCAAATGCTGGGTAACTTTCGGTGTGGACCCCGGACTCATTTCACCGGCATTATCACCTTCATATCATTCAGACGCTAAATAACCTAGATGTTGATACAGCGTCGTAAAATAACCAAATAAAATAAAAAAATCTACGTCTCGGCCTCCCCAAAGATCTTTTTCGCTCCGGCCTCCCAACTAACACTCTATATGCATTTCTGGATTCGCCCATAGGCTACATGCCCTGCCCATCTCAAACGTCTGGATTTAATGTTCCTAATTATGTCAGGTGAAGAATACAATGCGTGCAGTTCTGCGTTGTGTAACTTTCTCCATTCTCCTGTAACTTCATCCCTCTTAGCCCCAAATATTTTCCTAAGAGTCTTATTCTCAAACACACTTAATCTCTGTTGAGAGAGAATAAATTACAGATTAAGAAGTGTTAAATATCTTTAAATTTAAGGTATGTATTAACGTTTTGGAGGAAAATCTACATTTTTTACCAAACTTTTCAAGATATTTATCAGACAACAATTGAAAGTAGACTATCATAACCATATATCAGAAACTTCAATTTCACTTTTTGATTCCTTAAAAAAAACTGTTAATTAAAAATTATTCTATTTCTTCAAAATGCCATATATGTTCTAAAATTACTCAATTTTGAAATTTCTTTCACTGATTTATTGCTGTTTATGCGTACAATGCTCTGTACTAGGATTTTGCAGCTAACATTATTACAAAGAAAATTTTAGTTAAAAAAACGCCATTTCAAACGTTAATACATACCTTAATTAACTTAATTTCGGTAAAAAAATGAAACTTTTCATGAAAATTCCTGACAAATTTACTGCCATAAATCAGGTACATATTGCATTCATCGTAAGTAAAAAAAAAGGCCTTGTAGGCCTATATTGTACGGGGTGTATGAAAAATACGGCTATACGTTTCATTGCATTGTGTGATGACAGTATTATTGGTACAGGTAATATGGCATTATTGTTGGAAAGGCAATTCTTCAAATAACGATAATATCGCATGTTAATGTTATACACTGCAATAGTACGGATGATGAATGACTTCTCTTTCCTTCCTTTTAAGTTAAGTCTTAATATACTGTAGAAGCGCGAATCTATCATTCATGCTTACTGAATAATTAAATCGTAGGCGTTAGACTTATGTTTAGATATATGACTGATAATTACATTATTATACGTCATTTTTAAATGAATTATTTTAGTTAACTAGCTAGCTAGTAGGCAAAGTGAGTAGGCCTACAAATTAAAATTATAAAACAAAAATATTTCTAGCCTTTACGGTAAGAGCCAGGCTCGTGTATGGTGTGGTATTAGCCAATAATATAACAAAATTTACAAAGACAGTTTACTAAATAGGCCTACAGTAATTAACTTAATTCAAACCGATAAATAACACACGAGCAAACAAAAAATGAAGAAGAAAGAGAAAAAGAGAGAAAAAAACACATTTAGGCTAATATAAATTGACAATCAGACAGAAGCCAGTGATATGTATTTATCTAGCCTGACGAGTTACTTCCTTGGTTTGAATTGTAGATTATTTAAAAATAGCGTGTAAGAGGGCCTTAGACTAGAAATGTTTAGTTTAAATGTAGTTCTGTTTATAAGTACAGTATGCATAAGGGTGTAATTATCTGACTTATTTGAACTGTTGTATCAGTGAAGCGAGGTGAGTCAGTGAAGTTATGGTTTTACAGTGCAGTGAATAGTTCCGATCAGTGATAATTTATAGCGTCAATGAAATGTGTTCTATAGTGTCAGTGAAATGTGTTATAGTGTCAGTGAAATGTGTCCTAAAGTATCAGTGAAATGCGTCATAGTGCCACTACAGTGAGTGAGATGAGAATAAAGTGAAAGACTATTGAAACTTATGTAGGGCCTATACATAATTATGTAGGTTGTAATGTAAAATTAGGTATTTTATTTATGTTTTATTATTATTGTGTTAAATTATATTGTGTATTCTTATTGTATTGTGTATTGTGTAATTCTATTGTGTATTGTAAATTTATTGTTATAGTGTGTGTGTATTGCTTATCATTTTATTGTGTATTGTTTATATTGTGTATACCACTGCCACCGGGTGCTTGCCCACTTGCAGTGTAAATAAATACATACATATTCAATAAAAACATGAATATAGTCGACAGAAATAAAAGGTAAAAAACACACATTTGTTAATATTATATTTCATGAATAATTTATAAATTTCTTTTTTAAAAGCTTCAATTTTAAAATATTTCAAATTTGGAAAATGGTTTGTAATTTTATTATAAAGTCTTGGGCCGAAACTAGCACCATGTTTAAGAGCTGCACTTGTATGACATTTAGGCTCCATTAATGGGAAAGTAGACCTTTGTCTTTGAGTACGATATTCATGTCGATTAGATTTATGTTTTATTTGATTTCTGTGGTAGTAAGTTAGTAAACTATATTTATAAATTTCTTCAATGGTTTATACTTTAAAATCTGTATAAATTAAATTTGTTGGGTAATCCATATTTTTGGTTAGACAAATTTCTATTAATCTTCTGTGTAATAACATTAATGGATTAAGTACAGATGATCTACTCCACCGCAATTTATTATGCCATATTGTATTAATGATTGTACTAAAGCTAAAAATATTATTCTCAATGCCTCCTTAATGATAACATTTCGAAGTATTATGAATTTATAAATTTGTCTTTCTTATACTTGTACACATAAAATCAATTTGTTTATCCCAACGTAAATGCTAATCTATAATAATTCCTAAATATTTGACTTGTGTTCATAATAGAACATATTACAGTGTATCGTATTTCGATGTGTAATTTTTCTGCTCCAGTATCAGCGAACAGTGCAGTATCTATGCACCTCAGCCAGTCTTCTGTTTATGTCATTGTCCAGCTGCTATCAGCCAATACTAAAACAAATAAAATTCGTGTATGTTTAACTTCATTGCAAGGTATTTTTTCCCCACCCTTTAGTAATGTCATATTTCCTGTAAAAATATAATACTGTCATCAAACGATGCAATGAAACGTATAGCCGTATTCCTGATACACTCTACAGTATTTGTGCTTGTTACAACCATCTATTGAAATTAGTTCTCGGAAACCTCGTAATTCATTATGGAATTTCAATTTTATAACGGATAACATTTTCTGTAGAATCTTGTACAGGGACATCATTTTATTTTTACTTCAATTTTTATTGTACCTGAGTTTTTTAATGTAATTCACTCCCACCCCTTCTGCTAATGAAGTTCAACCGTCCTACACACAGATCCAAGACATACTGTGACGGTAAGTCACAGTATGTTCCAAAAATATGTTCGCGTTTTCCAATGACGAAAGAGCTTTCAATATTGCATCATTTTCGCACAGGTGCTGTGGTCCATTTGCCTACGTCGCATTCCGGTTTTCCCCACCTGCTTCTATTCACCTCTCTGTAAAGGCTAGTGGCTGGGCAGTCTTAGCTCTTTTCTGAGAACATTAATTTCTGTTAGGAATTGGACATCTACGTAATATTATACCCATACAACTGTTTAAAATAACTTAAATAAAAGGGCCTCATTAAGTAATTAACTGTCACGTGATTTCCCTCCTTTCTACGATCCTGCGACATAACCACTTGGACGGACAGTAGATAGCATGTCTCGGTAATTTTATCTTTTCGGATCGAGCAGAAGTGAAGATTGAATTTACAGTACTTAAGGTACTCTTTTACAGAGTAGGTACAGAATTATTTCAACATGAGTTACTAGTACGAAGGACGAAACTGGTAATTGGAATTACACACATTAGAACTGAACCCTGTATCGAAATGAACCGCCACCATTTTGAAAAATGTGTTTAAATAACCATATTATGATTATTTTTCCATTTAACTTCATTCTCTACAGTATACGCTAATGTGCTATAGGCAGTATAATATACACTGCATAATGAATACGTCCGTATGGACAGCTCAGTTCGTGAGTAAAAACACTTATTGTTAATACTGTACTGTATTCTGATTAAACAAAAACCTAATGAAAATGATCAAACTCAAAATCGCGATATTTCCTAGTTTACGTAAATGAATGAACTACTTTTCTTCCCTCCTATACCTAGTAAAGTGATTTGTTTGTATATTAGGCCAGTATCATCGAACTCCAGTCGTGGAAGGGGGTAGCAACCGTTGATCCAAAGGTATACTTACTTACTTACTGGCTTTTAAGGAACCCGGAGGTTCATTGCCGCCCTCACATAAGCCCACCATTGGTCCCTATCCTGAGCAAGATTGATCCATTCTCTATCATCATATCCCATCTCCCTCAAATCCATTTTAATATTATCTTCCCATCTACGTCTCGGCCTCCCTAAAGATCTTTTTCCCTCCGGTCTCCCAACTAACACTCTATATGCATTTCTGGATTCGCCCATACGTGCTACATGCCCTGCCTATCTCAAACGTCTGGATTTAATGTTCCTAATTATATCAGGTGAAGAATACAATGCGTGCAGTTCTGTGTTGTGTAACTTTCTCCATTCTCCTGTAACTTCATCCCTCTTAGCCCCAAATATTTTCCTAAGCACCTTATTCTCAAACACCCTTAACCTATGATCCTCTCTCAAAGTGAGAGTCCAAGCTTCACAACCATAAAGAACAACCGGTAATATAACTGTTTTATAAATTCTAACTTTCAGATTTTTCGACAGCAGGCTGGATGTGAAAAGCTTCTCAACTGAATAATAACAGGCATTTCCCATATTTATTCTGTGTTTAATTTCCTCCCTTGTATCATTTATATTTGTTACTGTTGCTCCAAGGTATTTGAACTTCTCCACCTCTTCAAAAGATAAATTTCCAATTTTTATATTTCTATTTCGCAGAATATTCCCGTCACGAGACATAATCATATACTTTGTCTTTTCGGGGTTTACATCCAAACCTATCGCCAGGTTAATATCAGGAATGTTAGTAAAAATAAAATGATGTCCCTGTATTTTGCATAGCACTGAAGAGGAGTTGAAAAAGACCTTCATTGCACAGAAGTCAGTAACTACTGACAGTGTTGATGGCTGCGAAGTCGTTACTGTAATATTAAGCAAGGTTGGAGCTCGCGCCCGCTTCTGTTTCTATTTATTCCAAGCTGCGAACAGTTGACGGTGCGGAGAGCTCTGCCTCTCTTGATTTATTTTTAACGGGGCATTACGTTCCAGTTCCACGCCGTACAGGCCATTCGTCATCCGGAGGCAGCGCGGGTGGCGTGCCAGCAGGCGTCCTCGCTAGTAATGTGCAATTTGTACGGACCGAGGCTGCCAATCCTGCAAGCTTAACCTGCTACGATATTTGAAAGCGTAGCCGATGCACATTAATCCTAATGTCAGGCTTTACTAAAGTCAGTCCATTCTGAAGCGTCATAACTGCTTTTTTTTTTTTTCTTTCTTCTTTTTTTTTTTAAGAAACAGATCTACAGTTGATAATAATATATTTGAAGACTCCATTTCGTACAATATTCTGGTCACGAGACATAATCATATACTTTGTCTTTTCGGGATTTACTTCCAAACCGATCGCTCTACTTGCTTCAAGTAAAATTTCAGTGTTTTCCCTAATCGTTTGTGTATTTTCTCCTAACATATTCACGTCATCCGCATAGACAAGAAGCTGATGTAACCCGTTTAATTCCAAACCCTGCCTGTTATCCTGATAAAATATAAAAATTGGAGATTTATCCTTCGAAGAGGTGGAAAAATTCAAATATCTTGGAGCAACAGTAACAAATATAAATGACACTCGGGGGGAAATTAAACGCAGAATAAATATGGGAAATGCCTGTTATTATTCGGTTGAGAACCTCTTCTCATCCAGTCTGCTGTCCAAAAATCTGAAAGTTAGAATTTATAAAACAGTTATATTACCGGTTCTTCTGTATGGTTGTGAAACTTGGACTCTCACTCTGAGAGAGGAACATAGGTTCAGGGTTTTTGAGAATAAGGTGCTAAGGAAAATATTTGGGGCTAAGCGGGATGAAGTTACAGGAGAATGGAGAAAGTTACACAACACAGAACTGCACGCATTGTATTCTTCACCTGACATAATTAGGAACATTAAATCCAGACGTTTGAGATGGGCAGGGCATGTAGCACGTATGGGCGAATCCAGAAATGCATATAGAGTGTTAGTTGGGAGACCGGAGGGAAAAAGACCTTTAGGGAGGCCGAGACGTAGATGGGAGGATAATATTAAAATGGATTTGAGGGAGGTGGGGTATGATGATAGAGACTGGATTAATCTTGCATAGGATAGGGACCGCTGGCGGGCTTATGTGAGGGCGGCAATGAACCTTCGGGTTCCTTAAAAGCCATTTGTAAGTAAGTAATATTTGAAGACTCCACTGCAAGAATGATGGATGTCATTTGGAATACGTTTTGCAGGAGAAGCAATTGGAAGTTTGAAATGCTTAGCGCTCAAAGCTTAACTGTGATTTTCCGATCATTACTGGACAATGACTATCAACTGGACATCTAACTTTTGGATGCACAGTTCCTAAAGGACGTGTCATCGAGCATACGTTCCTTAACAAAAAAGAAATGATCCTCTCTGTGTAACCTATCAATCCTCAAAGTTTGTCGGTAAGATCCTATTACACCCTGTATATTATACAAATCTGGCTTTCAGGTGTAGCTACCTGTAAAGCTGACTTGAATAATTTCAAGGGAAAAATTGTTTCGCGGCCGGGCATCGAACCCGGGACCTCTGGCTGAGAGCGCCAACTCTCTACCGACTGTGCTACCGAGAAACTCTATCAGGCCTCGACTCAATTATTCTTGTCAGATTTGTATAATACGCGTTAATGTTCGTTGACAGAAAACCACAAATTTAAGTTACACAGGAAGTATGGACTCAATGTTGGGTCTCTGAAGTCTTGCCAACCCATTTGAGGAATGTGGATAAAAAAGAGAATAACTGAGTCTGGGTATAATGCTTTTTCGGGTGTGACCCAGTTACAATGCTATTTATACAACTATTTATAATCATCTATATATGAAAATGGTAATCAATTTCGAATTTTGAAGACTATTCATATACAAATAATACAATAAGATTGTAAAATCTTTGTTAATGTACCGGTACGTAATTTTTGCTTGCAATAATAAACTTATACTTAAAAAAATACACTGTAGTGGTAAATTGAAACAAATATAAATGATACTCGGGAGGACATTAAACACAGAATAAATATGGAAAATGCCTGTTATTATTCGGTTGACAAGCTTTTATTATCCAGTCTGCTGTCAAAAAATCTGAAAGTTAGAATTTATAAAACAGTTATATTACCGGTTGTTCTTTATGGTTGTGAAACTTGGACTCTCACTTTGAGAGAGGAACATAGGTTAAGGGTGTTTGAGAATAAGGTGCTTAGGAAAATATTTGGGGCTAAGAGGGATGAAGTTACAGGAGAATGGAGAAAGTTACACAACACAGAACTGCACGCATTATATTCTTCACCTGACATAATTAGGAACATTAAATCCAGACGTTTGAGATGGGGAGGGCATGTACCACGTATGGGCGAATCCAGAAATGCATATCGAGTGTTAGTTGGGAGGCCGGAGGGAAAAAGATCTTTAGGGAGGCCGAGACGTAGATGGGAAGATAATATTAAAATGGATTTGAGGGAGGTGGGATATGATGATAGAGAATGGATTAATCTTGCTCAGGATAGGGACCAATGGCGGGCTTATGTGAGGGCGGCAATGAACCTCCGGGTTCCTTAAAGGCCAGTAAGTAAGTAAGTAAGTGGTAAATTGAAATACAGTAAACAATGAAGAATAGATACAAAATTTAAACTAATCTCATTATTACACTAGGAAACTGTGTATCCCCCGGTTCAACAGAGCATTTATCACTGGACACAACTTATGGTCTTATTCCACGTATGGATATTATCTGTGCGGTTGCATCCTGAACAAAAAAAAGAGAGCTCATGTACCCCCCGCTTAAGGGACAATATCTCCATGCCCCTATACGCCTAAAACTCACACTTGTAATTGGAAGGCATGATCGCAGCCCCGGGCGGGGTGTAATCCCGGCACAATGGGGCCATTCAGCTGCGGTCCACTGGGTATAATGCAAAAAGCAACTCGCACGGGGAAGGGGGCGGTAAAAGAGCAACGATCTGCTAACAAAATATGTTTTGTGGGGCGCACAAAAGCCTGACAAAAGCCCGCCCACAGGCCCTCTGTCTGTTTGCCTTGACGCCTGTGAAATTGCAGGATAATAGACTGCTCTGAGGGGTGCAAGTCCCATCCCAAGTAGCTGCGTAAGGCTTTGTGGACGCCACGTCTCGTCCGATCAATTTCACAACAATGCACCAATTTCACGGGGTCTTTCAAGCTTCATTTCTCGGCATTGCTATGCAGGGAGGAATGTATGCTGAGATTCAGTGGTATTGCTACTGCCATAGCAGATATCATATCTCTACTAGACTATATTCCCGCTTCACGATCAATCTTTGATGTCGTCCTCCGTGATTCGTGGTTTCAAAACTATGATTAAGGAAAAGCGTAATGTAAACGACCAAAAACCACATTTTTTTTGTTTATGGCCTTAAAATTCAGCATTTTCTAAAGATTACATTAAGGGGAGAGGATGGTATTTTTTGGTGAAAAATTAGTAAATTTTCAAAGAAAAAAAATTCTTTAAAATACTCTGTGATATGTCTGGAATGCATAGCATAACCACAGTATAGAGAACATACAGTAAAGACACCTAAGCCATTTCGTGGGAACAAATTCTGAGTACGCATGTCACGAAACCGGGTGTATTATCTGGAACCTCCACCAGATGGATCTCCATGTACCCGGGCTGGCATAATTTAATATTAACTGAAAACATTCATTACTCATCTTTTAATAAATTTAAAGACATGAGGCAAAGGAATGGCAATATAACCATAATAATAATAATTACTTCCGTATGCAATCATCATGAAAATATTCACTAATTGACGCTAACGTTCAAGTCACTGTTTGAGGCTTATGTTGGTAAAATTGATCCAAGAACAACATAATACATCATGGCGTCCGTTGCGGTGAAGTTGCGAACATAAACGTCAACAATGGACATAAATATTTTGACTTCCTAGCGACATAATATTAATGATAGATAATATACATACAAGATTATTCGTGTTACTGACCAATGAAATAAATAAATAAATATTTTACTAATATTTTGATAGTGGTTTGATACTAGCGACATAGTTGGATTCATTGAGAACTAGACCTTACTGAGCTTGAATTTAGTACCAACAACATCAAAGGTGCCAACAAGAGTTGTCCCTACTGATTCTTCTTATACTGTGGCATAACATTTTGTTAGTATTTGTGCCCTTGTCGGATGTTGAGTCGCCATTTTTAAACTTCCTGCGTTATGGATTTTTAAATCATTCGCCCACTTTTATTGTTGTTTCCGGTAAATTAAATTTTCAAAAAAAAAAAAAATCTTTAAAATACCCTTTGATATGTGTGGAATACATTGTATAACATTTTGTGGGTATTTGTGCCCTTATCGGATGTTGAGACGTCATTTTTAAACTTCCTGCACTATGGATTTTTAAACCACACGCCTGCTTTTATTGGTTTCCAGCAACTTCATTTTTTTGCTACATTGCCAGACAAAAATGGATATAATTTCTGAACTATTAAAGATACACGCATGAAATTTAGAACACACATTCTTTAGACTATTAGGAAACTTTTCTCTGTAACAGAATTTTGCTAGTTGATTTCATTTTAAAAATACGTCCGTTTGTGTGCAAGAAAGGAAATCAGAAAATTGTTATTAAATTTTAATTGCTTATTTTACAAACGTAGGGACTAATATCAAAATTCTGTTACAGACAGTTTATAGAATATGCTTTTGCAAATACATTGCAAAAAACTGTTTGAATCTATCTTTAAAAACGGTTTAGATATATTGGTTTTAGTACAATCCTGCATTGGGTATATATATTTTTTTTCAAATTTGGGCCCCCAATTTTTTTTTCAAAATATTTTTATTTCGTTGAGTTGCCACAGTTATGAGCTCTCTCCATACAAAAAATTAATATTTTACACCAAATAGGAAAAAAGTTAAAAAAAATACCATCCTCTCCCCTTAAAAATATCATCCAGTTTGCTCTAAAAATCTCAAAGTTAGAATTTATAAACAAGTCACTCAGCTGAGTGCGGTCCTAGTATAATGGCAGTTAACATTGAACATATCTGTCACATATATGCCTAACTTGGAGTAAGGCCATAAAGGGAAACAGTGAAGGAGGAGAATTCGTTCCGGTGCTGTGGATTGAATTCGGCGTAGCTCAGTGGTCAGAGCGCTTGGTACGTAGAACCAAGGACCCGGGTTTGATCCTCGGCGCAGGAGCGAATTTTTCTCCTCAAATATTGTCAATATTACAGACATTATTCTGTGAGAAAAATTAATAAATCTATAATAATAAATGAAAGAAAGTTCCAAAGTTTCAAAATCTTCAATAGGCTACTCTGGGAAAATCATGCAATGATTAAAATGTCCCTAAGTTACAGATAATCAAATATAAGACATTCAATACAACCGTTTGTTAAACATAGACCTTGTATCATTTGTCAACTCTCTGTACAGTTCAAAATTGTTTGAACGGAATGGAATTTCGGGAAGAAGGCACCACGACCCAGCATTGCGATCTGTCAAGATCTGTTGCGCTAACTCTCAAGTTAGACGCATTCCCAAACCCAACCGGCTGTCTAAGAGCGTATTCCGAATCTCAGCGCTGAGCAACCTGATGGCATCTCGGTGTTCCGAATTTAAACGATGGAATCAATGATGCTCCACGGTGTCGCATCGGTGCCATCAGCTTGCAGAAGTGGTGGCAGTCTCTATCAACCGCCATGAGTGAAACTGATTGGTTCTTGTATAGGGCGGGAATTAGCAGACGAATGACATCGTGCACTGTTGTGTCATGGCGGTGTGTTCTGCTTTAGTTCTGCTGTACCTATTGTTTGTAATGAGCACAATGTAATAGTAATATACGTTACAAGAGCGGTATGTTGACGTTTTCATGGTCGAGGAAAAGATTGAAAAAGCGAAACGTAGTTGAGCTTTTTTAATTTCCGAGAACATGAAAACAAACATACCGCTCGTGTATCGTACATTATTTTGTGCGAAGATAGTTTATTACATACATGAAAGACGAATTTATAATTAGTTGCAATGAAATCTCCATGTAGGTTTCTGTTTAATGACGGCAACTTCGGAAAACCAAAATATCTTTCTTCAACATTGTTGCTATAAAATGTTTTCTGTGTTTACTATACTCTAGCAGGCCGTGATATACGTGTCTTTCTTTCCCCTATCTATAAATGCGAACTTAAAACAAACGGTAAGGTTATGTAATTATTTATTTTTCATTTTAATATTTAACAATATCATTTATATAACATATTGCAGTAATAACATCGGCATCTGGAATCTCGTTGATTTTTTCATGGCTTCTTTAATGTTACTTGTATCAGGAATGCAATAAGTTTCGTGGAGTAGTAGACTTTACTTAATTTTTGCAAATATTTAAAAACAATAATTAACATTGCAATTTAGGTGAAATTGCAGTGGTAAGTTTCCAATTTATAATTATTACTATGTTAAACGTCTCTAAAAATAATATGTTAAAAGCCTAAAGCAGTAAAATGAATGTCGCGCTTAAGCGGTAAGAAGAGGAAATTGTTATGTGTGTTACGTTGGGAATACTGAATGTGGTATTTCACTCTTACCGCGTATTGGTTCTGTGCGGAAAACAAGCAAATACGCACGATCTCGCACAAAAACAATATGTTAATGGCTTATGAGCGAACATGTCAACGGACCAGTTATTACTACCGGTTCAAGAAATAAATTGTTTATGCTCTCTTTTCTTTGAACGAGATGGCAGTACGGAAATTTCGCAAAATTTTGCTCGCGTAGCACAGACAATTTATACAGTCGCCATGACAGCCATCGATCCTTCCAGCAGTTTTGTTCCTATTTCGTTGCAGCGTGACGTCATTGTTGTCCACCGGTCCGGTGAGATTCGGAATACGCTGTAAGGTTCGCTGCGTACCCAGGTTTCGAGCAGGGAATCCCTCTCGACCCTAGGCCAGCCCCCCCCCCCGTGCATCGCCAGCCAGCGTTCAGGGAAAGCTACGGAATGATTACATGACTAATATGGGGAAAAGAGAGAACACCGGGAATAACCCGAACTGCGATCTTGTTCGTAAAAAGTTTCACTATAGATTTTTCGACGAAAAATCGTAGGTCTAACTGGTACTCGATCCCGGGCCGCCTGTGTCACAGACTGAAGGTCTGGCTACTCGGTACCGCAGGGTTTGAAAGTTATTTATGCTCGACCATGCCGAAATGTAGTAATTATACACCTGGTAGCAGCCCTTTAATGAACCTCATTAAAGTACACCTATTCATTAAAGTTCAGGTGTTCCGCCAATCAGAAAGCACCATATGAAAGTGCAAGTATCGATTTCACCAATTGCACAATAAATAACCTACATTTGAAATAAAGTCAGTTCTGTTACTATAATAATTAGCGTTAATTGTAAATAATATTCAAATAAATTCACTTTGTCATCTCGTTTTTCAATGTATAATTCAATTTCAAGGTTATATCAAGATTAATGTTTCTTTTACTCTCTAGATTATATCAAGGTCGTCGATATTTGTTTCTCGGAAAAAATCAATACTTTCGCGTCTGCGCACATCTCACAATTTACGATGTAGGCTATTGCACGAGGTAAGTTCCGCTCGTCACTCACATAACAATAACATGAATACTTATGAATAATTTCAAGTTAGAAATATGGTCGAGCATAAAAAGACGTATGAAACTTGCCTGTAATGGTAATTAAGACGGTCGTATGAAAATTATGAAACTCGCTTGCGCTCGTTTCATAAACATACTCGCGTCTTAATTACTACCATTATAGGCTCGTTGCATAATGTACTGTTACTTTAATACTAGCATTAAAATTACTGTAGTTACTATCAACACACTTCCCCATAACAATCTATTTTCAACACGATAATATAGACTAAAATATCACCTTTTAGTAATGCTTGTATAAAAAAATATTTCCATTCAATTTATTAATGCGGTATTTTATAGATATTTAGTAATTCACCGCAAGACAGCAGATAAGCAGAGTTCCGCTCAACTTCCAAGTTTCTCGTGCTCAGTTTACAAATTTGGTCTAACGCGATACATGCATTGCACTCTTAGGACATAAATCTCTTCGTGTGACGTCACACAGCAACCTTGCTTAAGTTGGACCTCGCGCTGACTGAGCTTGCCAAAGTATACGGTAGCAGTCTAGCGGCCTCCACCCTCTAAATCAATATTACTTCCCGCCGAATTCAACAGCGATCAGCTGGACCGAGAATTCACGTGACTCGTGGGTTCGAGTTTGACACAAGTGAACTATAATAATAATAATAATAATAATAATAATAATAATAATAATAATAATAATAATAATGTCTCGTGACGAGAATATTGTACGAAGTGGAAATATAAAAATTAGAAATTTATCTTTCGAAGAGGTGGAGAAGTTCAAATATCTTGGAGCAACAGTAACAAATATAAATGATAATCGGGAGGAAATTAAACACAGAATAAATATGGGAAATGCCTGTTATTATTCGGTTGGGAAGCTTTATCATCCAGTCTGATGTCAAAAAATCTTAAAGTTAGAATTTATAAAGCAGTTATATTACCGGTTGTTCTTTATGGTTGTGAAACTTGGACTCTCACTTTGAGAGAGAAACATAGGTTAAGGGTGTTTGAGAATAAGGTGCATAGGAAGATATTTTGGGCTAAGAGGGATGAAGTTACAGGAGAATGGAGAAAGTTACACAACACAGAACTGCACGCATTGTATTCTTCACCTGACATAATTAGGAACATTAAATCCAGACTTTTGAGATGAGCAGGGCATGTAGCACGT